>CM060075.1:15093191-15187042 GCA_030533445.1 Cyprinodon diabolis | reverse complement strand
GCTGTTTTGTACACATTATCAGATTGGAGAGACGATTTCTCATTTTGGCAAAAGAGCTTTGAGGGATTTCATCCTGAACTCTTTTGGGGCAGTTTATCATGATTCTGAAAGCCAAGACAGAGAACAGAGCGTTAACCTTGTCTTGTTTTCCAGGGCGTACGCATGCCAGATCGGTTTCAAGTTTAACCTCCATCCTAAAACACAGATATCTTTCTATTTTGCAAGAGGAAAAGAACCGTGACTTGACTTCTGAATGTCCAAGGCTGGTCTCCCTGGTCTTCCCCTGTTTTAGCTTCCTTACACTGGCTGCCAGTACTCCCATATTCATTAAAGATATCCTTGGAAATCCTTTTGACAACCAATTTCAGCTATTGGATCCGCGGCTGAGGGTGAGATTTGGTTTTATCGGGGCAGAAAGTTATTAACTGGTACAGAAGTTCTACTATGGTTTGAAGAGCACCTGACGGGAGGGACTTGCACGCTGTCTTGGAGCTGTTTATCACATTTCTAATTAGTAGAGCCAGAAAAACAACGTTGGGGTTCGGAGGCTCCTTCATGGGGTTGATAAAATTGAACCCATTCAGTTGTTTTGTGCTTTTGAGTCCCAGGTCTTTTTCCAGACTTTTGATAAGGCAGGAATCAAAAGTGTGTTTCCAGTCTATGGCGGCCTGAAGCAAGTGTTTAGTTGAGCCAAATATTCTATATAGGTCCTGAGAAACTGCAGTTACTATGTCTGATAGATTAGCCTTTAAAATCATATCCACACAAGGCTGTTTTGTACACATTATCAGATTGGAGAGACAATTTCTCATTTTGGCAAAAGAGCTTTGAAGGATTTCATCCTGAACTCTTTTGGGGCAGTTTATCATGTTTCTGAAAACCAAGACAGAGAACAGAGCGTTAACCTTGTCGTGTTTTCCAGGGCGTACGCATGCCAGATCGGTTTCAAGTTTAACCTCCATCCTAAAACACAGATATCTTTCTAAGAGCAAATAAATTGTGACCTGACTTCTTAATGTCCAAGGTTGGTCTGAATGACCAATGGAATTATGTGACGACACAACAGAACCGCCCACTGTGATGTCACGTGCGTGGGCGGGCCTGGGCGGGTTCATGAAGCGGAGTCTATGACCAAGATTGAAATAAAATTCATAAATGTATATTTATACAGTGTGGAAATATTAAATATAACAACTGAATTCATTTTATTGTGTCTTATTGTTTTTGTAAAGTTCAATTCCTCCTCACTTAGACCAAAAGAAAACATCAATATCAATTGAACAGCCCCAGAAAGTCCAGAAAATGGTTTGTTCCTGCCTCAGCGGTCTTTGGTAACAGTCAGGTGATGCGCCAGGAAAGAAGGACGGTGATGAGAAGTAGGAAATACAAAGAAAGGACAGAAACAGGGTCGCCCCAACCAAAACACAGAAAACTCGCCTTGAGCCTCGTTCTTCCGCTGGGGCCACATTTGCGCCTGTTTGCGCATATGCGCAATGGATGCGCCATGTTGCGCTATACTGTGCGTAGGAGGGAAAGAGACCACCTGTAATCTGACCGTGCAATGCACGTCAGCGCTCATCTGATAGTGGTGCGCCTGCAGAAGATTAGAACATCAACCTGTCCTCTTAAGAAAACCATGAAAAGCGAGAGAAACGAGAAAAAAAGGGCAAAACATGAAGAAACGTGTGCTTCCCTTGAAGGAAGGAACATTTAGGTAATAAAACTTTGGGACACGAACACCTACGTTGCCTCTCAGAGGGTATTCTATTGGCAGCCTCTGTCTAAACAGGAGAATTTGACTGATTATTAAATGCCTTGTTCATTCTTTATGCGTTCATCTCTGTGGTATGGAGGACCAAACCTGCCATAATTAAAAACAAATACAGAAATAAAAGAATGCTACAAAATAAATAAACATACTATTAATTGCCCCTCACAAATACAATAAACAAATAAATGTAGTTAGAAATCAAATATATATATTTACAGAAGCGTATTGCATTCACAGAAGAAAAAAAAATCTGACAGCTTATCTCATATTTACGAGATACTGATTTCGTAATTATGAGATCTTTTCTCATAATTTTTGAGATACTGGTCACGCAAATATGAGATATTATCTCGTAATTATGAGATAAGTAGGTACGTGACCAGTGTCTGGTCACTCACTACGCTTCCGTACCTCACTGCCGTACTGGCGAAGAATTGCTGCATATGTCATAAGCAGTGATGGGACTAACAGCGTTACTAACGGCGTGACCTTGTTTTACTAACGAGTAATCTAACTAATTACTTTGACTGTAACTAAAGCGCAGTTACCATTGCAGACACCCCGTTACTGCGCGTTACTCAGGTCGCACAATGAACCTTTTTTCATGATAGGACTCGTGCGCGCCTTGTCATGAGAGAGGGGAAGATGAGAATGGCTGATGTATAGTGAGATTCCGTCTGTCAGTTGGGTAGGTGGCTGTTTCCGCTGGTGGGTGTTAACGTACAGCACACACAGAGAGATGGAGAGTGAGGATGACTCCAGCGGCAAAACAGCGTTTTCCAGATGGAAATACAGCTGTCACGTCGAGCTGCGTTTCCCCATCACATACGGTTTTCCCTGCATTTCCGCACAGAGCAGGCGGCACGAGTCACCGCGCAAGCGACAGGAAACGCACATGCTCGCTAAAGGCGCGCAACAGTCGCCCTGTGCTCGCGCCACAGGAGAACTAGGGAGAGCGTGAACGATCAAATGATAGCCTATATGGAGAAAGGGAGAAATCTGGATGGATGGATGGATGGATGGATGGATGGATACTCTGCCTTTTCAACCTACTGTATTTTTTATTTTAAACATTATTTGATGGCCTTTGTGGCAGGGATGGAGATCCATATTTTATGTCACACACAGAGTATACATCTAGATAGATAGATGGATAGATAGATGTTGCAGTATCTATAACAACCCAAACACACAGGATTTCAGAATTAGACATCCCCAGTTATTAATTTCACCAGATCTGAATGCCCTGTTAAAAAACTTCACATCGCGTTCCCCCCTGATGTCATTTACGCTGAGTTGCAATAAATGCTAAACTCTGTGCAGGTTCTTGTCTTTGTCGTCCGCTCTATTCAGCTGGCTTTAGAAACACACGGCGAGAAGGTGGGGGCTGGGTGGTGAGGGTTACGGGGGCGAGAAACGCAAAAGTAACGCAATAGTTACTTTTACTAGTAACTAGTTACTTTTATTGTGGAGTAACTCAGTTAATAACTCAGTGACTGTTTGGGAGAAGTAACTAGTAACTATAACTAATTACTTTTTCAAAGTAACGTGCCCAACACTGGTCATAAGTCATTAGCTCGATACTTCCAGTGCAGATGCATGTTGTTGATAGACTTTATAGAATGTTTATAGTTAATGAATTTATGTGCTTTATTGCTATCGTCATCAATCAAAGTCTTCTCTGTTAAGTTCAGATGACAAAGTTTAGCTAACACGGCCAGTATGTAGCCTCAATAACTAGCCGCTAGCAAGCATGGAGGACTTAATCTAAGCTGCATGCTAGCATCACGTCAAACCAATAGGACTTGGCTTTAACTTGGATAAGTTGCTAAGTATAGCAACAATGTTCCCACGTTTTCACTTGCACATTAATAAGTTATAGCCGATTAAAAAAATCTAAACTGTTGCTGTTGATTTCAGTAGCATTTGTTCCTTATTTTGCAGAGTTATGAGGGGGGAACCATATTTTAGCTGACTGAAATAATCTGTTCCCCCTCCATAACATGGGATTAGATAAATGTACCTGCAAGTCTGTTAACTGTATTCCTCTCTTCATCAACAACCAATCATGTGGATTTGCTGACATTTGATCATTATTTGCCAGATTTATGAGAGGGAAATCAAATATTTCAGCCACCTGATATAATCCATTTCCCCAATAACATGGGATTAAATAAAGAAATCCTGGGAATTTTGAAACTGTCATTTTTATATATTATGTTTAAAACATTTATTATTTTATATTTGTGAAATCCAAAATAGTTAAAATAAATATGACTGTTGGTGTGATGATCTAAGTATTTTCAATTCTCAATTCAAATTGGAGTTGCATTGCTCCATTTATTTTGAATTGAGAAATCTTTCTGGATAGAAAGCAAAACAACTTCAAACTTGAAAATCAAAGTCCAGTGGTTTTGGTTTTATATTTTTTTGGAATATTTATAAATTTTTACATAAACATTTAAACAGAAAACAAATTTCATAAAGATCATCAAATGGAGAGCAGATTATTTCAGTCGACTAAAATATATGGTTTCCCTCCTTTATTTTTTTAAAATAATGATCAAATGCCACAAAACCACATGATTTAATGTTGATGAAGAGAAAAATAAACATAGTTAAATATTTGCAGGTAATTTGATTTCTTCCCATGTTATGGAGGAGGAACAGATTATTTCAGGCAGGTGAAATATCAATTATCTCCTCTTCTCCTCCCATATCTTTGGGAAATAAGGATAAACTATATGTCAAATTCTGAAAAATTGTTATGTGTGACATCATATCATATACTTGAAATGTCCTTAATCCAGTAATCTGTCATATTTTACATTAGAAGGATTTAGCAGAAAGTCTACACTCTTAATCTTTGCAGAAAGTGTTAATTTTTGTGCCCTGCTATCAGCCAGTTTCCATCCTCTAATATCAGATATAAAAAAATGAGAAAAACAAGCTTTGTGTTGGAAAACTGTTTGGTGACTGACTTTTATTTCTGTGAGGCTTAAGTGACAGAAGTGGGAAAAGACAGATTTTCTTGGCGTTTAAAAAAACACAAAACAGCTTAAAAGGGACATGGTGTATTCATTTTGTTATATTACAATTTTTGTAAACAGCTGCTGATTAAAATGGATGTTACAACCTTGGCATGATTATATGAGTTGTTTTCACTGAGAAGTCGTTCAGGAGCGGCGTGAAAATGTTCAGATCCGCCTCTCTGGCTTCAATGCGAGCTCCCCACACAGAGGGGACAGAATTTCATACAACACCGGGACGAAGACAGTCTGGAAGTCAGTCAGAGCTTCACATCCCTGGGACATCAGTTTGTTTAGCAACAGCTAGTGGTGACAACTTCTTCTTCTGCAGGGAATGCTACAGGCTGCTTTCATGTGCATGCTGCCACCATCTGGTGAATTCCAGTACTGCACATTTTACTCAGATCAGCTAAGAAGCGAGATCCAGGGCTCTGGGGGAAACATCCAGGGCTGTATCGTTTTGCACAGTTTTATTCTGCATTTTTTGAGCAAACATGTTTTTTAAGTTTTGGAAGTCTAAAACGCGAGTTGGAACGTGACTTCCCCCCACTGTGTGGCTCTACAACATTTTTTATTTTATTAAGCATGTAGGGTCCACAATTCCTGACTCTGTTACTCCAATACTTTTTCATTTCAGAATAATTGCCTTCTGTGTATCTCCTCCATCCCATCTCGTTTAAATTTTTCTTGTGGGTTGGGCTACAAAGGGCATGATGGGAACACGAAATAAGACATTAATTTATATTGATTTACTCTATAGCAAAGAACATTTTTGAAGTATTGATTGCAAACTTGCATATTACAGTATATGTAATCTGGTAAAACAGTTTGGCAAATAACTTAAAGCTAGCCCTGCTAACTTTTTCTGTTTCTTTATAGATTGACAAATCACTTCTGGGAGAAATAGATGATGACTGCCTTGCAGACTATATACCAGTGTATGGGGACAGGATTGCCACTAGACGATACTGTCTGGACAAGCAAAAAGGAGAAGACAAAAGTTCAAGGATGTCCCTTCTTGAAAGACTTTGAAAGAAAATGAGGACAGCAACAGCCAGTCATGGTGAGGAATCTGAACTGGAAAACGGGCCTACAAGGAAAACAAGGATTGATCGATCTAAAAACACTTTAAAGGCAGCACGAAAAATTGAGATGGGGTGGTGTGAAGGTATCCAATAGCTATACTGCAGTAAGCAGTGCAGCTATTGCCAGAAGACTATATTGATCATTTAAGTGAATAATGATTAAAAATGAATTTATTAGCAACTTCGCCTATTTAAAGTATTATCTTAACTCAACAAAAAAAGGAGAAAAAATGAGACTACCTACCTCAATTATTTCCAGACAGGAGAACTGTATTAGATTTTTATCTAGGAAGTCTCCTGAGAACTGGTCCATCTCCTTTAAATCTTGAAAGACGTTCATCCAATATTGTGCATAGTGTTTTCTTAGAAACCCCCACCATTGTTCTATCCTTTGGTTATGATTACTTGAACCACTAATGTAGCACCTTGCAGAAAACTGGTCTACATGATTACTTCGAAAAAATATCTGTATCTGTTCTACTAAACAGTTCTCTGTTCCCAGGTCTGACCTGATACGCATTGGAGTTCCGCTCCTGTTTTCCACTTCATCAATAAAGTACCCAGCTATAACCCTGGGATTACTATTTGTGGAGTATACATGAAGCCATATGACCATACGCGAAAATCCACCACCAGCTCCATTAATGCAGATTCCGTATGGTTTTAGTTTGTCGTATGAATCCACATGCCACATGAAGGTGGGACCTGGGTTTCTGTAGAGAGGTCGTCTTAGACGATTCTTAGCCTCAGTTGTACTCCTTGAGCATCTAGAATGTTGAGAAGCAGTGGCGGCCGGCCCATAGGGGGCGCTGGGGCACCGCCCTCCCTGATAAGAAGAGAGAAACGTAAAATATATTTTTAGAAATTAACTCATAAATGTCAGTTTTACTCTCTAGAGTGTGTACCTATAAGCAAAACAAATTATATAAACTACATTTCCGTATCTACTGTTATTCATTTGTGGATTTCCACAGACAGACTCCTACCGTCTCTGTTCTGGGGCTGTGATCAGACAGCCCCACATTTGCAGAGAATCTGTCAATCATGTACTATTGCTAGGTGAATTTAATGGCCAATCAGCGTCTCAGAACTTTATGGTCTTGGGGCTCTGAAAATACTGCACTTTAACAGGCTTCTGAACCCAAGCGCAGGTGCAGACAATTAGAGGGATGATGGCGAACGTAACGAGCGAGATGCAGCTTCCACCAAATTCGGTGAGATCCTTATTTATCTACCCGTTTGCCAGAAGAACATCCCTGTTGTAGGGTAGGAAAATTTCATGTCATGGTTATTGTGACTGTGACGAATCCACATCCTCTAACTTTGCGCGCCACACACACATTCCTGTTATACTGTGTTTGTGAGGACCAATTCACTCGCGCTGAGCCCAGTAGCTCCATTACCTTAAAACACACAAGCTGTTCCTGGTTACCTGCTGGCGTATTGAGGGTGCACACTTAATATTTCAGTGGGGTTAGCCGTGTGTGTGTGTGTGTGTGTGTGTGGGGGGGGGGGGGGGGGGGGGTGTGGGGGGGGGGGGGGGGGGGGGGTGTGTGGGGGGGGGGGGGGGTGTACGTGTTTATGCTACGGGGACTTGTCATCTTCAGTCTGGCTGCGTCTTTGCTGGGTTCAAACCCAGTTTGGTGTAATTAAATAAGTCAATGAATCTGTGTAAAATAATTAAGTTGTAAAAATTGTTTTTTTTTGTACATCAATTGTTTGTGGAGGTAATATATGGACAAAACTGATTAATGAGAAGAAATCAGAAACAAGAGAGCCTGTAGGGGCTTAAACTATTTAATGAGGGCTGTGGGAAGAAGAGCGGCAATTTTTGTTTTCTGTTTCTTTGTTACATTGCTGGTAACTGGAGGGAGGCTGAGGCCCAGAGTATCTTGTACATGTTTAATTTCTTTTGCACCCTGTTTTGAGTTTTTGAGCACAATAAATCACCAACACCGGTAACCCGACTGAGCCTGGATTCTTGGAGGCCAAAGAACCCCGTCACAGTGACCCAAATCATCACTGTTACTGTTATTATATAGTAAATTAAATCATTACTGTTAAATTGTATGTATTGTCAAATTGTTTATTTGAATTCTTATTCCGGATTAGTTGGAGACATACACTAGGCTATATCAGCCCCACCAAAAATATTTTTCACCAGCCGCCACTGTTGAGAAGGTATCGGACCGTTCGTTGGGACATCACCGAGCCAGCTTAAATGCATTTCAGATGCATTAATCTATAGCCATGAAGCATCCCTTACTGGTTTAAATGCTCCTGCAGGAAAAGTGCAACTTCCAGCAAGTCAGAGTGGGCTTTCAACCTAAACAATCCCAAAGACTTAAGGTTTCCAAGTACACCTCGCTGCAGCAAACTGAAAGGGGCGGGGATGGACCTTTCCATCAGTCCCATACCTTATTTGGATATGGGACTATTTCTTTCCGGAAATGAAGGGGGCGCTAGTGAGACTATTTCCTGTACCAACCGTCTTATGAAAATCATAGTAATAATAACTTAACTTGCTATTTTTACTTTACTTTTTATTAATTTCTTTATTTATTACTTTTTGGTCAAACCCCTGGAGATTGTTTAATGGAAACTGTACTTCTCTCTATATTATAAAGCATGTTCTTATAAAGTTTATAAAAAAAAACTAAACAAAAAATTACGTATTTTAATTGTCAACGATTTTCAAAATACCCAGGAACACTATTAACATCAAAAATACAAATTAAACAGTAAAGAAATGGCTACAAAACATGATATGTATATAGATCTTTTGCTTCTAGACCTCTCTGAGGGATGGGGGGGACTCCAATTGTAAGGCAAGTGATAAAACTCTAAAACACTGACTTGCCCTATAAAGAGTTAAGGTCACTTCATGATGAGCAGCTGGACTGTGTGCTGACTGATAGGGTAGACCATCTGTGTTGTGAATACCAAGAGTATTGTCCTCCATCCCCTCGAGTAGCTGGAGTCCAAGATAGAGGTGCGGAGAGGGCAGCCGAGACGGACCCTCTTGCTCTCTAGTTGCATGTCACGCCAGAGTACTATTAGCCAAACCCAAGTACGGAATGGGATTCAGTCAGTAATGCGCCATCAGACAGAGGACGGCCTATACCTTCAGTTCAAGCCTAGCTTGCCCAGCACCCCAGAGACTACCAGCAAGAGCGTGTATACCATGCATCGAAGCCTAAGATCCCCATTTCATGAAACCTGATCCCAGAGAGTTCAGTAGGCTCAAGACAGCGCTGGATAACCTATTGCCTGATGATGCAACAGAGCGATTTAAATATCAAATATTAGTGGATCATTTGAGATTTGAAGAAGCTCTGCTAATTGCAGATTCCTATACCAACTCCAAGAGGCCATATTCAGACACTATGGCATCCCTCACTGACCATTATGGACAGCCTCACCAGTTAGCCCTGCGACATATCGCTGAAATGATGGATGCTGCCAATATCTGCGCTAATGACACTGGTGCATTTAAGAGGTTTGCACTTCGTGACCGGGCTTTACATGGGATGCTGGACGAATTAGGTGAGAGTGGTCAGATTGAGATGCAATGTGGGTCTCACGTGACAAGATTGCTGCTGAAGCTACCACAAGACCTGAGAGCTCAGTTCAAGCGTTACCTGTACCCAAAAAACATCCGCATCCCCATCCTGCACCATTTCGCTGAGTGGTTAGATTTTGAGTTGAAAATGCAGGAGACTGTGTTCGAGACACTCAGCGTGATTGGGGCTGCTGACGACTCCAAGAAGGAGAAGCGCAAGGAACCAAAGCTCAACCGTACTACCAGCATTCTTCATGGAGCTGAACAGCAAGTCAGCACAGCTAAGAGTGAGAAAACCCAACACCAAGCGGCAAACCAGGTGAGAGACAGGCCTACTGCTCTTACTGTTTGAATGATCAGTATTACCTGAGTCAGTGACCCAACTTCAGCCAACTGACCACTGAACAGAAGAAGAGTTGGATAACTCGCCTGCGTTGTCGCATTTGTCATAAAACAGTAGTAATTTGAATTGAATAGTTAAATGTGTACAAACCCTGTAAATAACTGACTTAAATCACTACTTTCACTATCACTAATGTTGTGTTGAGAAGCCAAACTTTTGAGAAATAAATCATTTTTTGTCTAAATTATTATCCCCTTACTGCCTGATTTTATTTGCAATGTATGTATATATATATATATATATATATATATATATATACGTATATATATATGTATATATATGTATACGTATATATATACGTATATATACAGTGGGGCAAAAAAGTATTTAGTCAGCCACCAATAGTGCAAGTTCTCCCACTCAAAAAGATGAGAGAGGCCGGTAATTTTCATCATAGATATACCTCAACTATGAGAGATAA
Organism: Cyprinodon diabolis; assembly: GCA_030533445.1. Classification (NCBI taxonomy): domain Eukaryota; kingdom Metazoa; phylum Chordata; class Actinopteri; order Cyprinodontiformes; family Cyprinodontidae; genus Cyprinodon; species Cyprinodon diabolis. The sequence continues at coordinate 15,176,771 of CM060075.1, read as the reverse complement.
AATGAGAAAAAAAAATCCAGAAAATCACATTGTCTAATTTTTAAAGAATTTATTTGCTAACTATGGTGGAAAATAAGTATTTGGTCAATAACAAAAGTTCATCTCAATACTTTGTTATATACCCTTTGTTGGCAATGACAGAGATCAAACGTTTTCTGTAAGTCTTCACAAGGTTTTCACACACTGTTGCTGGTATTTTGGCCCATTCCTCCATGCAGATCTCCTCTAGAGCAGTGATGTTCTGGGGCTGTCGCTGGGCAACACGGACTTTCAACTCCCTCCAAAGATTTTCTATGGGGTTGAGATCTGGAGACTGGCTAGGCCACTCCAGGACCTTGAAATGCTTCTTACGAAGCCACTCCTTCGTTACCCGGGCGGTGTGTTTGGGATCATTGTCATGCTGAAAGACCCAGCCACGTTTCATCTTCAACGCCCTTGATGATGGAAGGAGGTTTTCACTCAAAATTTGACGATACATGGCCCCATTCATTCTTTCTAGTCGTCCTGGTCCCTTAGCAGAAAAACAGCCCCAAAGCATGATGTTCCCACCCCCATGCTTCACTGTAGGTATGGTGTTCTTTGGATGCAACTCAGCATTCTCTCTCCTCCAAACACGACGGGTAGAGTTTTTACCAAAAAGTTCTATTTTGGTTTCATCTGACCATATGATATTCTCCCAGTCATCGTCTGGATCATCCAAATGCTCTCTAGCAAACTTGAGACGGGTCTTGACATGTACTGGCTTAAGCAGGGGGACACGTCTGGCACTGCAGGATTTGAGTCCCTGGCGGCGTGGTGTGTTACTGATGGTAGCCTTTGTTACTTTGGTCCCAGCTCTCTGCAGGTCATTCACTAGGTCCCCCCGTGTGGTTCTGGGATTTTTACTCACCGTTCTTGTGATCATTTTGACCCCACGGGGTGAGATCTTGCGTGGAGCCACAGATCGAGGAAGATTATCAGTGGCCTTGTATGTTTTCCATTTTCTAATAATTGATCCCACAGTTGATTTCTTCACACCAAGCTGTTTACCTATTGCAGATTCAGATTTCCCAGCCTGGTGCAGGTCTATAATTTTGTTTCGGGTGTCCTGTGACAGCTCTCTAGTTTTGGCCATGGTGGAGTTTAGAGTGTGACTGTTTGAGGTTGTGGACAGGTGTCTTTTATACTGATAACGGGTTCAAACAGGTGCCATTAATGAAGGTAACGAGTGGAGGACAGAGGAGCCTCTTACAGAAGAAGTTACAGGTCTGTGAGAGCCAGAAATCTTGCTTGTTTGTAACTGACCAAATACTTATTTTCCACCATATTTTGCAAATAAATTCTTTAAAAATCAGACAATGTATGTATATATATATGTGTGTGTGTGTGTGTGTGTGTTTCATTACATTATCCAAACCTGAACATACTTTTTACTTTTTTTTTTTAAGTTATCCCACACAAGGATCACTTCTATCACAAATATGAGATTTACAAAAAGTGGCATCTGGGCATCATTTGTTGTGATCAAAAGATTATATTTGTACGTTGGTGTTTGAACAGGACTTCTTTTAACTTGTGTGACTTTTACATAGAAATGCAACATGTAGATGGAATTCTGCCTCAACTCTTCCCTCCATCTGACTGCAGCAGTATTTTTGGCCCCGATGATGAAGTGGTCATTTTATTCACTCCTCTGTCTGCTCCCTGGAACAAAATGACATGTAAAGCATATTTCTGTTATGTCAACAGGCAAAATGACTGTTCTGTATAATTACGCCGGTATTGTTCTTCAAGCGAATTATGCTTTAAACCGTATTATACTGTACTGTAAATTAACTATACATTATTGAGTATTAAAACAAAACGTTTGCAGTATTAACAGCCCAGTGCAGCTGGACTAATGTTATTTCTTCAGCTGTATTAAGCTTTAACAGTTCTAATCTTTAGTAATAAGCTGTTTGAGAATAAATAGATCCGATTAGTGAGGGATACGGCTATCAGTACAGTAAGATGTAGGTTAAAATAAAAAATAGTGACATTTGTATGAAGGCTTTTAATTGTTGATGAACATCACATATCAAGAGGTTAGCTCTAAGCTTTAGCTTTAGCAGGTCCTACACATCCCGGTGGCTCCGTTACCGTAATGTATTTTAATAAATGTTCATTTAAAAAAAACAAAAACAAACTACTAACATTTAAACGTGTTCTCCGCACTGCTGCCGGCACTGCTGCTGCTTTCCGTTGTCTGTAATTTGAAGAAAATCCGACTTTCTTCTTCTTCTTCAACTACTAAAAAAAAAAAAAAAAAAAAAAAAAAGAAGCACACAAAGCACCTCGGGAAATGTAGTGGGAGGCGAGGCCACTAAGGACGGTAGCAATGTATCCTCAGAATTCAGGGAAAAGGAGGACACATTTTAAGGCTGCATTTTAAGCGTCCTCAGAATTTTTGCCAAATGGGACGGCCTCCGCGCAGCGTTGTGACGTCACCGGCCTCAAAATGCGTCCTCCGAAGTACGCAGCCTGCGAATTGAGACGCAGCCAGAGACTCTGATTAAGAACAGGGCTGCCCGCACTGACGCAGCTCAGGGATTATGTCACACGCAGCGTCGTGCGCTGTGCCCTAGTGCCTGTAAATTTAATGGTCCAATTAAGGTAATTTAAAAAATCAGGACATTTCCTCACTTTCTAAAAAAAACCCGGGACGCCCGGGACAGGACGTGAAATACGGATATGTCCCGGGAAATACGGACGTTTGGTCACCCTATCATAGGTTCTTAAAGTCACAGCAACTGGGTCGGTGTAGGCCACATTGACAGAGATGTTAGTCTCCCTCTAGTGGTAGCTCGTGTAATTACAACTACTCAGCTGATTCCAGTTTTTTGAGATCCCAATTGTGTAGTGCTCTCTTTGGCGCCATCTAGTGGCGTAGGCGTGTCATTGCAACCATAGTTTGAAAATTCCCAGGCGAAGGCACCTTGTCTCCCCCTGGTGGTGGCTTCTGAAATTGCAGCTGAATGGTGTACAGAAGGAGTGACTTGTTTTTTTCTTTCTTATCCATTTTGTGTGCAAGAGTTATTTGTTTAACAGTTTTCTACACCTATATACATACTCACGCACACATCTATATATTAGGGATGCACGATATTGGGATTTTGGCCGATATCCGATATGCCGATATTTTAAACTCATGTAGCCGATAACCGATATCGATACCGATGTTAAAGCTGGACAAAAATAAGTAGTCATTGAAAATAGCAGTTTTGATATCCATTTCTGACACTTTGAAAAATAATATACTCAAATATATTTTCATATGCTGATATCAAATTGATTTTTAAAAACGCGGTATCGATCTATTTTACTTTCAAAATCTCGTGAAATTTCATCGTTCTGTTACAAACTCTCGTGATATTTTGCAAATTCTTGTGAGATTTTGTTAGTAAAATAGATCTATACCGCGTCAATATATCAACATATAAAAATATGGCAAATTTCCTGAATTTTCGGGGGATTTCGTAGCATAACGATGACATATAGCAATATTTCATTAGTAAAAGAGATTGATATGGTGTTTTTAAATGGCAATATATCAGCATATGAAGATATTGTGATATTTTAATGTATCAATATTTTTTCCCTCGTCTTTAGAATTTTTTAATTCTGTAAAAAATAAGTTTTTGAGGAAGAAGAAAAACTACTATTTTATTTTTTTTTTTTAGACTTTAGAAACTCAGAAGCTGATCAAATATCGGGTTAAATATCGGTGGGGTGGCCGATGTCCGATATTCAGTTTTAAGGCCGATACAGGCCGATACCGATAGGGGGCCGATTATATTATTGCATCCCTACTATATATATATAATATGCACACTATCAAACCCAGCCAACCTTACTTACTGAAAGGTGAGTGATTCAAACCATTAGAAACCCACAGATTTAAACGCAATTGGCAACCAGTACTTCATAGAACAAGTCTGATTATGTAGAAAATGTTATTTCTTTATAATTGCTATCTCAAAAGAGTGAAGCAACCTTGCTAGATGTAAATTATGTACAAACAACTTTTGTTTTGGCTTAACATAAAACTTCAATAACTCTTTTACAAATGTTACTGTTTGTTGTACACATAAAATCTATAAACACATTGCACAGCAGTAGTCTGTGTCGGTTGGTGGGAACTTCATACAACCTTGGTGGTACCACCTGTTGCATCTGTCACATGCAATCTGTAAGTAAAGAAAACAAAATGTTCAAATAACAGAATGAAGAATATTCAACCTAAATATTGTTTTTAGTTCCTTATCTGTTCAGTAAAGTTGATTTTTGGTTTTGTCAACATAAAGCTTCTTCTTAATCATCAATATATGTTTGGTAGCTCAATATTTGAGGAGATGACAGCAAGTTCCTGACATGTATGGAGGTAAAATAAAATTCTAGGACCATAAGGAACTGTATTTAAGAAGGACTTTATGACTGTACTTTTAAAAATATTTATAAAATTACACTTAACTAACTTGGGTGTTTCTTTATTTCATTATGATTTTTTGTATATCTAATGACTTTGCAACTATTCTAACGATGGTATATGGTTTGCTTTAATTTACTTCTCACTGCATTACATTGTTGTCTTTCCCACATGTGATCTTCTGTGTCCCCACTGCCACAGTGTCTGCACAGGTTCTCCACTGACTCTGGAGTAAATCAGACCGCAGCTTTAATTCAATGCTAAAAAATAAACTTCATGGTAATTGTTTTTTGCGTTTGTTTTTTTGGGGGAGATTTTTTTTAAATTATTTTCATTTGTTAGTGTTCTTTTGAAAGTTGAACAACAATAATCCTCTGTGCATATCTCAGTCATCTAATCATCAATTTTTGATAAGGTCTGGTCTCATAAATATATACAAGTCCTGTTACTGTACATTGTACACTGTACACTGGGCTGTGTTATGTGTCGTTTATTTATTAGAGATCAAGGTCATGTGTATTGAAATGTTCTTCGCTAATAATTTGACATAAACACTAACATGTTCAATATCTTAATGTTTCTCTTAAAAGTAATGATAGAAAATAGCATCACATTAATGTCAATGTGATTATTAGCTCACCACTCTCATAATAATCTTGTTTTCACTAAATAAAAAACATAAACTAGCATGTATACAAATATATTGTTATATAAGTCTATGTTCAGACATAGATATATATATGTAGATATAGATGTATGAGGAAAGAGACAGCACAGTACACACAGGTTATATAAATTGATTTGTAAACAGACAATGTTCAACATCACATAGGAAACATCAAAAACATAGTGAAGTAGTGAAGTGGATAGATAGATAGATAGATAGATAGATAGATAGATAGATAGATAGATAGATAGATAGATAGATAGATAGATAGATAGATAGATAGATAGATAGATAGATAGATAGATAGATAGATAGATAGATAGATAGATAGATAGATAGATATTTAACAGCACTTACTTTCTACACTTCACATGAAACTATATCTTGCTGGATGGCATGTTGGAGTGTCTCACATTTCCACCTTGATACTTTCATACCTTTGCATCTCATAGATGCCCTTGTTAAGAGGGTGAAATGTAAAAATAATATTGTAGTTATCCAATTTAGACCTTTTTTGTGTTCGTTTTTCTAATTTTTCTCACCTTATTGCTTCCAAACACCTTTTCATATCTTCTTTGGACTCTCCAAGTGAGTTAAGGAAAACTGTCCTTTTTTCAAGTGGATAAATTATCTAAGGATGAAAAGTTAATGCCCAACTCAGGACTTTACAGTAACAATATAAATGAAGAAGAGCCCTATTTGATTAACACTTTAAAGAATGAAAATCAGTTGTTGTGACATTAGATTTATTGGTTTTATGGACATTTGTAATAATTTTATTTGTTTTGCATTTTATAAAAGTATTCCTTGTTTCTCAAACAATTACAAAGAAAGACATGTCTTACAGAAATTTACCATGAGACCCGAGCTCCTATTTGGAGTTTGTTTTTATAATTTCCAAGTTACATGGGATTAGTAGGACCTAATAAGCTTGATAACTAAACTGTGTCATGATGCCACAAGTAGTTTTTGAAAAAAAATTCTGTCCTCAATGAGGAAAGTTACATTATCTTTGTTTTTATTTTATTTTTTGCAATTTGGGATTAGAAGATCCATATTACCCTATACACAAAATTCAGCTTTCTACCATCAGCGGTTCTCTAAAAAAGCAATGTGTCCATATGAGGACACTGGGTCTATATTCTGAAATAACACAATAAAAAATGATTGGCTGAAACATATAAATCCTGTTTATTTCAGACATTTGGGCATAACACAAAGGACAAATAAGAAGGGAGTATTTTAGGCAACTAGGATGTTCCGTTACAAAGTAACAGAAAACATCTGTGAAGAGGGTCCGTGTCCCTTCAGGCAATTCGATTTTTTTCCGGAAAACCAAAACGAAAAACGGAAACTATTCCGTTTTTCAATTTAAAATCAAAAACGGAAATCAAAGCTGTGTTTTCCATTTTTGTCAACACGATTTAGAAACGAAAAACAAGAAAAACTAAATGAAAAAAACGGCCCGTTTTTCGATTTCCCCGATTCTTTTCTCCATTTGCTTTTTAGGATTGAAAGACGAAGACGGTACTTTTTATCAGTTTGATTAAACGGTATAATTCAATATGGAAAAAACAGAAAAACGTCCGTTTTCTCCTTTTTCTCCTCAGAAAATGATTCGTTTTCCCGTTTTGTGGTTTCTGCACATAAAACCAAAATCCATTAAACGGCTTGATATTGGTTTTTTCGTTTTCGCCCCCAAAACGGAAACACCAGTCAATTTTCGGTTTCAGAAGTGGGCGTGGCTTTCAAACCCGCCGGTCCGGTGCCCTTCAAAATAAAGGCATGGCATGGAGAAACTTTCGTTGTATTTCCTGCCCTCATCGTAGCTTTTGCTTGTGTTCGAAATTAAAGCAAGTCTTATACATATATAAATATATACATATATTTAGATGTAATATATATTTATATTTTTTATAGCTACAGGGTTTACTCGGAATAAAGTCATCAGAGAGATTTAACTGCGACAGAACAGACATGGTAAATTTGACACTCACGACAGGTATTTTAAATGACCAGCAGATGTCGCTGTGCATCAATGGGACAATTAATCGCAATATCAAGCGTATTTTACCACCTCATAGTCAATAAATGGAACGTTTATGAAACGGAGTGCTGTGTGAGAAACTTCATTTTTGTGGCGGTAAAAAATCTGGAATTTTTTTAGAGATATATCTGGGAAAACAGCCAATACAAACAGGAGTGAGGTGAAAAAATTATAGATCTCTCTCTCTCTCTCTATATATATATATATATATATATATATATATATATATATATATATATATATATATATTCACTTTGAATGTTGAATTCACTGTGCTTTAACACACATCAAAAAAGTGTGAAACTGCAAATATATCTTATATTCTAGGTTCTTCAAAGTAGCCACCTTTTGCTCTGATTACTGCTTTGCACACACTCTGCATTCTCTTGATGAGCTTCAAGAGGTACTAGTTTGCCCTTTTGCTTTCACTCTGCGCTCCAGCTCACCCCAAACCATCCTGATTGGGTTCAGTTCCGGTAATTGTGGAGGCCAGATCATCTGGTGCAGCCCCCTATCACTCTCCTTCTTGGTCAAATAGCCCTTACACAGCCTGGAGGTGTGTTTGGGGTCATTGTGCTGTTGAAAAATAAATGATGGTCCAACTAAACCAAACCGGATTGAATAGCATGTAGCTGCAAGATGCTGTGGTAGCCATGCTGGTTCAGTATGCCTTTAAGTTTGAATAAATCCCCTAACCCAGCAAAGCACCCCCACACCATCACACCTCCTCCTCCTTGCTTCACGGTGGGAACCAGGCATGTAGATTCCATCCGTTCACCTTTTCTCCGTCGTAAAAAGACACGATGGTTGGAACCAAAGATTTCAAATTTGGACTCATCGGACCAAAGCACAGATTTCCTCTGTGTAAATCCCCCCAGGCACGACGAGCACAAATGGATTTCTTGAACTGATTTAATGAAGCCTCCAAATCTTCATTAGCACCGTGAAAACTGTGCAGAACAATACAGTTGACACAATTAACTAATTAGCTACCATCAAACCACACAGTGTACATTGTAGCTGGCTTACAACAGAATGAAACAATGTAACGTTATATACAAATAATAAAATACCTCGTTGGCTGCATGCCACAATGAGGGAATTATCCGTGAATTAAAAGATGATTGTCCTTGATGCTGCCCATGGTTTTTACTCAACAAACTTCAGCTTATAATGTTTGTGAGTAATGTGAAAAACCTCCGTTGATATCCATGAAAGACGGACGTGTTTGTTTCCATGGTAACCCAAGACGGACGTCGGTGAAATAACGTCTTCTCAAAACAGCGCAAGAACAAGCTTGTAGATATAATCATGAGAATAATCATAAATAAATCAAACCATGTGTCACTCAATAAAACAATATAAAGATACAATCATATTTACAATAATTAATATGAAATGTAAATAACTATATATACATATATCAATTATGTATCAATGAATTATATCAATAAACTGTCTGCATCATCATGGATACATTTACACTCTGGTTTAATGTCCATTCATTGTGTTCTTTAGCCTAATCAAGTCTCTTCTGCCTGTTGGCTGTCCTTAGCAATGGTTTCCTAGCAGCTATTTTACCATGAAGGCCTGATTCACACAGTCTCCTCTTAACAGTTATTCTAGAGATGTGTGTGCTGCTAGAACTCTGTGTGGCGTTGACCTGCTCTCTAATCTGAGGTGCTGTTAACCTGTGATTTCTGAAGCTGGTGACTCGGATTAACTTATCCTCCGCAGCAGAGGTGACTCTAGGTCTTCCTTTCCTGGGGCGGTCCTCATGTCAGCCAGTTTCTTTGTAGTGTTTCGTGGTTTTTGCCACTGTACTTGTGGAGACTTTCAAAGTTTTCCCAATTTTTCAGACTGACTGGCCTTCATTTCTTAAAGTAATGATGGCCATTTTTTTTTTTCTTTACTTTGAATTTGTATTATGGCAAGAAAAAAAGCAGCTAACAGTCTATTCAGTAGAACTATCAGCTGTGTATCCACCTGACTTCTGCACAACACAACTGAGGGTCCCAACCCATTTATAAGGCAAGAAATCATCTTATTAAACCTGACAGTGGACTCCTGTGAAGTGAAAACCATTTCAGGTGACTACATCTTGAAGCTCATCAAAAGAATGCAGAGTGTGTTCAAAGCAGTAATCAGAGCAAAATGTGGCTACTTTGAAGAACCTAGAGTATAACACATATATTCAGATGTTTTTTTTCTTTATTCTTAAGTATATAATTCCACATGTGTTAATTCATAGTTGTGATGCCTCCAGTGTGAATCTACAATCCTCATAATCATGAAAATAAAGAAAACTCTTTAAATGAGCAGGTGTGTTCAAACTTGTGGTCTGTACTGATTACACATATATACAGGTAAAAAAAATGCCCAGGTTAAAGTTATTTAAAAAGGCCAAAATGTTTTTTAAATATCTCAAACTTATTCAAGCTGAACCATAGGCTGACATTTCAATAACTTCACAGCATTATTTAAGACAAAGTTTTATTAAAGTGGAATGAAATGTAAAAACTAGTTACATAAGGCAATAGCTTAAAGTTTACAATAGAACATAACATATTTCCAGTTTTTGTACATAATTAAGTAATGTGCCATTAAGGTTTAAAGGCAATTCATGTAATTATGACATGAAATTAAAGTAAACATTTTTGACTTTTTGCATTATGTTAAACTACGCACTAAAACAATATATTTGATGCCAGTTGTCTCTGGATAAACGTTTACAAATAAAATGAAGCAATACTCTATGCATTAAAGAAACGGCTTCACGAATAGGTAACTCCACTATTAGTGTGAATTCAATTTCTAAATTTCTTTATGGGGCAGTGATAAATTTTACATTCAAACTGGAACAGTGTTTTTTAAATATGTAGTGAAAAGTTTACAACACTGTCAGAGTTAAAACATTCATTACAGATATATTTTCCTCCTGTAGGAAGACAGAATCATGACAGTAACTTTCACTTCAGGGTGTTTTCTTTTGTGTAGAGTTTAAATTGATCCATCTCCAGCAAGAGTTCTTAGAGGACTTTAAAAGTGTAGCACAAAATAGGAGGGTATGCACAGTTCAGGGCATAAATCAGTCCCATAAGCAGTGGACAAGCTTTTGCTGTACTCTTGCATCCTGGGACAATCTCATAGCTGTCAGATTTTGAAAACAGAGTTACTGACATCACTGTGCTGTCCTCGCCCTGAGGAATTTTTCAGCCGGCCAGACAGCCAGACAACGACGCTCCAATAACCAAACTTCTTTCTCTTTTCAGTTGTTTATTGAAGAGTGGCCTCTGACCACTGCCATTGCTTTAGCCATCGTAAACTGTAACATACAAACATTACAAATCCATCACTCTTGTAGCAAGCCAATAACTTCAGCATACAATTATTTACACCAAAGTTACATAAGGCAAAATGACTTATACTAGATATTGTTACAGGTGAACGCTTCAGAAACATCAAATCAAAAACTAATAAACTCAGAAACAGCTTCTTCCCCTGTGCTGTGAGGGTATCCCATCTGATGTGAGACAGCAGTCTAACACAGATGGTTTCCATGCATTTCTTTCTTTCTATACAATATTTGAATTTAAAATATTAAAAACTATATAAAATAAAGCAGGAAACCTAAACCTACCCGGAGTGTCTGAAAGAAATTTCACAATGGTAACATGCTGCGATAATTACCAATTTATGAATCACTTTCAAACACTATGTCCCTTTAAATGAACCCCTTGTTCAAAATTATGTTTAAATGTTTGAAAACATGACCAACCAAGCAGTCCTCAAAAAGTCATATTCCTTCTTCCCATGGTACAGTATAAGGCTGGAGATAATGGCTTCTATTCTCACCTCAATGCTCTGTTTCTGTGAACAGATTAAGAACATAAACATAAGCATTATAAATACACAATGAGCATGTGAGGGAAGTTTAAGACTTAGGGGTGTCTTGAACCGATCGTGTGAGCAGATATCAGAGAAAGAGCGAGATGAAGTGGGTGACTGAGGGAGCGATGGAGAAGGAGCAAAGTTAGTCAGTGAGGTGGGGACAGACAGGCAGCTGAGGGCAGCAAGACATCCTATTTTATTTCATAAATATAAGTAATAAGTTACGTCAATGCTGATACATCAATGGTGTCTTACAATGCAATACATGTCACAGGCTTGTTATTGAGGTAGGTAGAGTAGTATTGTAATATTGTTACATCCCTAGTAGAGCACAAAGAACAGAAAAATACTGGGATGGTCCTGTTAATCTACATGAAACACTTTACTGCATTGCCAAAGAATTTGATCTGTCTGTGAATCAGAAAAAAGTAGATCCATCTCCCTGTAAAACATATAAACAAGCAAAACAAGCACACCTGACTCAGTCGCTCCAGGAGCAAACTCGTCTTGGGCCCCAAAACTCCTCCCCTGGCTTTCATCAGCTTTCGTGTGTATTTGTCAAGTTTTTGCCTGGTTTGATCCACTGGAATGGTTGTTGTTCTCCTGAATTCCTCTTTGATCTGAATCAACAAAAGATTCACAAGTACAACTATATTTTGGTTGAAATTTACATGTTCAAACGGAACATGAATTAGTTAATTAAAAATTATTCATTAAGCATAGTTACAGCTTAACAAAGTTAAATGCTTAAGGGCCACAGGAGAAAATAGGTCCTACAAACAGTGAAATAACTTTTTATCTGTGATTAAAAAAAAAAAAACAGTTAACCCATGTTTGTACAGACTGGTGAAAATATATCTAATGTATTATGCAGTGGCGGCCGGCCCATAGGGGGCGCTGGGGCACCGCCCTCCCTGATAAGAAGAGAGAAACGTAAAATATATTTTTAGAAATTAACTCATAAATGTCAGTTTTACTCTCTAGAGTGTATACCTATAAGCAAAACAAATTATATAAACTACATTTCCCTATCTACTGTCATTAATTTGTGGATTTCCACAGACAGACTCCTACCGTCTCTGTCTTGGGGCGCTGATCAGACTGCGCCACATTTGCAGAGAATCTGCCAATCATGTACTACTGCTAGGTGAATTTAATAATTTAATGGCCAATCAGCGTCTCAAAAATGTATGGTCTTGGGGCGCTGAAAATACTGCACTTTAACAGGCTTCTGCACCCAATGCGCAGGTGCAGACAATTAGAGGGATGATGGCGAACGTAACGAGCGAGATGCAGCTTCCACCAAATTGGGTGAGATCCTTATTTATCTACCCGTTTGCCAGAAGAACATCCCTGTTGTAGGGTAGGAAAATTTCCTGTCATGGTTATTGTGACTGTGACGAATCCACCTCGTCACTTAAAACTTTGCGTGCCACGCACACATTCCTGTTATACTGTGTTTGTGAGGACCAATTCACTCGCGCTGAACCCAGTAGCTCCATTAACTTAAAACACACAAGCTGTTCCTGGTTACCTGCTGGCGTATTGAGGGTGCACACTTAATATTTCAGTGGGGTTAGCCGTGTGTGTGTGTGTGTGTTTATGCTACGGGGACTTGTCATCTTCAGTCTGGCTGCGTCTTTGCTGGGTTCAAACCCAGTTTGGTGTAATTGAATAAGTCAATGAATCTATGTAAAAGAATTAAGTTGTAAAAATTATTTGTTTGTTTTTGTACATCAATTGTTTGTGGAGGTAATATATGGACAAAACTGATTAATGAGAAGAAATCAGAAACAAGAGAGCCTGTAGGGGCTTAAACTATTTAATGAGGGCTGTGGGATGAAGAGCGGCCATTTTTGTTTTCTGTTTCTTTGTTACATTGCTGGTAACTGGAGGGAGGCTGAGGCCCAGAGTATCTTGTATATGTTTAGTTTCTTTTGCACCCTGTTTTGAGTTTTTGAGCACAATAAATCACCAACACCGGTAACCCGACTGAGCCTGGATTCTTGGAGGCCAAAGAACCCCGTCACAGTGACCCAAATCATCACTGTTACTGTTATTATATAGTAAATTAAATCATTACTGTTAAATTGTATGTATTGTCCAATTGTTTATTTGAATTATTATTCCGGATTAGTTGGAGACATACACTAGGCTATATCAGCGCCACCAAAAATATTTTTCACCAGCCGCCACTGGTATTATGAGTTTGGATGGCCAGCATGGTGGACAGTGGTTAGCGCTCATGCCTCACAGTTTGACTCCTGCTCAGGTGTGGAGTTTGCATGTTCTCTTTCCACCAGTAAACACTTGTTAAAACCCTATTTAGGGCGTTACTCTAAGATTTTCATTATTTCTCCCCCTCATTCTTAATTCGCAGCATACATTAAATTACATTACTTCCATGTCGCCCCCATTTGTTTTACAGAGAACAAAACCACGTTCTATGCTAGTTGATAAACTTATGATTGGTGACGTATGCATAATGATTTATTATTGAACATTTAAAACAGAACAATAATAACTTACCTGTGAAATGGCTTAAGTGCTACATGTTGCTCTGTGATCCTCAGACGTCTGGACACAGAAAGTCGGTCCTGTTGTAGCCACAGTGCGCATGCGTTGTGCGTTCGTCTCAAAACCCTGCATTTTCATAGTAAAGTTTGTTTAGAATGTAAGTATATGTACATAAAATAATTCATATTTAATGGTATAAAGAAACCTAAATACATCTCACTCTAACTATATAATTCACTTATTACTTAAAAATATTGAAAAACTCTAGATCTTACTGAATCTTAAAATATAAATTAGAAAGACAGTTATTCTAATAGAATTTACTGCAACAAAAAGTATTTTTTTTTTCATCTCCAATCACTTCTAACCTCTTAACGTTTATAATCATTTTCAATCCCTTTCACAGCGACAGGTTTGTCACCTCAATCGCTGCCTTGATCAGACAAATCTCTATTGTGCAGGGTGCTCTGCGTAATTACGCATGCCAAAGATTCAGTTTCACGTTCTCAGATTTTGTTGGAGCGGACGGAATTAATTCGTAAAGACTGTAAAGGGACAAGGACAAATGACGGGTCTGAGCCAAAGCCCCTGATGTTACATGTCCCCTCATATGCGACTAAAAAGTGCGAATCAACGTACCTTTGCACATCTGAATTCAAGCGCAGGACGATGTGCCAGCGCAGAATCAAATCACCCAGCCCCGGCAAGACTGTTAAAATTGAGTTTGCATAGTATCCTATCAGTATGTATTTACATAAGAATATTATCTTGCCGTAGAGGTACAAACATCTCAGGCATGGAAATGCAGGGATAATTTTTTTCACCTCACTCCTGTTCGTATTGGCTGTTTTCCCAGATATATCTCTAAAAAAATTCCAGATTTTTTACCGCCACAAAAATGAAGTTCCTCACACAGCACTCCGTTTCATAAATGTTCCATTTATTGACTATGAGGTGGTAAAATACGCTTGATATTGCGATTAATTGTCCCATTGATGCACAGCGACATCTGCTGGTCATTTAAAATACCTGTCGTGAGTGTCAAATTTACCATGTCTGTTCTGTCGCAGTTAAATCTCTCTGATGACTTTATTCCGAGTAAACCCTGTAGCTATAAAAAATATAAATATATATTACATCTAAATATATGTATATATTTATATATGTATAAGACTTGCTTTAATTTCGAACACAAGCAAAAGCTACGATGAGGGCAGGAAATACAACGAAAGTTTCTCCATGCCATGCCTTTATTTTGAAGGGCACCGGACCGGCGGGCTTGAAAGCCACGCCCACTTCTGAAACCGAAAATTGACTGGTGTTTCCGTTTTGGGGGCGAAAACGAAAAAAACAAAATCAAGCCGTTTAATGGATTTTGGTTTTATGTGCAGAAACCACAAAACGGGAAAACGAATCGTTTTCTGAGGAGAAAAAGGAGAAAACGGCCGTTTTTCTGTTTTTTCCATGTTGAATTATACCGTTTAATCAAACTGATAAAAAGTACCTTCGTCTAGACAGGTAGAATACAAAGTTATGTATAAGTATGCAGAGATGTCAAGTAACAAAGTACAAATACTTTGTTACTGTACTTAAGTACACTTTTTAGGTATCTATACTTTATTCCATGACTTATTTGTCTTTCTACTTCTGACTTCTACTCATTACATTTTCACACAAGTATCTGTACTTTCTATTCCTTATATTTTTAAAGCTACAGTGTGTAATAATTACAGGGATATACAGTCAGAAATGTAATATATTATACATAACTATGTTATTTATCATCATCTACGAGCTCAGACTCTTAACCTTAATATTTGCGTTGCCTTAGAATTCGTTATTTATAATTACATAGGAGCGGGTCTCGCAGCCATGGAGGCAGACATCTTTGCGCTATGGCAGCGCAGAGCCAACAAACTAGCGATTGCGAGATCGCCCATTACGCTCGAAAGTAACTACGGCAAATTGAGAGAGATGAACTGAGACGGTACTGAACAATAGATGGCATGTATGTAAACAAACCTCATCACTTGAGAAGGTAGTTGATGCGGACCTCGTGGAAGACATTTTGTCCCGTCACGCTCGCCGTACTGTTGGGGTGGAGAAGCGGTGGGGGGGAGATGTTCATGTTGCTTCGGTCTGCAGTCTGGACGTTAGATGTCGCTGAAAATTACACACTGTAGCTTTAAAACAAACATTACTCGTTACCTTTATTGTTGTTGTTGAATCAGAAGAAATTAAACTTCTTAAAGGACGAACCTCTTCAATCCAACTCAAAGCCAAAATAATTCCCATCATTTCCCCTGTAAACACTGATACGTCATCAGAAATCCTCTTACATTTTTTATATTAAATTCTGGGACGATAAATGACACCCCATTGTTGCTACTTAGGCTTTTAGATGCATCTGTATACACTTGAACATAACCAAAATATTTATTTTCTATATATGATTGGACTGAGCAAGATTCTGAAAAATTTCCTTTTTCCCTCTTCTTCAACAATGATAAGTCCACAATGGTTTCATTAAATAGAGATGGATGAACCAGTGACAGAGGAATTATTGACTCTCTCCCCTTATTCAAAGCCAGACTCAAAACCCATCTGTTCCAGCTCGCTTATCTGTGAATATACTGCTCTTTTCCCTACCCATGATTGTTTTTTTGTTTTTTTATGTTCCTGTATCTGTATTTTGTATTTTCATCTCTTTTTATTTATTTTTTGTATTATTTGTAAAGTGACCTTGAGTGTCAAGAAAGGCGCTGTTTAATAAAATGTATTATTATTATTAACTGTTTCACTCATTTTTATGGATGATAACTGAAAATCTTTTACATCACTTTCTATCTCCCAACCAAAGGATTTTAAAGTCTTTTTCCCTTTTTCCCAACTAGGTTTTAAAATTTCTTGACATGGATGGTTTTCATAATGACCCTTTAAATAACTCCAGTAAGATAATCTTAACTGTAATCTTCTAAGGTAAAGTGGTATTTCCCCCATTTCAACTTACAAAGCTGAGATTGGAGTTGTTCTGATGGCTCCTGTACACAACCTCAAGACCTGAAACGGAATAATATCTAATTCTTTAAGAAGTGTTTCTGATGCTGATCCAAATGCCAGGCTGCCATAATCTAGTACAGATCTTATTAAACCTGTATATATTGTTTTTACCGCTTTCCTCTCAGCGCCCCACTCTCTCCCCACCAAACACCTCATAACATTTAAAACTCTCTTACACTTATCCACTACTTTTTGAATATGACTACTCCAGGTCAGTTTTTCATCCATCCACAAACCCAAAACACGTTACTTTTGGCTTCGGTTTAATGTTTATGTAGCAGGAAGAAGCCTGCCCCAATATTCAGAACACCTGGCCCCCTAATTGCCTCATGATTGCTGGAGAGTATAAAAGGGAAACTCTCTCACCTGGTTGCTTATGCTGGCATTTGGTCACACGCTGTTGGGAAAGTCAGTTGGAAAGCATGCAGGTCTTAAGCGCTAACATCAGTAAGTAATGTTTCTCCTTCAGCAGAAGACCTACAAATTTAGTGTTTGATTTGACTTGTTTAAATCTAGAAGCCACTGGAAGTCTGCTGCTTTGAACCGGGGTGTGGCTGTAATTCACCCTCCCCAGTGCTGTGATCACATAAAACGGGTATTGTTTTATTGCACCCACACAGCTCCATAATGCAAAAATAACAATTATTTGTCTTGTATTATTTGTTTAGCTTATCTTGTTCATTGCTATTTCCTTTGGAACGTTCTATTTTGTGTGGCCCCCAGTTTTGTTGCAGGTAGCAACCAGGGGTTCTTTTACACAAAAGCATTGAGGATTTTAATTGGTCATGTTGGAGAACCTCATTTTAGTCTTTGGCCAAATTAAAATGGTAATATTTATTTTCTTGTTTAACCCCACCCTTTTGTCTCCAGGCTGAGTGCTGACGGTAGTGGGAGGGGCCTCTTGGGAGACGAACTGTGTCGTGCAAGGGGCCGTTGGGATTTTCTTATTATTCACGATTGAATGCCTGCTCACAAGTGTTTGGGGTGATTCATTTTGGATTTATACATTTATTTTAGGAACCAGGTCCCATTTGGACCGCTCTCCCCCTGCTGGTAGGCCTCAGTACTGTACACTCCCTTCCTATTGTGTTTCCTTGTTTTGACTTTTTTTTTAAAGAAAACAAACAATAAAATGTAACTAATTTTCTTGGAAAAGTCTTGTTCTCTTTGGTCACAAACCTCGACCCTACTGGTAGTCCATTTCCTTGGGTGCAATTCCCAAGGTGGCATTGTTGACAACTTCTAGTTCCACTGCTCCTCACAGCAGGGTATCAGACTCCTACCTTAGTGTTGCCACATTTATAAAAATTTATTTCACGTCATGTGTGCCATCCATTGCAGATCATCGGCACCATCCAAACTACTCTAACTGGATGAGTCGTATAACGCAAACACTCATTGGTTAGCTAAAGGAAATTGGAAGCAAGCAGGTGTTCAAACTGCACACGTGAATTGTCTATGCCATGCTATGATGTGGGATTCAGAAAAAGATGTTGAAAGGTCGGACACAAGCGAGGGCGTATCTGGAGATGAAGACGGAGACCAACAAGACCTCCCTTGGCCCCATCTCAAAGGATTTTTCTGCAATAGTCAAAAATTTGAGCTTTCAATTCATATAGTGGCATCTGGGAGTTATTTTTAAAGGTTACTTTAAATACATTTTCACTTGAATAAAGAGGTTAAGTTGACACTTAAACTGTTACCACAGTTTTTAACCTGCAGTATCTATACTTAAGTAACAAATGTACATTTGACACCACTGAAAGTAGGTATGTTTGTGTATATATTGTCTTTGAATTTATATGTTGGTATATAAAACATCACAAACACCACTCCATACCAGTCAGTGGTGGTAATGCTTCTAAGTTTGTTGCCAACCGCCAATAAATCAAATAATCTAAAATGTTCATATTTAGCCCTTATACGGGGCTGCCAACTTTTCTCCAAACCTTGGCGTGAGATTTTGAAAGAATTTGGACCGGAAACCATTGTCAGGCTTAGATTGAAAGGCTGAGGATTGGTGCAGCTATAGGTTTTCAGCAGATTTAACTGGATCAAAGTGGCAAAATGTGGAATTTTTATAGCACAGTAAACATTACTGAATAACAAGTGATCTCTAGTCATGCGGAAAACTTTTCACACAATATACATTTTCTTTATGGTAGTTTTAAGAGAAATGAAGTAAAGAACAATGGTTCCTACTAAAATACTTGTATCTTAAATATACTGTAAACTAAGATTTTCACAACTGTTCTCTGCAGTTCAAGTAAATGAAAAAATGGGGAACTAATAAGTTACTATTGGTTTACTGGTACTAATACAGGAACCATTGCAATTGAATCCCCTGCAAACTACACTGTGTATGAATATTTGGTAAAAGGCTAAGGATTAAAAACCTTAACTCACTATGTTTTTTTAACAATTGACAAAACGGCTAAGATCTTCTAGGAGGCTGTAGATTCTATAAAAACTACCATGACACAAGATAGCACTTCTCTGGATGTGATGGAAATTAGGTTTTTAAAGTATTCAATGGAAAAAAATAAGGATAAATGAATAAGAAGTAATAAAATGAAAACATCCCTCTGGTTCTATCAATCCTGGATAGCTAAGTTGTTCTGTACATCCTCTCTGTGTCTTATGTGGTTGGTCTTTTCTTTGCTGTCTGATCTTTTTAGAAAAAAAGCAATGGTTCTTTTTATTTTTGTGGATCTCCTATGGGTTTGTGAGGCATACCTGAAGGCTTTAAGAATTAAGATATTTGCGTTGGTTTAATTAGTCCTCTATTCCAACGGGGGATTATTCAAATGGATTGAGCAATAATTATTTAACTTGTGAGCAAACCATGGACTAAAACTGGGACTAAATCAGGGGGCTAAACTAGAGCAAACAAGGAGGAAGGCTTACTAAAAAAAAAGTACTAGGTATAGAGAAAACAATTTGACATTCATTTGATTTGATCTTACACTCAGTCCTCACATCGATAATTTAGGCTAGCTGCTGTATATTTTATTAATATTTACTCAATTGCTAGATTGCTTAAAACTGTCAATGGGCTTTTAAGATCTGACCCACATGTAGAGAACCACTCAGAGACCAAGGGTAAAAGTTTAACAGGTTTATTGTAGGTTAGCAAACACTGATGGAGATTGAAACTCTGTGGGGAAACAATGCTGGAACTCAGCAGACTGGTGAACCAGAACCAGAAACTCTGAAGGGGAGATCACAGTGATCAGTTCAGGGACAGTGGGAACATAGACTGAGGCTTGAATATTGCTGGAGAGGCATTCGCTTTTGGGGGGCTCTTGGATCCAGTCTGTGGGGGTTTAATGTAGATAAGAGGGAACTCATTGGAGAACAGACAGGCAGTTATACGTTGGACCCAGAGGAGTTCAGGAGCGGACTGTCACTTGGTTTTCCAGGAGTGGACTTGAACTGATTATGTGGGGGTTTTCCCCTTGCTCAGTGAGAGTCAGTAAATCTTTCAAGGGGTAGAAGGTCCAGGCTTATCCAGTAACACAGGAGGTCTTCCTGCCGAAGAACAAAGACAAAAAAAAGTTCAGACCCAGAGAAACAATGCTAAAGATAGACTCTTCTAATCTCAGTTTGGTTAGAGTTCCCAATACTGGCAAACACTCTGGTGTCGAGGTGGTGACAGCCAGCTGCTCAAGTACTCCTCTGCTAATGACTAGGGATGGGACGTTTTATGAAAACCGTCCGAACCGTTTGGTTCGACTGTCTCGGTTCGATTCGCGTGTGTTTCGTTCGGTTCATGCGCTGCTCCTTTTTCTCATAGGCAAAGCGTTTACACTCCAGAGCAGAAGGTGTCGGTACTGCGACCAAAGCCAACCACCAGTAGTAAACAAGAAGAAGAAGAAGTGAAGCAGCGTAGCCGGGTGTAGCAGAAAAAAAATCAGTTGTTGTGGAGAATTGTGTCGGAATGGCGAGTGGGAAAGAACAGGAGTTGGAAGACGTGCCAGCAGCACTTTATAGGTCTGCTGTATGGGACCGCTTTGCATTTAGAGTGACCTACGATGACGGCGGAAAGAAAGTTGTGGATAAAAGTGCAACAGTGTGCAAGCATTGTGCAACACGTTTTGTTTATGCTAACAGCAACGTGACCAACATGTCATGCTAACCCCGAAATCCCTCATACTCCGTCAGTAACCCCCGCTACGCTCCAGACCGGCTGCTCAAAGCAAAGCCTACAGCCTCCACTGTGGCTCCCGTCCGCTCCCCTCTGAGTTCCTTGGAGATGGTAGAGAGAATGCGCGAGATGATTAAATTCAAAGCAGCAAAACATGCGGAGTGATCCAGGGTTTCCGCGGATCATTTAAAATAATTACAATCCATTATTTTTGGGGGGATTTTTTTCATTAATTTCATAAATTTTTATGGGATTTCGGTGTAACAATCAACATATACCGAATCGAACCAAACCGAAAACCGTGACCACGAAACCGTGAATCGAACCGAACCATGGATTTTGTGAATCGTTCCACCCCTACTAATGACCCAACGAGCCGCAGGTGTGCAGGGAGGGCCAACGAGGACAGGGCACCGCCTGGTGGTAGAGAGGGGAAAACACAAAAAACAACCCTCACAAACTGGAATCCTAAAGAAAATCTCCATCAATTTACAAAGAGAATTATCTTAGTTCAGATGAGGTGAGATAAAAATTCAAATGAGATATTTTGTAATAACTTCTCAGAAATCCCGGTCTTTTTTCAATATCTGGTGCAGTGAATAGGTAGGCTGGTGCAAAAATACGACTGGGTATGAACCTGGCATGTCCTTGTGTGTTAGGTTGTATTGAAAACGCAGACTTTTACCAGCACTGTATTTATATATATAAATAAGTGGAATGGAGTTTAATTTTAATGTCTTGTCATTTTTTAGCGTGAAAAATTGGGGATATGGAGTGTGAACGTGTGAAGACACTGAGATGTGTGAATCTCAGGCCCAATGTGTGAGAGTTAAAAGCCC
The DNA here is from genome assembly GCA_030533445.1 of Cyprinodon diabolis. Taxonomy (NCBI): domain Eukaryota; kingdom Metazoa; phylum Chordata; class Actinopteri; order Cyprinodontiformes; family Cyprinodontidae; genus Cyprinodon; species Cyprinodon diabolis. Next base: position 15,155,159 of record CM060075.1, on the reverse strand, counting down.
TGCATATAAAAAAGAATCATTGAAAATATTTAGAGAATACAGATTTCAAATGCAAAAAATAAAAGGCATACTTCTTGAAATCCTGAGCTATCTCTAACCTGATGCACATGGACATCCTGTCCTCCTCTGCCATTGACTCTCCTGCTTCTATTAATTTGTTATCAGCCAGAATAGAAGATGGTGCTGCTCCCTCCACCTTCCAACTGTCTGTCTCTAGAAATCAAGTAAAGAGGCAACTGGAGAGACTGAATGGTAATAAGTCAGCAGGTCCTGATGGTGTCAGTCCTATAGAGTCCTAAAGGCCTGTGCAGAGCAGCTCTGTGGGATCTATAGCACATCTTCATCCTTAGTCTGACTCTGGAGACAGTTCCAGTGATGTAGAAGACCTCCTGCCGTATTCTAGGACCAAAGAAGACTCAGCCAACAGTCCTTAGTGACTATAGACCTGTTGCCCTGACCAAAATGCATCTGTGAAGCCGTCTACAGGAAGGAACGCAGCAGACTTTACTTATTATGGAAGCTAAGGTCCTTCTGCATTTGCAGCCAGCTGCATATCTTCAATGAGTCTGTTGTGGAAAGCATGATCTGTTCTACAATGATATGCTGGGGTAACAGCAGGCTCGGACTGGTAATCTGTGATACCGGGTATTTGCCCAGTGGGCCGGTCCTAATTTCAGCGTGCGAGGGCCGGCCCCAACACTTTCCTCTCCGGCTGAAGCACCTACCTGTGACAGTAAATAACTCAACAAGCTCAAGGGGTAATACAACGTTAAATACCTAAATGATGCATGCAGTATATATAGCCCTTCCTTATCATGCACATTCTCGTGACAGTTGGCATATGGTGTAATTTTTTTATTTCTTCAAAATGTAAAATCCTTGCAAAAAACTAAATGATAGTAAAACTAAAATATTCTCTTTAAACCAAATTACAATGTTCCTCTTATATTTGGCAAACTTATGTTAGAATATTTTTGAAAAATATGTTGTGGTGCATGATGGGGTTTTGCATCTAAAGGCTAACTTTTCCCGTCTTACGTGCATTGTTGCCAGGTTGGGATGTTTCCCAATCTGGCAGTTTAAGATGGCCATCTATCGGTAAAAAAAAATTTCTTTAGATTTATGGCCTAAGAGATCAATAGACTTTGGTTCAAATTGGGCGAGATTTCATATATCCAGGAAGTTTATGAAAATTCTTTGGGCTGGAAAACATGAGTCAATGACATCTGGCAACCCTGGTGATTACATTGTAGACCTAATACGTGTGAGTGGGTGTCTAGCTGGCTTCGTGCAAGTGTGGACTTTACACAGCAGCAGTCACTGTCGTGTCCGTGTTAACCTCTTCACACCTACCTCATTTTGGGTAATTCTTGCCTATTTTGCATACCCAAATGGAAAGCAAATAACTCAGAAACTGTAAGCCCAAATTACATGTGCAATACATTATTTGAAAACTAACACCCTCTAGGTTCTGAATATATCAATTAAAATTGGGTGAGTAGAACACAGACCAAGCTTCATAAGTTCAAACATGACTCAAAGTTGTTGTTTTTTTATTCTCTGTAATGATAGGTCTTTTTTGAACTGCAGTAATAAAGACATTCTTGAAAAAAAGGCAGGTTTTATTCTATTATATTTGTTCTACATCATGTCAAGCACATTTTCAGACCTCTAGCTGTAACAGTTCCAGAACTGTGGGGCTTTGGAACTTTTGGTGTCAGCTTGGAGTTGCGCTCAGCACCCGCTGGTGTCTGTGTTTCTCGCTGAAACAACACTGTAATGTGGTACCCCTTTAAATAAGCTACACACATTTGGGCTTGTCTGAAACCTTGACTCTGTTCGAATTCATGGGCTGCGTCCTCAGAAGGCCAGATTTGAAGGACGGTTATGCCATAGAGCTGTGCAGAGGTCTGTTCGGATTCCAAGACTCCTCGTTATGCGGCCTTAAACTGCGTATCCTTGGATATCACATGATGCATTGCAAGTCCGAGCAAGCCGGCTGCTCCGTGATTAGAGAAAAAAGGTACTTGGCGCCGAACACTGGTGAATATTGGAAGTTCAGTTTAATATGATACAAGTATGTGAATAGTTCTGTCTGAAGTTAATGAAAATAGTTGTTTTAATGGTTATTGGGTCAGATAAGCCGCGGTAATGTTTGATTTATCTTAATGTTTTTATCTGTTACTGTGTAAATGGGTTTGGCTGTAATTTATCGACAGATTCTAATATATCTGTAGTGTGGGGAATATAAATCTGATAGGAGTTTTATTGTTGTTTTGCACAATATGCTTAACTAAGTATTTTATGTTGTTAAACATTAGAGATTTGGCAGAAATATGTTTTATACCTACAATGTTTAGATTTACTTATATCTTTCTACCCCTCTTATAGAATAGAATAGAAAATGTCTTTATATTCCCACAATGGGCAAATTTACTGCAGCAGTTAAAATATGAAGAGTTAAATATTTTAATTTTTTTTATTTAGATAGAAGACTGAATCATTTTGACTGTATGATCTGTTGAACTGTAAAGTGCCTTGAGATGACATGTTGTGCCTTGGTGCTATAGAAATAAACTGAATTGAATCTAAATTAAAGTGTTTTAACAATATAAAACTGTGCACCTGCAGAATAAATAACCAATATACAGCAATTTACATTTTTACAGTAATGGATATTTGAAAATAGCAGCAACATCAGAGATGTGCAAAATGACAGCAGCATGTTATTTACCTGACTAAGGTTTCTATCATTACATTTGCTTTTATTTGTTCATGCTCCCAATGGTTGTCACCTTTATTCCACTCTGTATTCTCATTAGTGTATTCTTTTTTTATTTATTTATCCTGAGCTCTCTCTCTATAGTTATGCTGCTATAGGCTTAGACTTTTGGAGGACATAGGGACCCCCATTTCATCATTCTGCTTCATTCTCTCTCTGTTCTCCTATTCTGCAGAATCTGTTTGTTCAATCTCTAACCTTCTGCTCTCTCTGCTTTTCCTCAGAGTAGCTTTGCCTCGTCTATTCCTGTTTGGCTGTGACGTCATCCAGGAAAGAAACATCAGCTGTGCTGCTTCCATCAACACCCTTGTTTGTAGATGTTGGAGATCGGCCTGTCTTCCAGTGTGGTCCTGTTTCTCTGGCCGTGGCTGGGTGGATGTGCTCTCTTCATCCTCTGGCATGGGAGCTGCCTTGGAGCTCGTCTGCCAGGCTGTGTGTTTCCTGGACGGGGCCGCCTTTTACAGCTGCTTTTTGTATCTCTGCTTCTGTCTCCTTGAACCCCAGTCGGCCTTGGCAGATGGCCGCTCACACTGAGCCTGGTTCTACTGGAGGTTTCTTCCTGTTAAAAGGGAGTTTTTCCTCTCCACTGTCGCTACAAGCATGCTTAGTGTGAGGGATTGTATTTGAGTTAATGAGTCAATGCAATCAACTGGTTTTCCTTAGATAGAAAACTTTGTATCAATTTGACTGTATGATCTGGTTGAACTGTAAAGTGCCTTGAGATGACATGTGTTGTGAATTTGGCGCTATATAAATAAACTGAATTGAATTGAATTTGTTCACTTTATAATAAAAAAATAAATAAACAGTTTTGAAAACTTTTCCTGCTTTGTGTGTCAACTGTCACGGTTGCTAAGCAACATATCCTACAGCGGTAACACCCGCCGAAGGCTGGACCTGTTTGAATTCACAGCCAAAACTCTTCCAGTCTCCTTATTTTCACGGACTTCGAAGGATCCAGTCCAGGTAGACCTTTCGAACAGAACCCTTATTTCATTGGCTACAAAGCCCAACACCCCCCGTGTCTTAACCAATAACCACAGAGATTAAAACGTCAACATAACGCCCGTCGCCTGCTGACAGGAAGAGAACCGGAAGTGAATCGCAGGTGAGTTTTCGTGGACGATATCACGCTCAAATGGCGTCATAAAAATATGCAGACACTTGTATCTCGTAGGTAAGAAGACGGTGTAAAGAACCATACCAAACATCGCGGGCTAAAAACTAGTGATGGTGAGATGAGGCCTCATGAGGCATTGAACCGTTTGGCCAATTTGCTTCAACAATCCCCACAGTTCACGAGGCTCCATGTGAACATGTCACCACCTACTGGTTTAAAGCAGAACTACAGTTTGTAAAAAAAGTCTGTGATTTTCTTGCAAACGTTTTTCTTTTTTTCCCCTTTTAAGTTCCTTTGAAATTGTTAATTGTTAGTTTGTATTTTAGTGAAATAATTGGTCAATGATGAGCAAAATTAAAGGTGTTAGTCATTTTTATTCAAACATAAAAGTTTTTCCACATTCTTTTGGTTTTATTCAGTCGGAAGTTTCGTTCAACCAATCTTTTGGCTAAACCGACCTAATTTGGCAGTGTTTTTACCCAATCTATATTTTACCCTACTAGGGCAAACCAATGCAAATTAGTCTCATGAGCCAAAATAATTAAGTTTAATCACAACTTTCAAAAGTCAAAGGCAGGTTTTGAACCATCAAGCTCTAGGGTGAGAGCCTGTGTCTTACAGATGACGCCACTGATATAGATAACTATAGAATGGAGAACATACTTTTTAATTGTGACAGGTTAACAGTAACTGTGTCCAGTGGCTTGCTCAGATTTTGATCATTAAATTGTTTATTCTCACCAAAATAGTTTTAAACAACTAGATTGGTTGTTTTTCCAACCAATCTATTCTTAGAATCTATCCAAACTCTATCATACTGACAGCAGCTTCTCCAATCGCCCATATCTTGACTGAATCCTGAGGCTGTTTAAATGCCTGTCAAAATTCTTGCGCTTCCTGAAGCGCTCACATGGTATCACGGTAGCGAGGCCTTGGACGTCATCAATTTTGGCCCCTCCTCTAAATTAATCCCACCTCGACACGCGCTTCGGGGAAACGCCCCCTCCATTACTCGACACACGCCTCGAAGCCTCGGCTCATCTCATAACATCACTACTTCAAAGGTATGTAGTTTTGGCTGCTTTGTTTGTTTACATTTTGACATGCTGCTATATCTGTTTTAATTGTGATTCGGTGCTGGCTGTGTCCATAAAATTATCTTGGTGGTTGAATATTGGAGAATCTAAGCTTTCCAATGATGTCTAACATGTCTATATTGATAAACATTTTACCGGTGGAATTTTATGCATTCTGAACCCCCTTAAGGCTCACCAGGTTGGGATTTCCCTGCTGAAGTTTGAGCCTCTGTTTATTGAGCTAAGCAGCGAAGAAAGTAGAGCCTTGATTGGATAAAACACCAAAATACGTCACTTCTAGTGAGGCTAAACCTCTAAAAAGGTTTAAGGAGCAGGGGCGGGTCGTGAAGCTTGCTGCTGGATGCTGATTGGCCAACATACTGAAGGATTTCTGACTTACAGAAGCCAGACAGTGAGGAGGTTTTTCCACATATAGATCTGTTCTAAGCATCTAACCAACGCACTGATGGTTTCATAGTCACCTGGTGACTAAGTGATGGTAACTAATCTATTTGTCTGCTATAATCTGAGCCAATGGGAGCATTTAGATGTTGAATAGGAGGGGGCCCAGATTGGAGCCTTGAGGAAGCCCACATGTAATTTCTGGTCTCAGATTGGTCTCAGTTAATTTGATTAACTACTAGAGCAGGGGTAACCAATTAAGAATCAGTGGGGTCTGAATAAAGAAAATCATCCACCATTAAAGGTCCAGAGATATTTTTTATTATAATCTGTTACTTTAATATAATTTACACTGAAATGAAATGAGGTGTTTATGCATCCATGTTATAAATTGACTTTTTAAATAAAAATATAAGTAGAGAACAACGATTGTTCAGTTTGGTATATAGACAATTTCCTGATTCACATATTTTATAAAACACCTGAACTGACCGTTTATGTTTTTTTTCTTTTATATGTCTTAATGAGAGCAGTGGGCTGTAAGCTGTCCTGGCTTAAACCAAGGCTTAAACCTGGGTTTGAATGGAGACAAAGCCATTCTAAAGCACATATCAAAGTGCTCATTTTGAGCCTGGATTGATATTTATGTGTTGGTAGATGCTTAAACGCTCCCGAAATGCTGCTTCAGCTGCTCAGACAGCGGCTGCTGCTACAAACCCGCCGTGGGATCTTTTGCTGCGTCAACCATTGACTTTGCATGTAAACTAGCTGCTCCTGCTGCCTCTGCTGCTTTAGGTGTTAACTTGGCATAAAAGTAGCTAACAGCAGCAGCACAGACTGACACAGCTCATTAGCTAATTTGTATCACGTGCAGCCTGGTCCCGTAAGCTCTTTACCGTACAAACAGGAGAAGCGGGGCAAGTGAAATTAGACACCGTCATCTGAAACATGCAGTAAGTTTTAAATCAGGTTGGGTCCGGATTAGCCAGCAGGTGGGTCCGGATCTGGACCGCGGTCCGGTAATCTGTGATCTCTGTACTAGAAAACTAGTACCAAACTAATGTGTAATTAACTGGTTCCTAATTGGGCCGGTGTTGCCAACTCCTCAGTAAGGAAAGTAGCTATTGGCTGTGCTCGAAGTTGCTGAATGACATCATTGCCTAATTTGCATTTTGTTTTTTACCACGTTTTCTTTTTTCCCTTGTGGTCCACTAAGGAGCTTAAAAAGCATGGTAAAACATGAACATTTTGAACCATATATTTTTTATGTTACATTAACATTAAAAATCTAAATGGAACAAAAAAGACTACAAAGAATCAATGACATTGTGAGCAAATAATGGTAATTATTGTTTTGTTTTTTTAAACTAATAAGATTTCCCCCCACAGACACAGGCTGTGCTTGCCTGCTCACAAAAAGATATGGCAATCCCGACGCATGGGCGCGGCTCATTTGTCTGGAGTGTAAACCTGAGTGAAGTTGGCCCCCCCACCTTCTTCAAATCAGACAAAATTAGTGTCAAACGTTTGTGCTGTTTGTGCAGCAAAAATTTTCGTTTGTGCCGCTATCATTTTAAAGTATAAAGAAATATTTCTAGAGGTCATCAAAGGTCAACCAGCCCCCCCACCTTCTTCAAATCAGACGAAATGGGTGTCAGTGTCAATTAACTCAGCTCTATTTGTGCTGGTTTGTGCAGAAAAAAATGTCGTTTGTGCTGCTTTGGCTTTGAAGATATTAATGAAAATGTAAAGGTCAAAAGGTCAACCAGCCCCCCTACCTTCTTCAAACTAGACAAAACTGGTGTCAAAAATTGTGCTATGTTTGTGCTGATTTGTGCAGCAAAAATTTTCGTTTGTGCCGCTACCATTTTTAAGATACAAACTTGACACTAATTTTGTCTGATTTGAAGAAGGTGGGGGGGCCCATCAACTCAGTTGACCATAACATCAAGTTCGACAGAGACGCTGCCAACAACAATCTTTTTTTTTTTTTTTTTTTTAACAGTGTCCTGTCTGGCAATGTGGCAATAAGAATAATTGTCTTGATGCCAAAAAGAGCCCAACAGATTTTACTTTCACAAGTGTAGCATAATGGCAATTGCCAACAATCTTTATATTTGAGAAACCACACAACCTCTCCACAGACACATGGCCCAACACAGGTGGGCTATGTCCTCTGGGTCAGACTCTGCTCTCCACCTACACCTTAAGGACGAAGGACATTCTTTGAGGACCAGAATTTTCACTTTTTTTTGTTTGTTATTCAAGTTTTTATTGAATTTTTCACTTTTTAAAACATAAACAAAACAAACATTACAATAAAAATAACAAAGAACAAAACAGTGAGGTTTAGTGCAAATCTTTGTTTTGCTGCCTTAAAGTCCAAATCAATTTGTAGACATATAGGTGCAAAAACTGTCCCATTGTTGCATTAATGCTTCATTATTAGAATGTATTCTTCCCAACATGTTTTCACAAGCAACATTTTCAGTCATTTTCTTAGTCCACATTTTAATTGTTGGGGTATGGGGGTCCTTCCATAACTTTAAAATAAGTGGGGCACATGTGACCATTGCAGTGCTCAACACTCTAAAAGCATGTCTGTTCAACAGTGGTACCTCACTTTTATCTCCAAGTAAACACAGTCTGGGTGATTTTGGCAAATAACAAGGCAACCAACCCTGCATATAGCACAATACTCCATTCCATAATGGAGAGACCAACGGGCATTCCCAAAGGGCATGTATCAAAGTACCTTTAGCTTTATGACATTTCCAACAGAGATCATTTCTGCCAACACCCATTTTAAAAAGTCTGGAAGGCGTAAAATAATATCTATTGAGAATTTTGCATTGAATAAATTTACCCCTAGCTTCTCTAATGTATGACCCATTATTTAAAAGAATTGAATCCCATTCATCGTCATCCATTGTACAACCTAAATCTTTTTCCTATATGACTTTCAGGCTTTTACTCGTGTTCTTGTTACCCATGGGCAAATATTATACCATTTTGAGGCTTTACATACTAGAGAGGGTAATAGCAGAAAGGTCTCTACCTGATTTCTCTCTGGTAATATCTTAACTTTTTCTTTTAGACAATCCCTTATTTGTAAATACTTCCAAAAATGGTGGTGGCCCTCCAAGTTAAATTTGCATTTGATATCATTATATGAGATGAATACACCCCCATCCAATAAATCATTAATAACTCTACCTTTCCGTAACCACCGTGCCCAATAAATAGTTTGTCTACCAATTTTAATTTTAGGATTATGCCACAAGGGAGCATATTTTTTAACATATTGAATACGTTTGTGTTTCTTATGTACTTCCAACCACACCATCTTTGAAAACTTCAAAATAGGGTTTTGCACCTTATTCTCTTTACTCAACTTTTGTGATAAAATTTCAATTGGTGTAAAGGGAAAGGCCAATTCTTGTTCTATTAAAATCCAGTCTAGATCCAGTCTCCCTGTCCAACGTTTAGCCAATCTAGACATTTCAAAAGAAATACTGTAGTGCTCTATATTAGGCAGGGCAAGTCTAGCCTCGCGAGACCATCCTGATATCGCGAGCTTTCGAAATTAGCACTCAGACCAAATTTCGCCAGAGCAGTGAATGAAAAGCTCCACTCTACCCTGTCGAATACCTTCTGGGCATCCAAAGATATAACCAGCACAGCATCTTGATTGTTTCTATTCATCCATAACAAATGCAATAATCTTCTCATATTGTCAGAAGCAGATCTACCCTTGATAAATCCCACCTGATCTTTATGAATAATCTGTGGCAACAGTCTCTAACCTTCTTGCTAATACCTTTGATAATATTTTACAGTCAACATCTATTAAACTTATTGGTCTATAATTTGCTGGATCAGTTAAATCTTGCTCACCTTTTGGGATCAGTGATATTATTGCCTGATAAAAACTCTCAGGTAGTGACCCATATTCAAAAGCTTCATGGAATACTTCAGTTAAAAGTGGGCAAAGTATATCCATAAACTTTTCGTAAAACTCAGCTGGGAAGCCATCTATGCCATGTGACTTTCCAGTTTGCATCATGCCAATAGCTTTTTTAACTTCAGCCTCCGTTAAAGGAGATTCCAATTTATCCTTTCCCTCTTCTGAAACCTTTGGTATTGCTATTTTGTCATAGAACGGATCTAGTTGATCTGCGCTGACCACGTCCTCAGATGTATACAGGGTTTAATAAAACATTTTAAAAACTGTATTAATTTATGATGAAGATGCAACTAACTTATCATCTCTTTTAATTGCTGTAATAACATTCTGGTTATCAATTTTTTTAAGCTGTCTTGCTAATAATTTTCCAGATTTTTCACCATTCTGATAAAAATTTGTTTAAAGTAAAAAAAAAAACATACTCAGCCTTTTTATTATAGATTTCATGAGGATTGAATTTCAGCTGACAAATCTTTTTAAATTTGTTATCACTAAATTTTTCAGCCAATTGTTTTTCCAATGTACTTATATCTTTCTCCAACGTTTGCATCCATTCTTTATTTTCTTTAACTTTTCTAGAGCTCTAAGCCAAACACTTCCCACGAACAAATGCCTTCAGAGCATCCAACACTACAGCTAGTTTTTCAGTAGAGCCAACATTCACCTCTATGAAATATTCTATGTCTTCTTTTAGTGTTGATACAAATTGTTCGTCTTGTAGAATACTTGAATTTAGTCTCCATCTAACTTTGAATCTTCACATTTTTGACAAAGAAGACAGGTGGTTTGAAAGGGGTGTGAAGGAAGCCATTTATGTTATGAAAGAAAACCCAACCTTAAACAGAGGGGTGGACTCAAAAACCTAAAACGCAGCCATAGAGTTGATTCCTTCTTGCTATCATCTCAACGCCCATCGCTAGGCAGGGGACCAAAACATCTCGCCTGGTTAGCCAGGCCAATAATGCCCCAAATGACTCCCTTCTCAGAGGCATGGGCCAGTATCGGGATTTGCAGGCCAAACAACAACCTCAACCACTCCCTAGTAGTAAGGGTCGGACCTGTTGTATTGGTTCAATGTGCATGTTTTCTAAGCCATAACAAAGCTTTTGTGTGGGCCACACTATAAGCCTGGAGCTCCACACTACTCCAGACATTTTGAATTGAGAAAGCTTCCTGGTTGGGAAGCGTTATATCAAGTAGTTTCTAAGGAACTATTATTACGTAATTAGTCTAATGCTTTTCTGTGCCCTTCTGCTTAGTTACTTGGTGATTTCCAGGAAACAAAGCAGTAGTCCAAAAAATAAAAAAGTAACAAGGCTGGGCGGCTGGGTGTTGCCCAGCAAATAGCCTACTGGTTAACTACACATTACTTCCTGATTAATTACCTAGGCGCACACGGGTATTTATCAAATATTTGTTCCTTATTGTAAAGTGTTATCCAAGAGATCAATATTATCAAAGACAGCACTGAGGTCCAATAATATCAGCACTGTGGTTCTTCCAGAGTCTGGATTTATACAGATATCATTGAACACCTTAATCATGGCAGTCTTTGTACTGTGGTTGATATGGAAACCTGACTGGAAGGCATCAAAGAATCTGGTCATTGTTATGAAGGTATTTAACTGTGGAAACCCAACTTTTTCAATAATCTCGCTTTTGAAGGGGAGGTTAGAAATGGGCCTGTAGTTCTGCAGGATTAATTTGACCAAGCTTGTATTTTTCAGCTTTTTTTTAATCTACTGGTGGCTTATTCTACTAATTCTACTGGCTAATTATTTTTCCACAAGCCAAATGTGGCTGTATGGTGAAGCTAACCAAAAGATTAGTGTAAGTAGACTTTTATTTTTTATTGAATTATTTATTTATAAGCCCCTTGAAAATTAACATCTCATTTTTGAAGGAGGCATTTTTAATGCCATATTGCATATTTAATCTGGCCAATGTTATAAACTCCGTCCTTTCAAATAAATGATCCAGATAGTTAATACCTTTTATTCTTCCAGTATGAAAAGTTTATCATATTATTGTTTTGTAGAATGACAGGGTTTTTACAGATGGGTGTACAACTGCACGGGATAAGTGATGACTTCGTCATTTTAAGAAATTCCCACCATGCTGTCAGGGAAAAGCTGATGTTAATATTTTTAAAACATGAATTGATATTAAAACTAATAAACGGCAAATCTGATATTATGATATTACTGCAGATTTCCTGTTCTGTGTCTATCCAGGGCTCATGTAAGGAATTCAGTTTGATCAATTTATAGATGTATTGTAGGCTATTTGCTAAGTAGTAGTTTTGGAAGTTGGGTAAATCTAGTCCCCCTCTGTCTTTGGTTTCATGTAGTGTCTTTAAGCTGATACAAGGGGGTTTATCTTTCTAAAGAAACTTAGAGATGGAAGAATCTAGGTAGTCTAGCTGGGTATTCTATAGTAAGAGCATCATTTTAATTGAGGCTACCCTACATATAATGGAGATCGGAAGCGATTTCCATCTTTCTTGGTCCTCTTTCAACTTTTTTTAAAAGCAGAACGTGGTTAAGTTTTGGTAAATCAGCTAATTTAGATAACAGAGTAATTATCAAATGTTTGATATTTCCTGATAGAGAGAGCAATTAATTGGTAGTATTATAGATTTAGATCAATTTATAGAGTAATTTGAGGCTTTTGAGAATGATTTGAGTAATCTAACTACTTGAGAGAGGCAAGTGTTTGAGTAATGGGGATAAAGTAATACATTGCTTTGTAAAAACTAATTTTATGCTCTATTTTCATGCATTTTATACCTTTAACCACCTTAATTTGTCTGATTGTTTTAGCCAGAGGCTCAATAAAAATGTCAAAAAGTGAGGGGGAGAGCGGGCATCCCTGCCTGGTGCCCCTCTGGAGACAAAAGCAAGAAGATGTTTGATTATTTGTCCTGACACAGGCTGTTGGGAAGCTGTATTTACTGCTTTTAAAGTGGTCATGACATTTCACACATTTTACGAGTTCTGATGAAAATTAAAAATACAGACCATATCTCTTCTATACTAGCTTCTCTTAATTGGCTTCCTATTAAATCAAGAATAGAATTTAAAATCCTCCTTCTCACATATAAAGCCTTAAATGGCCAAGCTCCATCTTATATCAGCGATCTGGTTGTTCCCTATGTTCCTAACAGAGCACTTCGCTCTCAATCTTACAATCGGTTCCTAGCATTTCTATAAGTAGAATGGGAGGCAGATCTTTTAGTTATCAGGCTCCTCTCCTGTGGAACCAATGACCAATTTTAGTCCGTGAGGCAGACACCCTGTCTACTTTTAAGGATAGGCTTAAAACTTTCCTTTTTGATAATGCTTATAGTTGGAGGGGCTCAGGTTATCCTGAGCTATCTCTATAGTTATGCTGCTATAGGCTTAGACTGCTCATTCTGCTTCATTCTATTTCTATTCTCCCACTCTGCAGTATCTGTTAGTTCTATCTCTAACGTTCCGCTCTCTCATTCTCATAGTAGCTTCGGCTGGTCTGTTACTGTTTGGCTGTGACTCCATCCTGGAGAGAACTATCAGGATGTGACTAACTGGATGTGCTCTTTTTCATCCTCTAACATGGGAACTGGCTCAGACCTCGTCTGCATGGCTGTGTGTTTTCTGGACGGGACCGCCTGTGGAAATGGTTTACCGTTGCCTTTTGTATCTCTGCTTCTTTTTCTATGTCTGCTTCAGTCTCCTTGAACCCCAGACGGCCTCAGCAGATGGCCGCTCACACTGAGGCCCCATCCACACGAAGTCAAAACGAACTTGAAACGCTAATATTTTCCAGAACGTTTGTCGTAAAGACGGAGACGTAAAATAAATGTCATCGTCCACACAAATGCATGAAAACGCTGCAAAATGTATGCCAGGCCTGTAAGTGGCGCTGTGGTGCCAAAGCAAAAATAGGCGACGAAATGTTGGGCATGCGTACTAATATTTATACATGGTTGCCCTGCGGGTCCATTTTCGTGGTTCAGTCAAATTCAGGTGCTGAACTATGTCGTTGATATTGCTCTGTTCTTCCTGGAGATATTCCAGAAGAAGAAGATTCTGTTGTAAGCCTGACAGCAGGGTGAGTAGCATTAGCAGCAACCATTCAACACAGTACGGCGCCATTGTTGTTGTGATACTGTGTCGCGCATGCGTGTTTAGAGGCGACGCTATGACGCATGCGTGTAAAAAAAAAAAAATGCGGTTAGAGGTTAAAGATGGAAACGCGAAAACGGCGTTTCAAAATCTTCCCACTCTGAAGGCTGAATAACAAAAAAGATTGTTTACAGACCCCCGAAACGCCGTTTTCGTATGGATGAGAGGCTGGTTTGGTGAAAAATTTGTGCGTTTAGGCCAGGGTTTGGCTTTGTGTGGACGGGGCCTGTTCTGGTTCTGCTGGAGGTTTCTTCCCGTTGAAAGGGAGTTTTTCCTCTCCACTGTAACTATAAGCATACTTGGTGTGAGGGATTGCTGAAGAGTCAATGAGTCGATGCAGTCAATTGGTTTCGCTTGGATAGAAAACTTTAAATCAATCTGACTTGATGATCTGGTTAAATTGTCTCTATAAAGTGACCTGAGATGACATGATGTGAATTGGAGCTATAGAAATTAACTGAAACAGTTTAGTCCTACGTCAGTCTGACGGACTATGTAAATGTTTATTCCTGAGAGATTAGAAAATGGTGAATGTGTCCTTTTTCTCCTAAAAAACTCATGCAAATGATTTAAAAACCAATTTTTTTGCACATCTTGCGAGAGGCCCTATGTGTCTGGGCTGATAAGATGATGAGACTGAGGAAATTTGGGTGCAACAGTGGCAAAAACAAGCAGAGAGAGAAGAAGAAATACATATTCAGCACATGAAGTAACATGAAAATATTGTAAAAATTGGTTTTTGACTATGCGGGAAACCCAGCGTACCTGGAGAAAACCCATTGGAGGGGAGGGGATGGGGGAGAGGAGAGGGGAGACGAGGTGAGACAAGGCGAGCAGTTTAAGTCTTGTTACTAACTTCCTAGTTGTTCCCAAATGCGGTGTTTTCTCTCTGAACCACGGTTGGGAGGATGTCCCACTGCCACCGAGCACGCAGGTTAAGGAAATCTCTGGAGATTCTGTCCAAGGCGTTGTCGATGGCAGAGACTATCCTGTTTTTTTGGGGTTCTTTGATTTTTAAGCTGGTTTTAAGATAATCCAGTAATAAAACATCAAATGATGTGTTTAAATTCAGGCCTGCATTCATAAATTTTAGAATACTCCCATATTCATTCAAGATGTCCTTGGAAATCCTTTTGACAACCAATTCCAGCTGTTGGATCTGCGGCTGAGGGTGAGATTTGGTTTTATCGGGGCAGAAAGTTATTAGCTGGTACAGACGTTCTACTATGGTTTGAAGAGCACCTGATGGGAGGGACTTGCCCGCTGTCTTGGAGCTGTTTATCACATTTCGGATAAGTAGAGCCAGAAAAACAGCGTTGGGGTTCGGAGGCTCCTTCATCGGGTAGATAAAATTAAACGCATTCACTTGCTTTGTGCTTTTGAGTCCCAGGTCTTTTTCCAGACTTTTGATAAGACAGGAATCAAAAGTGTTGTTCCGCTCCATGGAGGCCTGAAGCAAGTGTTTAGTTGAGCCAAATATTCTAAACAAGTTCTGAGAAACTGCAGTTACTATGTCTGATAGATTTGCCTTTAAAATCATATCCACATAAGGCTCTTTTGTACACATTATCAGATTGGAAAGACGATTTCTCATTTTGGCAAAAGAGCTTTGAGGGATTTCATTCTGAACTCTTTTGGGGCAGTTTATCAGGTTTCTGAAAACCAAGACAGAGAACAAAGCGTTTACCTTGTCTTGATTTCCAGGGCGTATGCATGCCAGATCGGTTTCAACTTTAACCTCCATCCTACAACAAAGATATTTTTCTATTTTGGAAGAGCAAAATAACTGCGACTTGACTTGTTAATGTCCAAGGCTGGTCTGAATGAGCAATGGAATTCTGTGACGAAACATCAGAACCGCCCACTGTGACGTCACCTTTGTGGGCGGGCCTTGGGCGGGTTTATGAAGCGGAGTCTATGACCAAGATTGAAATAAAATTCATAACTGTATATTTATACCGTGCGGAAATATTAAATATAACAGCTGAATTCATTTTATTTTGTCTTATTGTTTTTGTAAAGTTCAATTCCTCCTCACTTAGACCAAAAGAAAACATCAATATCAATTGAACAGCCCCAGAAAGTCCAGAAAATGGTTTGTTCCTGCCTCAGCGGTCTTTGGTAACAGTCAGGTGAAGCGCCAGGAAAGAAGGACAGTGATGAGAAATAGGAAATACAAAGAAAGGACAGAAACAGGGTCGCCCCAACCAAAACACAGAAAACTCGCCTTGAGCCTCGTTCTTCCGCTGGGACCACATTTGCGGCTGTTTGCGCATATGCGCAATGGATGCGCCATGTTGCGCTCTACTGTGCGGAGGAGGGAAAGAGACCACCTGTAATCTGACCGTGCAATGCATGTCAGCGCTCATCTGATAGTGGTGCGCCTGCAGAAGATTAGAACATCAACATGTCCTCTTAACAAAACCATGAAAAGCGCGAAAAAGAAAAAAAAAAAGGCAAAACATGAAGAAATGTGTGCTTCCCTTGAAGGAAGGAACATTTAGGAAATAAAACTTTGGGACATGAACACCTACGTTGCCTCTCAGAGGGTATTCTATTGCTAGCCTCTGTCTAAACAGGAGAATTTGACTGATTATTAAATGCCTTGTTCATTCTTTATGCGTTCACCTCTGTGGTATGGAGGACAAAACCTGCCATAATTAAAAACAAATAGAGAAATAAAAGAATGCTCCAAATATAAATAAACATACTATTAATTGCCCCTCTCAAATACAATAAACAAATAAATGTAGTTAGAAATCAACTTATATATATATATATATATTTACAGTATTTGTATTGCATTCACAGAAGAAGAAAAAATCTGACAGCTTATCTCATAATTATGAGATCAGTATCTCGTAATTTCGAGATCTTTTTTCATAATTATGAGATACTGGTCTCGTAAATATGAGATATTATAACAAAGAAGCTAATTAAAAGATATATATATATAATATAATATCTTTTAATTAGCTTATTTGTTTATTTGCCTTTGTAATAATTACCATATTTATTTATTGTGCGTTATATTCTTCAACTTTATTTATTCATTACGTATTTCTTCAAGCATTTATGTGTATGTTATAATATTTTTTGTCTGGTTTATGCAAGACTGTCATACCGGAATAATGGCTATGACACATATGATTATGAATGAATCATTTAGGGTTTTAGTCTCATTAGCACATAAAGATATACAAATCAAAATGACTAGTTATTTGTAAATTTAAACAAATTTACCTCAATCTGTATCCTTACCTCACTGAAATCAAATGATGCTCCCATTAGAAACTAAAGTGCATAATGTTGAGAAAAATGTGGTTATTACGTTCATACAACCCATACAACAATATGGTGGGTGGAGGCAGATGTTTCCATCACTACAAACATCCCACAGTTGTTGGACGATCCGTGTTTAGGCAATCCCTGTGGTATTTAAGAGAACATTTAAGCAAGGGGAAGAACATTAATGCGCCATTACTATTACAATAAAATTGAAGTAAAGGACAACAGCCTTACCCACAGTATTGATTATAAACATTTAAAGCAGGAATGGTTGGAAATAAGCAGTTTTGATTTCTTTTCAAATAAATACAAAGATTATTTTTCCTTAGGCGCAGATTGCACATTTCCCATGTAACCATGTCTTCTGAGCGGACAGATGCCCGTGTTGCCTTGAAGTTGGTAGCTGTCGTTTGGACCGATGCCTGTGTTGCCTTGAATTTGGTAGCTGCCAGTTGGACAGCAGCCTGTGTTGCCTTGAAGTTGGTAGCAGCCGGTTGGACAGGTGCCTGTGTTGCCTTGAAGTTGGTAGCTGCCGGTTGGACAGGTGCCTGTGTTGCCTTGAAGTTGGTAGCTGCCGGTTGGGCAGGTGCCTGTGCTGCCTTGAAGTTGGTAGCTGCCGGTTGGGCAGGTGCCTGTGTTGCCTTGAAGTTGGTAGCTGCCGGATGGACAGGTGCCTGTGTTGCCTTGAAGTTGGTAGCTGCCAGTTGGACAGGTGCCTGTGTTGCCTTGAATTTGGTAGCTGCCAGTTGGACAGCTGTCTGTGTTGCCTTGAAGTTGGTAGCAGCCGGTTGGACAGGTGCCTGTGTTGCCTTGAAGTTGGTAGCTGCCAGTTGGACAGGTGCCTGTGTTGCCTTGAAGTTGGTAGCTGCCGGTTTGGCAGGTGCCTGTGCTGCCTTGAAGATGGTAGCTGCTGGTTGGACAGTTGCCTGTGCTGCCTTGAAGTTGGTAGCTGCCGGTTGGACAGGTGCCTGTGTTGCCTTGAAGTTGGTAGCTGCCGGTTGGACAGGTGCCTGTGTTACCTTGAAGTTGGTAGCTACTGGTTGGACAGGTGCCTGTGTTGCCTTGAAGTTGGTAGCTGCCGTTTGGACAGGTGCCTGTGTTGCCTTGAAGTTGGTAGCTGCCAGTTGGATAGGTGCCTGTGTTGCCTTGAAGTTGGTAGCTGCCGGTTGGACAGGTTCTTGTGTTACCTTGAAGTTGGTAGCTACTGGTTGGACAGGTGCCTGTGTTGCCTTGAAGTTGGTAGCTGCTGGTTGGACAGGTGCCTGTGTTGCCTTGAAGTTGGTAGCTGCCGGTTGGATAGGTGCCTGTGTTGCCTTGAAGTTGGTAGCTGCTGGATAGACAGGTGCCTGTGTTGCCTTGAAGTTCGTAGCTGCCGGTTGGATTGGTGCCTGTGTTGCCTTGAAGTTGGCAGCTGCTGGTTGGACAGGTGTCTGTGCTGCCTTGAAGTTGGTAGCTGCCGGTTGGGCAGGTGCCTGTGTTGCCTTGAAGTTGGTAGCTGCCGGTTGGACAGGTGCCTGTGTTGCCTTGAAGTTGGTAGCTGCCGGTTGGACAGGTGCCTGTGTAGTCTTGAAGTTGGTAGCTGCCGGTTGGACAGGTGCCTGTGTTGCCTTCAAGTTGGTAGCTGCCAGTTGGACAAGTGCCCGTGTTGCCTTGAAGTTGGTAGCTGCCGGTTGGATAGGTGCCTGTGTTGCCTTGAAGTGGGTAGCTGCCGGTTGGACAGGTGCCTGTGTAGTCTTGAAGTTGGTAGCTGCCGGTTGGATAGGTGCCTGTGTTGCCTTGAAGTGGGTAGCTGCCGGTTGGACAGGTGCCTGTGTTGCCTTGAAGTTGGTAGCTGCCGGTTGGATAGGTGCCTGTGTTGCCTTGAAGTTGGTAGCTGCTGGATAGACAGGTGCCTGTGTTGCCTTGAAGTTGGTAGCTGCCGGTTGGATTGGTGCCTGTGTTGCCTTGAAGTTGGTAGCTGCTGGTTGGACAGGTGTCTGTGCTGCCTTGAAGTTGGTAGCTGCCGGTTGGGCAGGTGCCTGTGTTGCCTTGAAGTTGGTAGCTGCCGGATGGACAGGTGCCTGTGTTGCCTTGAAGTTGGTAGCTGCCGGTTGGACAGGTGCCTGTGTAGCCTTGAAGTTGGTAGCTGCCGGTTGGAGAGGTGCCTGTGTTGCCTTGAAGTTGGCAGCTGCTGGTTAGACAGGTGCCCGTGTTGCCTTGAAGTTTGTAGCTGCCGGTTGGACAGGTGCCTGTATTTCCTTGAAGCTGGTAGCTGCCGGTTGGACAGGTGCCCGTGTTGCCTTGAAGTTGGTAGCTGCCAGTTGAACAAGTGCCCGTGTTGCCTTGAAGTTGGTAGCTGCCGGTTGGGCAGGTGCTTGTGTTGCCTTGAAGTTTGTAGCTAACGTTTGGAGAGGAGCCTGTGTTGCCTTGAATTTGGCAGCTGCCGGTTGGATAGGTGCCTGTGCTGCCTTGAAGTTGGTAGCTGCCGGTTGGATAGGTGCCTGTGCTGCCTTGAAGTTGGTAGCTGCCGGTTGGAAAAGTGCCTGTGTTGCCTTGAAGTTGGTAGCTGCCGTTTGGACAGGTGCCTGTGTTGCCTTGAAGTTGGTAGCTGCCAGTTGGGCAGGTGCCTGTGTTGCCTTGAAGTTGGTAGCTGCCGGTTGGATAGGTGCCTGTGTTGCCTTGAAGTTGGTAGCTGCTGGTTAGACAGGTGCCCGTGTTGCCTTGAAGTTGGTAGCTGTCGGTTGGGTAGGTGCCTGTGCTGCCTTGAAGTTGGTAGCTGCCGGTTGGGCAGGTGCCTGTGCTGCCTTGAAGTTGGTAGCTGCCAGTTGGGCAGGTGCCTGCGTTGCCTTGAAGTTGGTAGCTGCCGGTTGGATAGGTGCCTGTGTTGCTTATAAGTTGGTAGCTGCCGGTTGGATAGGTGCCTGTGTTGCCTTGAAGTTGGTAGCTGCCGGTTGGACGGGTGCCTGTGTTGCCTTGAAGTTGGTAGCTGCTGGTTAGACAGGTGCCCGTGTTGCCTTGAAGCTGGTAGCTGCCGGTTGGGCAGGTGCCTGTGCTGCCTTGAAGTTGGTAGCTGCCGGTTGGGCAGGTGCCTGTGCTGCCTTGAAGTTGGTAGCTGCCGGTTGGACAGGTGCCTGTGCTGCCTTGAAGTTGGTAGCTGCTGGTTGGGCAGGTGCCTGTGTTGCCTTGAAGTTGGTAGCTGCCGGTTGGACAGGTTCCTGTGTTGCATTGAAGTTGGTAGCAGCCGGTTGGGCAGGTGCCTGTGTTGCCTTGAAATTGATAGCTGCCGGTTGGACAGGTGCCTGGGCTGATGCACGGCTGGACACCTTGTAGAAAGTCATTGTGGGGTTAACCAAATGATTAACTTACCTTTCCCTTCTGTCAATGGTTGAAAAACAGGTCGGGCAATGAAAGTCAGATGATCTGAATATATGAAATTCTGCAGTAACAAAAAGAAATGAACAAAATAAAAATAAAAAATCTATATACATTGCAGATATGGTTAAACAAGATGTGGTTCATTCCCACTTACAATAGAGCAGGGATAAAATGCAATAGCTACTAACATAAAAGAAAAAAGTTATTACACATCAGGAAATATACAAATAATTGGTCGAAAAAAGGCATGTTTGAATTAACCACTGTAGATTCTTTTACATTATTGTTACTGTTTTGTAGGATTTAAAAATTAATTTTCGTAGTCACAATGGCTTCCAGATACCAAATATATATTCTTTACGGCTATTTTTCCATATGTTATAATCTTAAGTAAGGTTTGTTGATATGCAACCTAATGCAAATAACTTAACTGAATGAAAAACACGTTAATCCAGAAAAAAATACAACATGATACACGGATAAATGTTGCTTATGTTTGGTTTTTTCTAACCTTAATCTATTGTCTTTTATTAATAATTTTCTCATTTTTGGTTTTAAAATACAGTGCACATAACTTTTTGTGCACAGTTTAATTTATGTCTGCGGATATAAATGGGTAATATTACATTGCACATTATGATCAGTAAAACAGTACTTAACTGAGCCATTTCACCAAATACTTTGTTACTCTTACTTGTGTCGTTTATTGCACAGTTACGTACTAAAATAATACACTGCCTGGTCAAAAAATAAGTCGCCACCAAAAAAAAAAGTTAATTCACTCTAATACTTTGTTGGACTGCCTTTAGCTTTGATTACGGCACGCATTCGCTTTGGCATTGTTTCGATAAGCTTCTGCAATGTCACAAGATTTATCCCAAAGATTCTCAATGGGTTTGAGGTCTGGACTGTGGTGGCCAATCCATGTGTGAAAATGATGTGTCATGCTCCCTGAACTAGTTTTTCACAATTTGAGCCTGATGAATCCTGGCATTGTCATCTTGGAATATGCCTGTGCCATCAGGGAAGAAAAAGTCCATTGATGGATTATTAAGTATATTCAGGTAGTCAGTTGACCTCATTCTTTGAGCACATACTGTTGCTGAACCTAGACCTGACCAACTGCAGCAACCCCAGATCATAACAGCGCCCCCACAGGCTTGTACAGTAAGCACTAGGCATGGTGGGTGCATCACTTCACCTGCCTCTCTTCTTACCCTGATTCGCCCATCACTTTGGAACAGGGTAAATCTGGACTCATCAGACCACATGACCTTCTTCCATTGCTCCACAGTCCAATCTTTATGCTCCCTAGCAAATTGAAGCCTTTTTTCCGGTTAGCCTCACTGATTAGTGGTTTTGTTACGGCGACACAGCCTCAGTCTAAACACAAGCTCCCCTCAGGGCTGCGTCCTGAGCCCCCTGCTGTTCACCCTGATGACACATGACTGCGTCCCCAGGTTCACCACCAATCATATCGTGAAGTTTTCAGACAACACTACAGTGGTGGGCCTCATCAGAGATGACAATGACCTGGACTAGAGAGACGAGGTGGAGCAGCTGGTGGACTGGTGCAAAGATAACAGCTTGATCCTGAACGTGGAGAAGACGGAGATCATCTTGGACTTCAGGAAGAACCGGCCTAACCATGCTCCACTGGTCAGCAACAGCTCAGCTGTAGAGGTGGTCAACAGCACCAAATTCCTGGGGGTCCACATCACAGACACCCTCACCTGGAATGTAAACACCACCTCACTGGTCAAAAGGGCACAGAAGTGCATGTACTTCTTGCGGAGGATGAGGAGAGCCCACCTGCCCCCACCCATCCTCAACACCTTCTACAGAAGCACCATAGAAAGCATTCTGACCACCTGTCTCATTGTGTGGTGTGGAGGCTGCAGCGCCTCAGACTGGAAGAAAGTGAGGAGAGTGGTGAGAACAGCAGAGAATATCATTGGGGCTCCTCTTCCCTCCATAAAAGACATTTCATCCCAGCTCTGCGTGTCCCGAGCCCGTAACATTATAAATGACCCCTCACACCCCCACCATGGACAGTTCTCCCTGCTGCCCTCTGGGAAGAGACTTCAAAGCATTGGATGCAGGTCTAGCAGATTCCACAACAGTTTCTTCCCCACTGCCATTAGACTGCTGAATATTTTGTAGAATGGGATATTGTATTGTATTTTATTAGTATATTATTATATTTTATCATTATATATTTATATAAAACATGTTAGAACTGTTAATTTACAGTCATTTTTACTATTTTTCAAGGCTGCACTTTTAAAAAGATGAAATTGTCCAGTGAGCTGTTTCCAAACAAAATGTCCTTTTGTTTTACACTTGTGTAAACAAATTGACAAATAAAATCTGTCTAAGTCTAAGAGCTGTTGTTCCTCTAAAGACTGATAACAAACAAACAGTATGAAAACTCTACCCACATTGCCTAATGGTGCCAACAGCCCTTGTGTTTATTGTGGTGGAGAGCAACACAGCCTCACAGTTTGCCACAAATTTAAGGAAAGGTTGCATAAAGACAAAATGTAGTTCTTGAGGACTAAAGGCTTGTTTTAAGTATTGAAATGAAAAGAGCATTTAAAGAATGGAACACCACCAAGATGGAGAAGCACTTGCACCAGAGAGTTGTGCAGTGGCATTTCAACCCGCCAGCAGGTTCACACCACGGAGGAGCCTGGCAGCGGTTAATCCGTTCAGTGAGAAAAATCCTGAACCTCACAGTCAAAGAGCAGCTTTTGGATGAGGAAGCTCTGCATACCTTGCTTTGTGAAGCAGAAGCTGTTATAAACAGCAGGCCAATTACAAAGGCTTCATCTGACCTCGATGACCTAGAGGCATTAACTCCCAACCATCTCCTGTTGATGAAGGTCAAATCTGAGTTGCCACCAGGAGTCTTTCAGAAGAATGATCAGTATGCAAGTCGATGTTGGAGACAGGTGCAATAGCTTGTGGATATCTTCTGGAATCACTGGTGCAGAGAATATCTCACAGTTCCAAGAACATCAGAAAAGGTTTGCTCCAATGAAGAAACTTCTGATCGTGGATGACTCTGCACCAAGAAATTCATGGACCCTTGGAAGAATCGTGGAAACCTGACAGGAATGGCTTTGTTTGACAGGTAAAGGTGAAAACTAAGACCAACGAGCTGTTATGTTTGGTTTCAGGGTCCTAACCCACGTGCAGAACACTCATCAGACAGGGAAGAAGTTCAAAGGTTTATTTAGAGTTTGTACAATAAAACAGATCAGGGGGTTATCAGATCCTGGACAGGTCACGACTGGGTTCACTGCAGAGGGGGACAGAGGAGTTAGCAGATGTCCAGGTAATTTGCAGGATGTGATGGTGCAGGTCTGTACCTGTTCTGGAGTTTGAGCTGAGCGGCAGAGGGGGGGAACCAGGAGGGTCCAGAGGCTGTCGGCAGGCTGAGGGCTTGGTGGAGGCAGAGCTTGGCTTGAGTGTTTTCAGATCACAGGTTTGAGTTTCCCTTCCAGATTCTTCAGAGAGCGGGCAGGCAGGTCTTTGACAGGTTTGATTCTCCAAGGTTCCTCAGAGATCAGACAGACTGATTTCCAACAGAGAAACTCTTCTGGGTTTCTGGTTTCAGACAGGTTCAACCTGGGAAGCAGAGAAGATTAAACAGATCAGGTTCAGGTTTTCAGGGAGTCAAAGATTCAGACAGGCAGGTTGGCTCAGGCTTGCTAACCATAACTGGCAAACACTCTGGCGCTGGAGTGAAGCTCTCCACCTCCTTAAGTAGGGACTGTCGTCCTATAACAAAATCTGTGTCTTCTTCAAGAATCAGAAGATGACTGATGGACTGCTCTAAGACAATAGACTTGTTTTTAATATTATTTAGGCTCTTCTTATTTAGGTTGACACTTTTTTAGTAATTGATTTACTAATGTTGATAAAAATTAGGGGCCGCTTATGTAGGAGCCTAAATTCAGTTTAAGTTAAGATAAACAGAAATTATAAATAAGTTACAGTAAATATCCGATAGTAAAAGTTTCTCATGTGTAAGGATATTCAATATTTCTAATTGTACTGAGGTTCTTTTGTAAAAGTGCAGAGTTTGTTTCTGTATGTTGAGGGGAGTGGCTTCTGCTTCTGTGCTACTCAGGTAATTGGAACGGAGCCAGACAGTTTTTTTTACCTAATTTCTTCTTCTTCTTTTGTTATTTCATTTTTTATGGAAATGCAATACCTTTATTGTTTTTTATTTTTGAAGTAAATGGTTGAACCTAGAGGATCCCGTTTGGTTTTTTTTGTTGTTGTTTTTTTGTTACTATCAAGCAGATTACAGAGGGGAAAGAGCGTCAAGCTTATGACTCCATTACTTAGGAATCTACACCAGCAACAGAAAAGATAACTTTTAACTTTCAATGGAGCGCTCTATTGAAAGCTGCTGCTGCCGCAGTGCATGCTGGGACAGCTGTCAATTTCAAGAATGGACAAGTCTTGTCATAATGAGAGAAGAACGACTCTGAATAAGGGCAACCACGGAGACAGTTAGTTTAGTTTAAGGAAAAGTTTATTAAAACAAAGAACAGAAAATGGAGTCTGGCAGGATCTTCCTGGTACAGCCTAGGGAAAAGATTGGGTGATGGTGAACAAGTGATCTGAGGTGGAGGGAAGGTGGTGGATGCTGAATTCACAGGGCTTGAGGTTGTTTTGAACTTGGAAGGATTGTGTCCTGGGTCCAGGAGCAACTGACTCTCTACCCTTCAGGTGATGTTTGTAGGAGGGTGGACAGGCAGGTGCATAGGCGGTTTTAGACAGGGGCCAACAGGGGCCGCTGCCCCTGTAGAACCGGCCCTGGCCCCCGTTATGGCCCCTGCACACAGCCATCAGGTTTGTGATGTTGAATAAACCTGTGTGACTATGTGTAAAGTGCCTGTAAAGTGTATCTGAAACTTTAGAGAGAGAGAGAGATTATTTTTTACTATTCTAAGAGCAAAAATCTTTCTCATTGGCAGATAATATTATTTACCTGTTCAAATCAAGGACAAATACAATAATTTCAAACAGTTACTTAATTTTAGTTATCTTTTTTCAGTATGATCTTAATGTATTATAATGAATAAATATATATAATTACAAGCGAATGAATCCACTAATGCTCTCGGTTACACCCTCATGTTTTCATTCATTTCTTTTCAGATATCAGTAAGTGCAACGATGATCAACCAGTGCAGCCTAATTTAAAGATGTTTCCAACCACAGTTATGGCGGACAGAAGACGCAGCTTCTAGGCTGGTAAGAAAGTCATCCTTGGGTGGAATATTCTGCAATTATGGATTCTGCATATTGCTATGCCTGCAGACATTTCAGCCCACCAAATATTTCTGGCAGTGTGTTTGACTCACCATCAGGCTTTAGGAATTGGAAAAAGCAACTGAAAGAGAGGGAGGGTTTTCAGTACATGCAAAATCTGACAGACATAAGCAAGCAATGATAGCATGGAAGGACTACCAAAGGGCTGTGAAAGCTAATACAACATTGGAAAATATCCATAACCAGGAACACAGTAAACAAGTAAAAGAAAACCGTGAGTATATTAAAACAATTGGGGAAGTAACATTGCTCACAGCTAGACAAAACATAGCACAGAGAGGACATGATGAGTCTGAGGAATCAACTAACAGAGGAAATTTCAGGGAAATTCTTGAAACAGTTGCAAATCACGATGCAGCTGTTAAACACAGACTAACATCCATTCACAACGCAAAGTACACAAGCAAGACGATTCAGAATGAGGTTCTGAATTGTTTAGCAGAAATGGTCCGTTCTGAAATAATTGAAGAAGTAAAAAGCAGTCAGTTCTTCAGCATCATGGCAGATGAGACTAAGGATGTCTCAAAACAGGAGCAGATTTCATTTGTACTCAGGTACTATTATAATGGAACAGTCAAGGAGAGTTTTCTTCATTTTGAATCTGCTGAAAGACTAGATGCAGAGGGGCTCACTGAAAAGATAGTCCGCTTATTGGAATACCATGGCCTACACTACAAAAACAACTTATAGGCCAGGCATATGATGGAGCTGCTGTGATGAGTGGTAAGCATTCAGGGGTCCAGGCGAGAATCAGAGAGCAAGCCAAATTTGCATTTTACATCCACTGCAGTGCTCACTGCCTTAATTTAGTGCTAGTTGATTCTGTCAAAGCAGTACCAGAAGCAGAGGAATTCTTTGCGTTGTTGCAGAGTCTTTATGTTTTCACTTCTGCCAAATGGCTGGCTGTACAAACTGAAATGTATGGCAGCACAAGAGAGCTCCAAAAATTAAGTGACACACGATGGGCTTGTCGGTTCATCGCCCTACGTAACATAATGGACAGATTACCTGCCCTAAAACGTGTCCTACAAGAGATGGCACTAGAGCACAGGGGAGAAAAGTCTTCTGAGGCCCGTGGTCTTCTGGCCCAGATTGACCTAGAGTTTGTTGTGCATCTAGTTACGCTTCGTAAGTTGTTTGGGGAAACCAAGCTTCTTTCAGATATGCTGCAGTCATCAACTGTTGACCTCTCAAGAGCAGCAGATTTAGTGGAAGGTTTGGTTCAGACTTTGACAGATTTCAGGCAACAGTCCTTCTTTGACAACCTGTGGGGTGAAGTATTAACCATCTGTGAGCAGTGTGATGCTGCCACCCAGTCGTTGGCAAAACGACAAAGAACAAAAAGTTCCAAACTGCGTGAGTACTACGTACTAAGCTCTGTTGGTCAGAGGGAGCAAGTTTGTGATAAAGAAACTTAACGGTCCTCTTTCTTTTATCCTGTCATTGACTGCATGCTTAGGGAACTAAGCAGACGTTTTTCAAAGACCAACCGTGAGCTGATGAGTTGTATCCAATCTCTTAACCCCAAGAGTGATGCATTTTTAAAAGACACAACTCTGTTTGAATTTGGCCGTCTTTATGATGCCAATATTGAGGATCTGGGACCTGAACTCAATCAGTTCAGGAGACTTTTAGAAAGAAAACTAAAGAGTCATGGGATTGGAAACCCTTCTAATACAGTGGAGTTGATCCGTTTCATTGAGCCATACAAAGACGTATTCTGCAAACTTTTTAGACTGTGCAAAATTGCTGTTACACTCCCAGTGTGTTCTGCCACCTGCGAGAGGAGTTTTTCCAAACTAAAATTAGTGAAAACCTACCTCAGGTCCACTATTACTGATGAACGTCTCAGCAGTTTAGGGATGCTAAGCATTGAATCCAGAAGGGCAAAGGCTTTGGATCTTAAAGCATTTGTGGACTATTTTGCACGAAACCACAAACGCAGAATACTATTATTGTAATGTTGCAGGATTTGGTATTGCCAGTGCACGCGCATGAGAGATTACTGAAATAAAGATTTGACTGTTAGTCTCCTAAATGTTAGTGTACAGGTTTGTGAAGGTTTATTGTTCTCATGTGTTGTATGTGAAATATTTAGAATAGAAATTTTTGTTTCATTGGTTCTCTAAATAAACAATAAAGTTGTTTAAAAAAGATTGTCATTTTTTTCCCATTCTTCTTTCTGTGCCCCTGTGAAAAAACAATGGCTCCACCTTGGCCCACCTGGAAGTGTTTTCCTAGAACCGCCCCTGGGCAGGTGGGCTCCTGGAGGAGGGCTGCGGCAAACTGGCTTGGTTGGTTGCTAGGAGGAAAAAAACAGAGACACAGGATTAGATCTGGTTTGAATACTAATCTAGGAGAAAGCTGGTCGGTCACATACCACACTGGTAGCGAGAAAGAACTGAGGCCCTCCTCCTGGTCCCAGCTCCTTAAGAAGGCTCCAAAATTAACAGAGATGAGCTGCACCTGCCCATCACACCCTGCAGAGAAGAGAGAGAGACAGACACCAGACCTGCAGTATGACAAGTCTGCTCTGATGAAGAGGGCGGGGCGAGAACAACATCCGGGAATTTGGTGCCGTTTCGGTCTGGCGTTCTCAGCAATTGGAACAGTACTCGGGCTGAGGTTGACGACGTGAGAACGCATATTGAGAAACGGCCACAGTCACAACCAACATGGCTACCTACGATGAAGCCAGTGAGCTGAGACATTTAGCAACTGTTTTTGAAAACAATTCTAATGCTTGGGTTTCTGAAAAGGGGGACCCTTTTTTTGGGTGGGGCAGCTGCTGGGCCGCTGACTGGACCAGATCGGGTATTCGAACCGAGCATTTGCACCGAGCCATCAGCTCTGGGGCTGGTCCGGGCCCTGAACCAGCCAGGGATGGAACAGAGGTGTCAAGTAACGAAGTACAAATACTTTGTTACTGTACTTAAGTACACTTTTTAGGTATCTATACTTTACTCCATTACTTATTTTTCTTCCTACTTATTCATTGCATTTTCACACAAGTATCTGTACTTTATATTCCTTACTTTTTAAAAACAAACATTACTCATTACTCTTGGCTTCGGTTTAATGCAGAGGTCACGGATTAGAGCACCGCGGTCCGGTGTTATGCCGAAAAGTGCATGTCTGCTGAGATATGCATCCCCAGTCGCGGGAGCGCTCCTCGCTCTGTACAACTGCGACTATCAACAAGGAAAACGGATTGAAATATGACCAGTGGAGATCCTTGTTGTCATATTAATGATATAAAAATTGTGGTTATCTGGCAGATTCATTTACAAAAGTACGGGTGTTATGAACAACATTAAATCCAAAGACTTTGTCAGAGGTACGGCTTATTTATTTGTTTTAGTCTCTTGTTATTTACACACAACAATAAACAGTGATAGCCGACGTGAGTTCTGAAACTGCAAGACTTTGTCTTAAGCGGAAAATCAAACGTGCATCTACACAGCACAGCGTTCACAGACCAGTGTGATGCATTTGTGAGCGTCAGATAGCTATGGCGCATTCAGGAGCATAGGACATTTCATACTTACAAGGAAAGAGACATAAACCGAACAGAACTTAACTCATACAATGACGTATTTATTCAGAAACAGTGAGGGCTTTCTTGCAATTCTGAACGCTCTATTATTGTTTTTCTGTTATTTTTGATTATGCACATCTGCTAGCTATTCTAAAAATTCAATATTACAGCAGAAAATTATCAAAGTTTTTCAAAAGCCTGTTTAAAAGCTCCAAATGAGGGTTCAGATCATACAGCGACAATTACGCTGTCATTGTTTTACAGGCAGAATTTGCATTTGCTGAGCCTTGTCCTTTAACTACTGATGGATATACAGGAATACAGTCAGCGAGTGTCATCTCCTCTGAGATACCACGGGATGCAATTTTTGGCAATTTCTTTTTTTATTTTTTATTTAAAAATTCAATGTATAACATGAATGCATAAATACCTCATTTTATTTCAGTGTTAAATTCTGTTTAAAGTAACAGATTATTAAAAATGTCTCCGTACCTTTACTGGTTAATGATTTTCTTTCTTCGGACCCCGCTGATTTTTAATTGGTTACCCCTGATTTAATGTTTATAAATATTTATTTCACACCATGTGCGCCATCCAATGCAGATCATTGGCGCCATCCACATCTAGTGAAAACTAGTGTAATTGGATGAGTCATATAACGCAAACACTCATTGGTTAGCCAAAGGAAATCATCAGAAGCAGGCAGGTGTTCTTCAAACTGTAAACACGAATTGTCTATGCCATGCGACAATGTCGGATTCAGATAAAGATGTCGAAATCTTTGAAAGGTCGGACGAGAGCGTATCAGGAGATGGAGATCCTTGGCCCCGTCTCAAAGAATTTTTTGAAATAGTCGAAAAATTGAGCGTTTAATTCATATAGTGGCATCTGGCTGGTTTTTGTTAAAGGTATCTTTATAATTTTATACTTTAAGTAGTTTTTGGAGCAAATACTTTTTCACTTTTACTTAAGTAAAGTGTCATGATGGGTTTAAGGTGCCTAACCCACATGCACAAATCACTCAAGAGGCAGAGAAAAAGTTCAAAGGTTTATTTACAATGAAGCACAATATATAATGAACTTGTCCTTGGTAGGTTGACTGGTCACGCAGGGGTTCACCACTGAGGGGGGACAGAGTGGTTAGTATTGATCCAAGTTACTGCAGGTTTTCTGAACTACGAGGGTATACCTGTTCTGAAGTTGAGCGGAGCTGCAGAGGGGGCGAACCTTGAGGGTCCAGAGGCTAGTCGGCAGGCAGAGGGCTGAGGGCGGAGGCTTACTGAGTGCAGGCAGACGGATTCAAGACTGAGATCCCTCTCAGTTTCCTCTGAGAGCGGGCAGGCAGATTCCAGGCAGAAACAACCCTCCAGGGTTTCACCGAGAGCAGACAGGCGGACTCCAGAAAGAGTCTTCTCTCCAGGTTTTCAGATTGTCAGGCAGGAATATCTGTGAGACAGAAAAAGACTGGATCAGGCAGGTTCTCAAAATCTTGGGTACAGATAAGCTGGCTGGCTCAGGCTTGCTAACCATTACTGGCAAACACTCTGGCACTGGAGTGTCCATCTCCGCCTCCTTAAGAAGGAGCCTCCTGATGAGCAGATTGAAGACAGGTGTTGCAGTCAGCTCATGCCCCCAGGAGATCTCATGCGCCCTCTGGTGGAGAAAGTGAACAAAACCTCCAGATCCCAACATAAAGACGTCAAATTGATGCTTCAACTTTTACCAGAGTGTATTTAAACTGCAGTATCTATACTTCTACTTAAGCAACAAATGTGTGTACTTTTGACACCACTGCCATTTTTTTTTTTGGTTATGGCTTAATGAGAGCAGTGGGCTTTACGCTGCCCTGTAAGGCTTTAAACCTGGGTTTGAATGGCGAGAAAGCCATTCTCAAGCACATATCAAGGTGCTCATTTTGAGCCTGGATCGATATTTTTGATTATGTTCATGGTGGAGAATCTTGCTTCACAGCAGTTGTTCGAGCCAAATATACTCAAAATGTGCAGTCATCTTTTTTGCACACATTTGAACCTTTCTGTCACCAATGTTGGGATATATTGCCACAATTGAGCCCAAATCAATTGGATGAATCATCTAAAACCATCCCCCTTTCCTCTTTCACAAAGAGAACAAAAGTTTATCCGGAAAAGTACTGTAACTGCCCACTGTAAGAGGTGGTCAGCTCAAGCACAGACCAATCAGCTGATGGAGGAGGCTGATACTTCAACAGGAAATGCCCCCACGTCACTCATGGTTTAAAACCCAGAGCGCAAACTAAATCTTTCTCTTTCCATGGGCTAACCACCTGTAAGGAGAGGCCTGCTTCACGTGAAATGCCAGAAGAAAGCTAACTGGAAGTAGCTTTCATTTCGTGCATAGCGGCTGCGTTAACTGGGGAGATAGAAACCTCCGGAGCTGAGTGGAGCTCGCAACGGACATCACAGCCTATCGCCAGAGGGACACCTCTGAGTTTACCTTTGTTTTTTCCGTAAGTAAATCTCCCTCGACCTAAAAGCACATCAAGCCCTCTGCTGTAGCATCAAACTGATTGAAACTTTCCCGAGAGCGGATCCAGTGGTGGAGAAGACCTGCGTGGCTGGAACCGAACTGCCTGCCCCTCCTAAACCCTGGTAAGTAAACAAATTAAGGCTACAATTATCCAACTAAGAACATTAAATTGGTTTCACCTTCGATTTTGAATAGGTTAAATAATTAACTATAACTCCAGTTTTAGTTAATCATTTATTCATTATCTGTATGAGATATCGGCGTTGTCCCTGGGTGGGCCTGAGACTGAAACGTCCATTATATGAATAACAGATAAATCATCCAGACTGCTTTTAGTTAAATAGCTAAAAACTCTACTCCTGCTGAAAATAGACCGGGTGTGTTTGCGGTGTTGCAGCTACTGAGTCTAGTGGGTTTCAGTAGATTTAACGGCCAGTTAATTAAATCTCAGACCTATAATCCAATAGAGAATTGGTGATTTGGGACTTCAGCTGCGTTGTTTGTTGGTTGCTGCTATTCTGAAGCCGTGAGATCAGATTGTGGATTGGTGCATCACATAGGTTCTTAAAGTCACAGCAACTGGGTCGGTGTAGGCCACATTGAGATTTTAGTCTCCCTCTAGTGGTAACTTGGGTAATTAGAACTATTTAGCAGATTCCAGTGTTTTGATATCCAAATTGTGTAGTGCTGTCTTTGGCGCCAGCTGGTGGCGTAGGCCTGTCATTGCAACCATAGTTTGAAATTCCCTGGCGAAGGCACCTTGTCTCCCCCTGGTAGTGGCTTCTGAAATTGCAGCTGAATGGTGTAAAGAAGGAGTGACTTGTTTTTTTCTTTCTTTTATGCTGTGTCACTGTTGCTTTCTGTGCTGTGGACAAACAGTATTTTAATTGGAGAGTGGTAAACTTAAAACTGCTGGTATAAAACAAACAAAACCTCAGGTTTAATTGTGCAGCTGCTGCAAACTTTTACCACTTCTGCCTGGTTTTTCCAACACTGCATTATCCATTTTGTGTGCAAGAGTTATTTGTTTAACAGCGTTCTACACCTATATACATACACACGCACACATCTATATATATATGCACACTATCAAACCCAGCCAACCTTACTTACTGAAAGGTGAGTGATTCAAACCATTAGAAACCCACAGATTTAAACGCAATTGGCAACCTGTAAAATTAAAGAGGAAGTCGCATGTTGAAAGCAACCTCCGTATCGTTTTATCCGCACTTTCTACACCTGCTGTTTAGGTAACAAACCTACAATAAACAGAGTGTGTTTGTTTAGTGTGTGTAGTGCTAACAGGGTTAGCGATATGTGGCCAGTGTGCTGCGTTTCCTGCTTCATTCACCCCCTAATGAATAGAATGGATAGGGATCAGGATCAGAAAGCAGTGGGAGCTTCTGCGGCCTCCATCGAAATGGAAACCCAGAATGTAAAGCTCAACGATTTCGTTATCAGTGTCATGTTGGGATCAAGGTTTCTAACCCACATGCAGAACAAACACGGAGTCAGAGGGAAAAATTCAACAGTTTATTGAAAACACAATGTTAATAAAGAACTGATGTTTGGGAAACAGATCCAGGACTGGTCAAAACAGGGTTCTCTGCAGAGAGGGACAGTTCGGTTAGCTGAGATCCAAAAACTGTTGTCTGTTGAGTAATGCAGGTCTGTACCTGTTTAGTGATTTAGGCTGAGCGGCAGAGGGAGGGAACCAGGAGGGTCCAGAGGCAGAAGGCAGGCAGAGGGCTAGGCAGTAATATCATCATACCTGCTGCTATTCCAACGGACATTAGTGAATGTATTAACATCTGGCCTATCTTGGACAATCTCAGAAGCCAGTTAAACGGACTTTTAGGGTTTTATTCTTTTTTTTATATATCCCTTTTTTGTTTTCTTTAAACTAGTCATTTAATCTACCTCGTGTTTATTTTTCTAATAGCGTGTACTGTTTGCATAGATGTTAGATTTTCTGTAATCCTGAATTTTTAGAATAAAGACATTATTGTAGGGCTGCAACTTACGATTATTTAAAAAATCGATAAATCGGCCGATTATTTTTTCGATTAATCGATGAATCGGACAAAAAATATTTTTCATATTAACCTCTTTATTCCAAAATAAACATTTTAGACAGAACAAACGGGCACACAAATACAGGTTGCTCATTACCTGTACTGTTGCAATATGAAAAAAAAAAAATGTTTGTGTTAAAACTACACAAACTTACATGAGAAATGTAGCTATACATCCACAAAATATAGGGTACTTTGTTTCATAAAGCGCAAAAAAAGACAGGCATTTTTGTTTTTTAAAGCCCCTAAGGGCAATAAGATAAATATATCCAAACGATCATGTGAAGTATGGTCTCAGTGAAGATAGCTGCTTGCTGTGGTGTCCATGTCTTTCCCACCATGAAGCTTGTCATCGTTTGTTGTTTTCTTCTGTAATGAGAAGGACAGTAGTCTGTTGAATTACACCCCTGCAGCATGTCAGCAGAAAGCAAAAAACTATTTGCATTTGTAATGTAATTTAATATTTTGTGTAAATAATTAGAAATGTTTTGATTTATACATATTTTTTCTCAAAGAATGAGTTCTGCAGTAGTATTGCATTTTGAAACTTCCTCATTTATCCACCTACAGACATAAATTAATGTTGTAGTCTTAATTAAAAAAATTCTAATATTCTTTTTCATGTGATCTTTAAATTTTAAATATTCTTTTTTTTTTTAACAGTGTCATGTCTGGCAATGTGGCAATAAGAATAATTGTCTTGATGCCAAAAAGAGCCCAACAGATTTTACTTTCACAAGTGTAGCAGTATGGCAATTGCCATACTGCTCCACTTATTTCATGCATATAAATTGCTTTATGAAGGGAGTTTTACAGTTTATATGGACACTGCAATGTAAATAGAGCAGAAAAACAGAAGAAGAAAAGGAAAAAAGAAAAAAAAGAGAAAAGATGAAAGAAAGAAGAGATAGAAAGGAGATAGTTGCAAAACATTTTCAGTCTGCTTCATCACCTGTAACGAGATGAAAAGAGAGCAGCACAACCGAAAGACATGGTACGAGATATACAATAAAGCAACACCTTGAAACTATCGCTAAAGTAATATTATTAAGTCTGACATGTACTCTGTGTTAGCTGAAGATATGAATGTGGGGTTTCTGTATGGAAGTGAATCTCTGAGTACCTGGAGCCAAGCACCTGTAATTGATTGTGAGGGTGAACTAGTGCATGTAAAGTTTATCCATAGAAAAAATGCTCAATAGTGGTTGTGGAGAGCTGAAGAGGCGCCCCCCAGGCCCACCCCACCAAGACCGATGCCAACAGCGTGCAACGCAACACACCACGCACAGAAACAACCCAAGAGCAGAAAGCCGCTCGGCGCCCGACCGCAAGAAGAGCAGACCGCAGCCGGCTCAACCCCCCACACACACACACCCCACAGCAGACCACGAGCAGCGCAAAGCCAGAGCGGAGCAAATCATGCCGCTCCCACACCGGACGCAGCAAGAGAATTTTTAAATATTCAATTAATTGCTAATTAATTTTCCATTACTGTAAAATACAAATATTATACAAAAATACAATTTACTTTCTGAATTAACTCTTCAAATACATTCCCCATTTCAACAAATGAGTTTTTTTTTTTAGTCTTTATTGATAATTAATAGCTCTGCTGATAACTTAGCATGGGTCACTAGATTTGTATGGATACCTGGATTTTAACAGCCAGTCCAGGAACCCTCCAGAGGTGAAACCACAAACTCTGGTAAGTAAACAAATTAACTAAGAACATTAAATTGGTTTCACCTCTGATTTTGAATAGGTTAAATAATTAACTATAACTCCAATTTTAGTTAATCATTTATTCATCATCTGCAGGAGATTATTTTGCACAACATATTGGCTTTGTCCCTGGGTGGGCCTGAGACTGAAACGTTTGTTGTATGAATAACAGATAAATCATCCAGACTGCTCTTAGTTAAATAGCTAAAAACTCTACTCCTGCTGAAAATAGACAGGGTGTGTTTGCAGTGTTGCAGCTACTGAGTCTAGTGGGTTTGAGTAGATTTAACGGCCAGTTAATTAAATCTCAGACCTATAATCCAATAGAGAATTGGTGATTTGGGACTTGTTGGTATCTGCTAATCTGAAGCCGTGAGATCAGATTGTGGATTGGTGCATCACATAGGTTCTTAAAGTCGCAGCAACTGGGTCGGTGTAGGCCACATTGACAGAGTCTCCCTCTAGTGGTAACTTGGGTAATTAGAGCTACTTAGCGCCATCTGGTGGCGTAGGCCTGTCATTGCAACCATAGTTTGAAAATTCCCAGGCGAAGGCACCTTGTCTCCCCCTGGTGGTGGCTTCTGAAATTGCAGCTGAATGGTGTAAAGAAGGAGTGACTTGTTTTTTTCTTTCTTATCCACTTTGTGTGCAAGAGTTATTTGTTTAACAGTGTTCTACACCTATATACATACTCACGCACACATCTATATATATATGCACACTATCAAACCTTACTTACTGAAAGGTGAGTGATTCAAACCATTAGAAACCCACAGATTTAAACGCAATTGGCAATCAGAACTTCATAGAACAAGTCTGATTATGTAGAAAATGTTATTTCTTTATCATTGCTATGTCAAAAAAGTGAAGCAAAAAATTTTTAAAATGCAAGATGTAAATTATGTACAAACAACTTTTATTTTGGCTGAACATAAAACTTCAATAACTCTTTTACAAATGTTACTGTTTGTTGTACACATAAAATCTATAAACACATTGCACAGCAGTAGTCTGTGTCGGTTGGTGGGAACTTCATACAACCTTGGTGGTACCACCTGTTGCATCTGTCACATGCAATCTGTAAGTAAAAAAAACAAAATGTTCAAATAACAGAATGAATTATATTCAACCTAAATATTGTTTTTAGTTCCTTATCTGTTCAGTAAAGTTGATTTTTGGTTTTGTCAACATAAAGCTTCTTCTTAATCATCAATATATGTTTGGTAGCTCAATATTTGAGGAGATGACAGCAAGTTCCTGACATGTATGGAGGTAAAATAAAATTCTAGGACCATAAGGAACTGTATTTAAGAAGGACTTTATGACTGTACTTTTAAAAATATTTATAAAATTACACTTAACTGCCTTGGGTGTTTCTTTATGTCATTATGATTTTTTGTATATCTAATGACTTTGCAACTATTCTAACGATGGTATATGGTTTGCTTTAATTTACTTCTCACTGCATTACATTGTTGTCGTTCCCACATGTGATCTTCTGTGTCCCCACTGCCACAGTGTCTGCACAGGTTCTCCACTGACTCTGGAGTAAATCAGACCGCAGCTTCAATTCAATGTTACAAAATGAACTTAATGGTAATTGTTTTTTGCATTTGTTTTTTTGGGGGAGATTTTCTTGAAATTATTTTCATTTGTTAGTGTTCTTTTGAAAGTTGAACAACAATAATCCTCTGTGCATATCTCAGTCATCTCATCATCACTTTTTGATAAGGTCTGGTCTCATAAATATATACAAGTCCTGTTACTGTACATTGTACACTGTACACTGGGCTGTGTTATGTGTCGTTTATTTATTAGAGATCAAGGTCATGTGTATTGAAATGTTCTTCGCTAATAATTTGACATAAACACTAACATGTTCAATATCTTAATGTTTCTAATTAGATAAAAATAGCTGACCTAACTACATTTTTTAGTAGGTGCATGATGATACACACAAGATAATATTCCAGCCACATAAGAACTGAATAAAAAAAATTCAGAAGACACCTAATTCTAATAGAAGTGTGTAAGCAATGTTGCGTCTCATGGTATTAACAGCTTCTGCTGTTGATGGAAAGTTCAGAGTCTGGTTTTCCAGGATGCACTAAGCAAACTGTAAAGACAAATAATAGACAGATAGAGGTCATGACACTTAATTAAACATTTTTAATATATTTTGTTTAGACTTTCTATTGTCATTAAAATAAATCAATCATGTAATATTCATAAACTACATTATATTTCAGGCAGAAATGTACAGTTTAAGTTAGCCAAAACTGTTCATCATCTTAAAAGTAATGATAGAAAATAGCATCACATTAATGTCAATGTGATTATTAGCTCACCACTCTCATAATAATCTTGTTTTCACTAAATAAAAAACATGAACTAGCATGTATACAAATATATTGTTAAATAAGTCTATGTTCAGACATAGATATATATATGTAGATATAGATGTATGTGGAAAGAGACAGCACAGTACACAGAGGTTATATAAATTGATTTGTAAACAGACAATGTTCAACATCACATAGGAAACATACGTAAATATAGTGAAGTAGTGAAGTGTATAGATAGATAGATAGATAGATAGATAGATAGATAGATAGATAGATAGATAGATAGATAGATAGATAGATAGATAGATAGATAGATAGATAGATAGATAGATAGATAGATAGATAGATAGATAGATAGATAGATAGATAGATAGATAGAACCATCTATTGTTGTATCTATCTACAATAGATGGTTTAACCATATCTAGCTGGATGGCATGTTGGAGTGTCTCACATTTCCACCTTGATACTTTCATACCTTTGCATCTCATAGATGCCCTTGTTAAGAGGGTGAAATGTAAAAAAGGTATTTTTGCTTCTTACCAGTAGCATCCAATGGTGACTTTCATTAACAATCCCCACAATTATCTTAAATTTTTGTGGAACAATCTGAGAAAAAAAATGGAAAACTTAAAAAATATTTAAAACACTTTATTAACCACAAGCTGATATAACATCAAATGTACTTTAAAAAATAAAAACGTTTCCGCACAAACCTTTAACCTGAACTTTTTTTGAGCCAAACCGTGACATCTCAAAGCTGTCAATTACTGTGGCTTGTTCCTGATGATTCCCATTGTAGTTTTTCACCATGAGATAAAGGTACGCATTAATGACCTGAAAGGAGTCATTTTTAAAAAGAGCAAGTTTAATGTATAGCTTTGTTAAAAGTTTTTTTATAAGTGCATTTGAAATCCTTCCATCCATCCATCCATCCATCCATCCATCCATCCATCCATCCATCCATCCATCCATCCATCCATCCATCCATCCATCCATCCATCACTTTGTTAAAATTAAGATACCTCACTCTAGAGCTCCTGTCCAGGACAAATTCTGGCAAAGTCCGCCAAAAATAATTTGCAGGGTCCTATCTTTGACAGGAGGACACATTTGTCTTTATGTGTTCCTCCCCACACCTTGTTTAAGACTAAGAAATATGTCATAAATAAAAATATTAGACATAAATACAAAAGAATGTAAAATATGATGCCTATGTAGATTTCTTGATTACTTATTTTATATAACAATTTGAAAAGATTAAAAAACACATTATAACAATGATTACATTATGCAAGGTCAATGTAATCTCTGTATGACATACCTGTTGAAATCGAGTCAGATGAGGTGGTTGGAGGGCTGGAGGAGCGATGGTTGGATGGACTGGAGGAGCGGTGGTTGGAGGGGCTGGAGTCGAGGTGGTTGGAGAGGCTGGAGTCGAGGTGGTTGGAGATGCTGGAGTCGAGATGGTTGGAGGGGCTGGGGGAGCGGTGATTGGAGGGGCTGGGGGAGCGGTGGTTGGAGGGACTGGAGGAGCATTGGTTGGAGGAGCTGGAGGAGAGTTGGTGGGGGGGCTGGAGTCGACGTGGTTGGAGGGGCTGGAGGAGAGTTGGTGGGGGGGCTGGAGTCGACGTGGTTGGAGGGGCTGGAGTCGAGGTGGTGGGAGGGGCTGGAGTCGAGGTGGTTGGAGAGGCTGGAGTCGAGGTGGTTGGAGAGGCTGGAGTCGAGATGGTTGGAGGGGCTGGGGGAGCGGTGATTGGAGGGGCTGGGGGAGCGGTGGTTGGAGGGACTGGAGGAGCATTGGTTGGAGGGGCTGGAGGAGAGGTGGTGGGGGGGCTGGAGTCGACGTGGTTGGAGGGGCTGGAGGAGCGGTGGTTGGAGGGGCTGGAGGAGCGGTGGTTGGAGGGGCTGGAGGAGCGGTGGTTGGAGGGGCTGGAGGAGCGGTGGTTGGAGGGACTGGAGGAGCATTGGTTGGAGGGGCTGGAGGAGAGTTGGTGGGGGGGCTGGAGTCGACGTGGTTGGAGGGGCTGGAGGAGAGTTGGTGGGGGGGCTGGAGTCGACGTGGTTGGAGGGGCTGGAGTCGAGGTGGTGGGAGGGGCTGGAGTCGAGGTGGTTGGAGAGGCTGGAGTCAAGGTGGTTGGAGAGGCTGGAGTCGAGATGGTTGGAGGGGCTGGGGGAGCGGTGATTGGAGGGGCTGGGGGAGCGGTGGTTGGAGGGACTGGAGGAGCATTGGTTGGAGGGGCTGGAGGAGAGGTGGTGGGGGGGCTGGAGTCGACGTGGTTGGAGGGGCTGGAGGAGCGGTGGTTGGAGGGGCTGGAGGAGCGGTGGTTGGAGGGACTGGAGGAGCGGTGGTTGGAGGGACTGGAGGAGCGGTGGTTGGAGGGGCTGGAGGAGCGGTGGTTGGAGGGGCTGGAGGAGCGGTGGTTGGAGGGACTGGATGACCGGTGGTTGGAGGGGCTGGAGGAGTGTTGGTTGGAGGGGCTGGAGGAGCGGTGGTTGGAGGGACTGGAGGAGCGGTGGTTGGAGGAGCTGGAGGAACAGATGTTTGATTTTCTGTTTTTTTGTGTGGTTTATTTATGTGGAATTCGTTGATTTTCCGGTTGAAAGTGTTTGAGATGGTCGATACTGATATTTTTAAAAAGTGTTCCATTTTCTGAGATAAGGTCAGCACTCTTTCCTTGGAGGGTTGATATTTTGAATGGTCCAAGAAAGTAGTGCTCCAATTTACCCTCTTTGCTGACTCCTCACATTTTGCCTTAAAACCAACTCTCACACATTGAATGAGATGTTTCTGCTGGCTGAGCGCAGCCTTTTTTTTCCTGTCCTTGTTGTTGATCTGGTCACATTTGCCTCCATGACCTCTTTAATGGCATCCAAATGCTTTATGCATTCTGTCACAGTCTCTTCCTCCATAACCTGTTTAACAGTGTTGTCGATCTATACAGACATTAACGTTGGACTTGAATTACATGTGTAATTGATATGTTCCTGTAACACAAATACATTTTTTTTTAATGCTTCAAGTCTCATATTTCTCAGGGATCTCAAACGGATACCGAGCTTCATGTCCAAACATCAGAAAAAAAGGTGAAAACGGTGTTGTGATCTGTTTTTTTGGCCTAAGTGCAAACATGACCATGTCAAGATATTCATCCCAGGTTTCTGGTTTGGACCCCACAGATTTGCTTAGAGACCTGAACAGAAAGATTTTAATGTTGACATTATAATATGATTTAACTTGTGAAATTGGGACTTTTCTTGTAGATGAGCAACAGCTACCTTTGGATAGTGCAGTTCATTCTTTCCACCAAACCATTTGTCTGTGGATGGTGGGGCGCCTCCTACCAAGACTCCTTTTAATGCCCAGTTTTTCACAGACATTCCTATTTATCCGTCCCAAACCTAACAAATTCATAAGTCAAAAAATGCATGCCATATTTAAATTTTTTTTGGGTGAAATACAACTTTACCGAATTCACAAACTTTGTTCCTTTTTCTGTTAAAATTATTTTGGGGGCTTCAAATTGAAAAACAAATTTCTGAATTTGTTTTGTGACCTTTTCAGCAGATTTCGATGTAATCGGGTATGCCTGAGTCCATTTTGTGTAATAGTCTGTCATGACACAAATGTACTGGTTTCCACTTTCTGTGGTTTTCAGCTGTCCTATAAGGTCCATCCCAACAAGCTCAAATGGTTGTGAAACCTATATGGAAAGAGAGGAATAAACTAATACAATAACAGATTTCGATCTAAACATTTCATTCAGCCTTATGTTATGGTTGTCAGCATAGAGTAACATACTATATTCCTTTAATTGTTTCATTTTCAATACCTTTATTGGGGTATGCTCACTGGTGTCCTTTATTTTATGTCCTGCAGACTGGCAAACAGCCCACTCTGAGACCTGCAAAAGTGATGGCATTTGAAAAGTTATATATATATATATATATATATATATATATATATATATATATATATATATATATATATATATATACATACATACACATTTGATTTATACATGTATTCAATTATTTATATGTGTTATTACCCATTTATCTATATCAACAGTCATTCCAGGCCAGTAGTAACGTTGAGAAATGGCGTCTCGGGTTTCCTTTTCACCAGTGTGACCTCTTGAGGCGCTTGCATGGAAATCCAAGAAGATCTCATTGGCCTTTTCGGCACCACAGACAACTTTTATTTTGGTATCTCTTCCCTGTCCTTTTAAGTAGAAACGTTCTTGTCCTACCACCAAATGCATATTCTGTCACAATATTATATGTAAATAAGTCTGTTCAAAACATTTCTGAAATATAATTCAATTTTAAGTCCAAAGTATATTTATATGCCATATCAATGTAACAGCTTGCTATTTAAAACAAAATATAGATTTGACAGACATATGCATTTCAGTTAATGCTGATAGTTATGTCAATTTAAAAATTTAATTTGGTTTGTACAATTACAACTAACAAGCCATATAATTCTGTTAAATTTCTTTAAAGCTACAAATGATTTGAGTAGCTTTAAAAAACAAGAGGAAAATGTAAACTGTACCGTTGACAATCCATTCACATAACCAAAACAACAGGAATGTATTCAAAGTAATACATTCAGAAAAAAACAGATACAATTACAGAAACCTTCAAAATAATACTCTCCTTCAACTTCGTAGTTCTTCGCTTTTCGCCAAATTTCACCTTTTTGAGCCTTTGATAAAGTACTGTCGTAAGTACCATGAACTTTATACCGAAAGATGCTTTCAAATAGTTTCCATATTTTCTATTGAAAATAACAAAAACGCCGACTACCAAGACCAACCAAAATGAACAGACTAAAACTGAACAGTTTGATACGCCCCACTATGGTTAACGATGATCTTAGTTGAATAATTAAGGCCCTCCTCCTTCGTGTTCCACAGATGTCTTCATGCTTAAGTTTGAATTTGTATTAAATATATAACTTTTGTGTTTCAAATTTATATTTAAAATGATGCATTGAAGAAAAACGGTGTGTTTGTCAATTCACATCTACACTTTTGAAGTGTGTGCTGTCTTTTGAAGAAAAATTTCTGCACGCTCTCAGATGTATTGTGGAATAATGGAAAGAAAGTGTTTATG
Organism: Cyprinodon diabolis; assembly: GCA_030533445.1. NCBI lineage: Eukaryota > Metazoa > Chordata > Actinopteri > Cyprinodontiformes > Cyprinodontidae > Cyprinodon > Cyprinodon diabolis. The sequence continues at coordinate 15,112,340 of CM060075.1, read as the reverse complement.
CGAAAAATAGAGAGGGGTACAAGTATGGTGAAACATGGAATAGGGATAGGTAATATGGACTTACAATTTTATAAAAATTATTTGATTTTCTATTTAAATAAATGCAACAAAGCTAACTTTTTCTTAATACTTTCTGTGACATTTTCTTTCAGCAATCATAGCCTGACAAAAACAGTTAGACAATAACATAAACACATGCAATATGCATAAGTAGGACACTGGTCATATAGACAAGTGTGACCTGATACAATAAGTGTATCAAATCATAAATTCAAATTGATTCATATTTAATGATGCTCTGAATAAATTCATATTTGTAGCAATGACAACAAGAAACACAATTCTCTAAACATCAGTATGATAAACATCAGTATGATTTATTATGACAACACTACATCCAAATGTTGAACATGACATTTTTAACAATATAAATGATATCAAAACTAACAATCCTAACAATCCTAATCATAACTAATACATGCATTTCATATACACTCACCGGCCACTTTATTAGGTACCCCATGCTAGTAACCCGTAGGACCCCCGTTTGCCTTCAGAACTGCCTGAGTTCTTCGTGGCATAGATTCAACAAGGTGCTGGAAGCATTCCTCAGGGAGTTTGGTCCATATTGACATGATGACATCACACAGTTGCCGCAGATTTGTCGGCTGCACATCCATGATGCGAATCTCCCGTTCCACCACATCCCAAAGATGCTCCATTGGATTGAGATCTGGTGAATGCGGAGGCCATTTGAGTACAGTGAACTCATTGTCATGTTCAAGAAACCAGTCTGAGATGATTCCAGCTTTATGACATGGCGCATTATCCTGCTGAAAGTAGCCATCAGAAGTTGGGTACATTGTGGTCGTAAAGGGATGGACATGGTCAGCAACAATACTCAGGTAGGCTGTGGTGTTGCAACAATGCTCAATTGGTACCAAGGGGCCCAAAGAGTGCCAAGAAAATATTCCCCACACCATGAAACCACCACCACCAGCCTGAACCGTTGATACAAGGCAGGATGGATCCATGCTTTCATGTTGTAGACGCCAAATTCTGACCCTACCATCCGAATGTCGCAGCAGAAATCGAGACTCATCAGACCAGGCAACGTTTTTCCAATCTTCTGTTGTCCAATTTCGATGAGCTTGTGCAAATTGTAGCCTCACTTTCCAGTTCTTAGCTGAAAGGAGTGGCACCCGGTGTGGTCTTCTGCTGCTGTAGCACATCTGCCTCAAAGTTCGACGTACTGTGCGTTCAGAGATGCTCTTCTGCACCTTGGTTGTAACGGGTGGTTATTTGAGTCACTGTTGCCCTTCTATCAGCTCGAACCAGTCTGGCCATTCTCCTCTGACCTCTGGCATCAACAAGGCATTTCCGCCCACAGAACTGCCGCTCACTGGATGTTTTTTCTTTTTCGGACCATTCTCTGTAAACCCTAGAGATGGTTGTGCGTGAAAATCCCAGTAGATCAGCAGTTTCTGAAATACTCAGACCAGCCCTTCTGGCACCAACAATCATGCCACGTTCTAAGTCACTCAAATCACCTTTCTTCCCCATACTGATGCTCGGTTTGAACTGCAGGAGATTGTCTTGTCCATGTCTACATGCCTAAATGCACTGAGTTGCCGCCATGTGATTGGCTGCTTAGAAATTAAGTGTTAACGAGCAGTTGGACAGGTGTACCTAATAAAGTGGCCGGTGAGTGTAAAGAGGACATTAAATAAGACAAGAAGATTTTGGCAGGCTAACAAATAGGCTTTGCCAAAAAATGCACCCCCTGCTAACATGGAGAAATAAAGAGTTAAGAGTGAAATACCTTTTTCTATGTAATCAGAGTAGTTCTATGAAGTACTTGACCAAGTTTTATATCAATGAGATAATATAAGATGAAAATAGGGAGGGGATGCCATTTTTGGCAGGAACAACCTGCATAATGCCAAAAAATGCATCCCCTGCTAACATGGAGAAATAAAGAGTTAAAAGTGATGTTAAATGAGGAAGTTATGTCCCCTAAAAAGGCAGTTGTGCCTCAGGGCTTCCCCACCGGTTCTTTTCCTGAGAGCAAGTTACTTACTACTCTTAACTCAGACTGGGTAAAATCATATAAAAAAGGACTATAAAAACAGGAGTAAAAAAGTAACAGTTTATTCCAGCTCAGGTCGTTACAGGACAGAGTAAATGCTTGTAGCTTGCACAGCTATTGGCTCAAAAATCACGTCCCTGAGCGTCCGGCAAAGATTGATCCCCGAACAAGGTCATCTTCTCCTTCTTATAGCTCATGAGTCTATGTGTTGGATCATGTGGATGTTTAGCTGTCCATATCAGAAACTGCCAAGCCATCCATGCCCTGACCTCTATGTATCTTGCCTCTATGCTCAAGAATTACAGATAGCTTCCCTTTCTCATACCGGCTCCAAGATGTACCCATATCCTGTGTGTCTTTAAAAGACTAGGAGGCTGTCCTATTTAGATGACCTACTTACACAAAGTGACATCCACAATGTGAAGGAAGGCCATCTACTCTCTCTATCTGGCTAACAAAGTAACAATGCACATGATGTACAAAGAATAAACCTAACAGTGAAATAGCTTTTTCTATGTAATCAGAGTAGTTCCATGAAGTACTGGTCCAACTTTTGTTTCAATGAGATAATATTAGATGAAAATAGGGAGGGGATGCAATTTTTGGCAGGAACAACCTGCATATTGCCAAAAAATGCACCCCCTGCTAACATAGACAAATATACCCCACTTACAGCCCACAACTCCTTTTTCAACTATAAACAACAATCGAAATCTTCTCCACGCAACATTTTAAATAATGGCATTTTAAATAATAACACCGAAGTACAGCAATAATAATCAAGCATAACTTTCTGAATGTGACGGGCACCGCCATTTTGATTTGCTTGATTCCATCCTTCTTCGTCTTCTTCTTCTTGTGTTTTATGGCGGTTGGCAAACAACTTTTGGTGCATTACTGCCACCAACTGCTTGATTTCCATCTTCAATACTGACAGTAATACCGCAGATCGTCACTAGGAGGCGAAGAGTCGAGGAACCGAGATAGCGTGATGTGTAAACGGTCGTTAGAACCAAGCTCGGCCTGGTTAACTGATCTGAGCTCGGACTGGTCTCAGCATGGATCGGATGGGCGTTTGAAGAGTTAACAGTGAAATACCTTTTTCTATGTAATCAGAGTAGTTCTATGAAGCACTCGTATAAGTTTTATATCAATGTTTTTATATATGTTTTAAAACTATGAGGTAATATTTGAGGAAAATAGACAGGGGATGCAAATATTGGCAGGCTCAGAAATTAAAATGCATCCTCTCCTACATTTAATTGACGAGACAGTTAAGGGTGATAAAAAATGTTGTATATAATGTTCCTCTGATTTGTCATACTTTAACAGTTATGGTGTTAAAAGAAATATCGGGGAATTTTAAACCTGCTGCGTAGATCATTTTCATCAGAGACTGACTGAAAAACGTTCGACTAGTATGTCTCAATAAAGGTGTAAAACCGTATTTATTTTAAATAATCTGCGAAATAAAATCCAACGTTTTAGGGCTTACATGGTTAAGAAACGTGATAATGTAAAGAACATTTTTAAAAGTTTCTTCTGGGGTGAGAGGGAAGGTCCCTCACCCTCTCCTCTTCTGGGGTGAGATGGAAGGTCCCTCACCCACTCCTCTTTGTCTTCTGGGGTGAGAGGGAAGGTCCCTCACCCCCTCCTCTTCGTATTCTGGGGTGAGAGGGAAGGTCCCTCACCCCCTCCTCTTCGTCTTCTTGGGTGAGAGGGAAGGTCCCTCACCCTTTCCTCTTCAGGGGTGAGAGGGAAGGTCCCTCACCCCCTCCTCTTCGTATTCTTGGGTGAGAGGGAAGGTCCCTCACCCTTTCCTCTTCAGGGGTGAGAGGGAAGGTCCCTCACCCTTTCCTCTTCGTGTTCTGGGGTGAGAGGGAAGGTCCCTCACCCCCTCCTCTTCTGGGGTGAGAAGGAAGGTCCTTCACCCTCTCCTCTTCTGGGGTGAGAGGGAAGGTCCCTCACCCTCTCCTCTTCTGGGGTGAGAGGGAAGGTCCCTCACCCCCTCCTCTTCGTCTTCTTGGGTGAGAGGGAAGGTCCCTCACCCCCTCCTCTTCAGGGGTGAGAGGGAAGGTCCCTCACCCCCTCCTCTTCGTCTTCTTGGGTGAGAGGGAAGGTCCCTCACCCTTTCCTCTTCAGGGGTGAGAGGGAAGGTCCCTCACCCTTTCCTCTTCGTGTTCTGGGGTGAGAGGGAAGGTCCCTCACCCCCTCCTCTTCTGGGGTGAGTGGGAAGGTCCTTCACCCTCTCCTCTTCTGGGGTGAGAGGGAAGGTCCCTCATCCCCTCCTCTTCGTCTTTTTGGGTGAGAGGGAAGGTCCCTCACCCTTTCCTCTTCAGGGGTGAGAAGGAAGGTCCCTCACCCCCTCCTCTTCGTCTTCTTGGGTGAGAGGGAAGGTCCCTCACCCTTTCCTCTTCAGGGGTGAGAGGGAAGGTCCCTCACCCCCTCCTCTTCTGGGGTGAGAGGGAAGGTCCTTCACCCCCTCCTCTTCGTGTTCTGGGGTGAGAGGGAAGTTCCCTCACCCTCTCCTCTTCTGGGGTGAGAGGAAAGGTCGCTCACCCTCTCCTCTTCGTCTTCTGAGGTGAGAGGGAAGGTCCCTCACCCTGTCCTCTGCTGGGGTGAGAGGGAAGTTCCCTCACCCTCTGCTCTTCTGGGGTGAGAGTGAAGGTCCCTCACCCTCTCCTCTTCGTCTTCTGGGGTGAGAGGGAAGGTCCCTCACCCTCTCCTCTTCTGGGATGAGAGGGAAGGTCCCTCACCCTCTCCTCTTCGTCTTCTGAGGTGAGAGGGAAGGTCCCTCACCCTGTCCTCTGCTGGGGTGAGAGGGAAGTTCCCTCACCCCTTCCTCTTCGTCTAATGGGGTGAGAGGGAAGGTCCGTCACCCCCTCCTCCTTGTCTTCTGGGGTGAGAGGGAAGGTCCCTCACCCCTTCCACTTCGTCTAATGGGGTGAGAGGGAAGGTCCGTTACCCCCTCCTCCTTGTCTTCTGGGGAGAGAGGGAAGTTCCCTCACACTCTCCTCTTCGTCTTCTGGGGAGAGAGGGAAGTTCCCTCACACTCTCCTCTTCGTATTCTGGGGAGAGAGGGAAGTTCCCTCACACTCTCCTCCTCTGGGTTGAGAGGGCAGGTCCATCACCCTCTCCTCCTCTGGGGTGAGACGGAAGGTCCTTCACCCCCTCTTCTTTGTCTTCTGGGGTGAGAGGGAAGATCCCTCACCCTCTACTCTTCTGGGGTGAAAGGGCAGGTCCCTCACCCTCTCCTCTTCTAGGGTGAGACAGAAGGTCCCTCACCCTCTCCTCTTCGTCTTCTGGGGTGAGAGAGAAGGTCCCTCACCCCCTCCTCTTCTAGGGTGAGACGGAGGGTCCCTCACCCTCTCCTCTTCGTCTTCTGGGGTGACAGAGAAGGTCCCTCACCCCCTCCTCTTCTAGGGTGAGACGGAAGGTCCCTCACCCTCTCCTCTTCGTCTTCTGGGGTGAGAGAGAAGGTCCCTCACCCTCTCCATTTCTGGGGTGAGAGGGCAGGTCCCTCTACCCTCTCGTCTTCTGGGGAGAGAGTGAAGGTCCCTCACCCTCTCGATTTCTGGGGTGAGAGGGAAGGTCCCTCACCCCTTTCTCTTCATCTAATGGGGTGAGAGGGAAGGTCCCTCACCACCTCCTCTTTGTCTTCTGGGGTGAGAGGGAAGTTCCCTCACCCTCTCCTCTTCTGGGGTGAGGGGGAAGGTCCCTCACCCTCTCCTTTTCTGGGGTGAGGTGGAAGGTCCCTCACCCTCTGGAGAAATAAAGAGTTAAGAGTGAAATACCTTTTTCTATGTAATCAGAGTAGTTCTATGAAGTACTGGACCAAGTTTTGTTTCAATGAGATAATATTAGATGAAAATAGGGAGGGGATGCAATTTTTGGCAGGAACAACCTGCATAATGCCAAAAAATGCACCCCTGCTAACATAGACAAATATACCCCACTTACACTCCCCTTGAAAAACCGGGCCGAGACCGGTCCGAGCTCAGTAACTGAGATAACTTATCAAGTGTAAATGGAAAGCAAACTGAACTAAACCGAGCTAGATACAACCGAACCAAGATAACTGCAGACCAGTTCCAGAGGTGGGCTCGGCTCGGTTTTTCCCTGGCTCGGTTCTCTGATAACAAGAGCGCATGAGCAGAATGCGTCATCTCCATCTGGCTGCACATCCCGATTCACAGTCCATTCCAGTAGTTGGCGGTAATGCCCCTCCGGAAACAGAAGAAGAACAACTCCTTCTTCAACTATAAACAGCAATCGAAATCTTCTCCATGCAACATTTTGAATAATGGCATTTTAAATAATAACACCGAAGTACAGCAATAATAATCAAGCATAACTTTCTGAATGTGACGGGCACCGCCATTTTGATTTGCTTGATTCCATCCTTCTTCGTCTTCTTCTTCTTGTGTTTTATGGCGGTTGGCAAACAACTTTTGGTGCATTACTGCCACCAACTGCTTGATTTCCATCTTCAATACTGACAGTAATACCGCAGATCGTCACTAGGAGGCGAAGAGTCGAGGAACCGAGATAGCGTGATGTGTAAACGGTCGTTAGAACCAAGCTCGGCCTGGTTAACTGATCTGAGCTCGGACTGGTCTCAGCATGGATCGGATGGGCGTTTGAAGAGTTAACAGTGAAATAACTTTTTCTATGTAATCAGAGTAGTTCTATGAAGCACTCGTATAAGTTTTATATCAATGTTTTTATATATGTTTTAGAACTTAAGGGTGATAAAAAATGTTGTATATAATGTTCCTCTGATTTGTCATACTTTAACAGTTATGGTGTTAAAAGAAATATCGGGGAATTTTAAACCTGCTGCGTAGATCATTTTCATCAGAGACTGACTGAAAAACGTTCGACTAGTATGTCTCAATAAAGTTGTAAAACTGTATTTATTTTAAATAATCTGCGAAATAAAATCCAACGTTTTAGGGATTACATGGCTAAGAAACGTCATAATGTAAAGAACATCTTTAAAAGTTTCCTCTTCTTCAGTCAGTTTTCTCATCAATATGCGAGAGTTTAGAGGAATGCGCACTCCCGCGAGAGGGGATGCAATTCTCGGCAGGCATGCATTTCTGGGCATAATACTGGAACCAGCCAGGGATGGAGCAGAGGTTTGTTGAAAAAAGGCCGTCTCATCTTCCCCGAGTCCAGAGATTTGAGTGCAGGTTAGCTTCAGTTGCAGTGAAATAAAATGACAGAAACACTCCAGCTTCTGTTCACCTTTGCAAAGGGAGAGGAGTTGCAGCCAACATCTGCAAACAACACTCTACCCTTCTCCCCGCGCAGGCTCATTTTTCTTAATCTTTATCAGGGAAAATTTCACACTTCCACACAAACAGTCCCACTGTCATGATGTTTCAAAGTTCTGACCCAAAATTGCAGAAAACAAAACAGAGAGTCCAGGTAAAAGGTTTAACTGTCATGATGGCTCAATGTCTTAACCCATATGCAGAACACACCACAGAGACGGAGATAAAAGTCAAACAGTTTATTTGAAAAGCACACACAGAGTAAATTGTGCACTGGTTCTGGTACTGGTCCGGGTCTTGGTTTCACAGAGTAATCTGCAGAGATGGATAGTTTGGTTAGCCAGGTTGCGACGATGATATGGCAGAGTTTAGATCTTGATTTGTACCTGATGAGGTCCAGACTGTTCAGTGGAGAGAGGGAACCGGTTGGGTCCAGAGACTGTGGTTCCAGCATAGAGAGTTCAGCAGCGACAGAGTTTAGCTTCAGGCTAGCGAGCTTCAGAACTTGAGTTGTTCTCCTAGTTCTCTCCTGAGAACTAGCTGGGAGATTCAGACTGAGGATCTTCAGGTTTGGCTTCTTCGAGCAGGCAGGCAGGTTTCCAAACATGAGCTCCTCCAGAGCTACTGAGTTCAGTTGGGTTTCCTGTGAGCAGAGAGGACAGAGACTGATTAGGACCAGGTTACTCTCTAGAGCAGACAGAGATTCTTAATTCAGATTGAGGCTCAGGTTCCGCTAACCAAAACTGGTCAACACTCCGGCGCTGAAGACAGGTCTGGCTGCTGCTTATGTAGGAGGTCTCCTGATGGGCTGCTCAGGTGTGTAGGAGGCTCCAGCTCAGGAGACCCATAGCGCTCTCTGCTGGAGACAGGTGGCAGATCTCCAGATCCCAACAGTACCCCAGATCCCAACAGAAAAAACATAAAAACAGGAAGGGATCCTCGGCGCCCTCTGGAGGGCAAGCCTCTGGATCCCAACATTAACAGGTTTTATTGAAGAAGTAAACAGGGGGAGAAGTGTTGCTCTGAACACTGCTCAACCGGAACTGCAAAGTGAGGAGAAGACACAGCGGTTAGTTCAGGCTCAGTGGGGAATTTGACTCGTGAAACTTGGAGAAGAGGTTTTGGTCGCTGAATCAACGCTTCCAGGAAAGTTGTTGTGTTCTTGACTCCTGTCTGTGTCTTGTGGTTCCAGTGTTGGTCTGATTCAATGGAGGGCGGAACAGGTTTTACCTAGAATGCGGTTGATAGTTGGAGAACGGAGATACTGACTGCCAATCAGATGTCCTGCGGTACTTGAACGGGTCGTTGTGGAGAATAATCCCTTTCTTAATGAAAGCTCAAACGATCTCTTGGGGAAAGTGGATCCAAACCTCCTGTTTGAACCCCAGCTCAGTTTGAAGCTCAGTTTATCCTTCCAGGGTGTGAAGGTACGAGAGATCCAGTTAGCAGGACAACTTCGTGCCAAGAGACAAAGACAAAACAAAGTTAAACTCAGGTTGACAAAAACTCAGCTTTTATATTATGGTTCTGGAGTGAAAGGGAAGGTCCCTCACCCTCTCCTCTTCTGGGTTGAGAGGGAAGGTCCCTCACCCTCTCCTCATCTGGGGTGAGAGGGAAGGTCCCTCACCTCCTCCTCTTCGTCTTCTGGGGTGACAGGGAAGGTCCCTCACCCTCTCCTCTTCTGGGGTGAGAGGGAAGGTCCCTCACCCTCTCCTCTTGTGGGTTGAGAGGGAAGGTCCCTCACGCTCTCCTATTCTGGGGTGAGAGGGAAGGTCCCTCACCCTCTCCTCTTGTGGGTTGAGAGGGAAGGTCCCTCACCATCTCCTCTTGTGGGTTGAGAGGGAAGGTCCCTCACGCTCTCCTCTTCTGGGATGAGAGGGAAGGTCCCTCACCTCCTCCTCTTCGTCTTCTGGGGTGACAGGGAAGGTCCCTCACCCTCTCCTCTTCTGGGGTGAGAGGGAAGGTCCCTCACCCTCTCCTCTTCTGGGGTGAGAGGGAATGTCCTTCACCCTCACCTCTTCTGGGGTGAGAGGGAATGTCCTTCACCCTCACCTCTTCTGGGGTGAGAGGGAAGGTCCCTCACCCTCTCCTCTTCTGGGGTGAGAGGGATTGTCCCACACCACCTCCTATTAATCTTCTGGGGTGAGAAGGAAGGTCCCTCACCCTCTCCTCGTCATCTCCTTGGGTGAGAGGGAAGGTCCCTCACCCTCTCCTCTTCTGGGATGGGAGGGAAGGTCCCTCACCCTCTCCTCCTCTGGGGTGACAGGGAAGGTCCCTCATCCCCTCCTCTTCTGGGGTGAGAGGGAAGGTCCCTCACCACCTCCTCTTCGTCTTCTGGGGTGAGAGGGAAGGTGCCTCACCCTCTCCTCTTCTATGGTGAGAGGGAAGGTCCCTCACCCTCTCCTCTTTTGGGTTGAGAGGGAAGGTCCCTCACCCTCTCCTCATCTGGGGTGAGAGGGAAGGTCCCTCACCACCTCCTCTTCGTCTTCTGGGGTGACAGGGAAGGTCCCTCCCCCTCTCCTCTTCTGGGGTGAGAGGGAAGGTCCCTCAACCTCTCCTCTTCTGGGGTGAGAGGGAAGGTCCCTCACCCTCTGCTCTTCTGGGGTGGGAGGGAAGGTCCCTCACCACCCCCTCTTCACCTTCTGGGGTGAGAGGGAAGGTCCCTCACCCTCTCTTCTTCTGGGGTGAGAGGGAAGGTCCCTCACCCTCTCCTCTTCTGGGGTGGGAGGGAAGGTCCCTCACCCTCTCCTCTTCTGGGTTGAGAGGGAAGGTCCCTAAACCCTCTCCTCTTCTGGGGTGGGAGGGAAGTCCCCTCACCACCTCCTTTTCATCTTCTGGTGTGAGAGGGAAGGTCACTCACCCTCTCCTCTTCATCTTCTTGGGTGAGAGGGAAGGTCCCTAACCCTCTCCTCTTCATCTACTTGGGTGAGAGGCAAGGTCCCTCACTCCTCTCCTCTTCTGGGGTGAGAGGGAAGGTCCCTCCCCCTCTCCTCTTCTGGGGTGAGAGGGAAGGTCCCTCAACCTCTCCTCTTCTGGGGTGAGAGGGATTGTCCCACACCACCTCCTATTAATCTTCTGGGGTGAGAAGGAAGGTCCCTCACCCTCTCCTCGTCATCTCCTTGGGTGAGAGGGAAGGTCCCTCACCACCTCCTCTTCGTCTTCTGGGGTGAAAGGGTAGGTCCCTCACCGTCTCCTCCTCTGGGGTGACAGGGAAGGTCCCTCATCCCCTCCTCTTCTGGGGTGAGAGGGAAGGTCCCTCACCACCTCCTCTTCGTCTTCTGGGGTGAGAGGGAAGGTGCCTCACCCTCTCATCTTCTATGGTGAGAGGGAAGGTCCCTCACCCTCTCCTCTTTTGGGTTGAGAGGGAAGGTCCCTCACCCTCTCCTCATCTGGGGTGAGAGGGAAGGTCCCTCACCACCTCCTCTTCGTCTTCTGGGGTGACAGGGAAGGTCCATCCCCCTCTCCTCTTCTGGGGTGAGAGGGAAGGTCCCTCAATCTCTCCTCTTCTGGGGTGAGAGGGAAGGTCCCTCACCCTCTGCTCTTCTGGGGTGGGAGGGAAGGTCCCTCACCACCTCCTCTTTACCTTCTGGGGTGAGAGGGAAGGTCCCTCACCCTCTCTTCTTCTGGGGTGAGAGGGAAGGTCCCTCACCCTCTCCTCTTCTGGGGTGGGAGGGAAGGTCCCTCACCCTCTCCTCTTCTGGGTTGAGAGGGAAGGTTCCTAAACCCTCTCCTCTTCTGGGGTGGGAGGGAAGTCCCCTCACCACCTCCTTTTCATCTTCTGGTGTGAGAGGGAAGGTCACTCACCCTCTCCTCTTCATCTTCTTGGGTGAGAGGGAAGGTCCCTAACCCTCTCCTCTTCATCTACTTGGGTGAGAGGCAAGGTCCCTCACTCCTCTCCTCTTCTGGGGTGAGAGGGAAGGTCCCTCCCCCTCTCCTCTTCTGGGGTGAGAGGGAAGGTCCCTCAACCTCTCCTCTTCTGGGGCGAGAGGGAAGGTCCTTCACCCTCTCCTCTTCTGGGGTGGGAGGGAAGGTCCCTCACCACATCCTCTTCACCTTTTGGGGTGAGAGGAAAGGTCCCTCACCCTCCCATCTTCTGGGGTGAGACGGAAGGTCCCTCACCCTCTCCTCTTCTGGGGTGGGAGGGAAGGTCCCTCACCCTCTCCTCTTCTGGGTTGAGAGGGAAGGTCCCTCACCCTCTCCTCTTCTGGGGTGGGAGGGAAGTCCCCTCACCACCTCCTTTTCGTCTTCTGGGATGAGAGGGAAGGTCCCTCACCCTCTCCTCTTCATCTTCTTGGGTGAGAGGGAAGGTCCCTAACCCTCTCCTCTTCATCTACTTGGGTGAGAGGCAAGGTCCCTCACCCTCTCCTCTTCTGGGGTGAGAGGGAAGGTCCCTCACCCTCTCCTCTTCTGGGGTGACAGGGAAGGTCCCTCACCCTCTCCTCTTCTGGGTTGAGAGGGAAGGTCCCTCACCCTCTCCTCTTCTGGGGTGAGAGGGAATGTCCTTCACCCTCACCTCTTCTGGGGTGAGAGGGAAGGTCCCTCACCCTCTCCTCTTCTGGGGTGAGAGGGATTGTCCCACACCACCTCCTATTAATCTTCTGGGGTGAGAAGGAAGGTCCCTCACCCTCTCCTCGTCATCTCCTTGGGTGAGAGGGAAGGTCCCTCACCCTCTCCTCTTCTGGGATGGGAGGGAAGGTCCCTCACCCTCTCCTCCTCTGGGGTGACAGGGAAGGTCCCTCATCCCCTCCTCTTCTGGGGTGAGAGGGAAGGTCCCTCACCACCTCCTCTTCGTCTTCTGGGGTGAGAGAGAAGGTGCCTCACCCTCTCCTCTTCTATGGTGAGAGGGAAGGTCCCTCACCCTCTCCTCATCTGGAGTGAGAGGGAAGGTCCCTCACCACCTCCTCTTCGTCTTCTGGGGTGACAGGGAAGGTCCCTCCCCCTCTCCTCTTCTGGGGTGACAGGGAAGGTCCCTCACCCTCTCCTCTTCTGGGGTGAGAGGGAAGGTCCCTCACCACCTCCTCTTCGTCTTTTGGGGTGAGAGGGAAGGTCCCTCACCAGCGTTTCATCGTCTTCTCGGGTGAGAGGGAAGGTCCCTCACCCTCTCCTCTTCTAGGGTGAGAGGGAAGGTCCCTCACCCTCTCCTCTTCTGGGGTGAGAGGGAATGTCCCTCACCCTCTCTTCTTCTGGGTTGAGAGGGAAGGTCCCTCACCCTCTCCTCCTCTTGGGTGACAGGGAAGGTCCCTCACCACATCCTCTTCGTCTTCTTGGGTGAGAGGGAAGGTCCCTAACCCTCTCCTCTTCATCTACTTGGGTGAGAGGCAAGGTCCCTCACTCCTCTCCTCTTCTGGGGTGAGAGGGAAGGTCCCTCCCCCTCTCCTCTTCTGGGGTGAGAGGGAAGGTCCCTCAACCTCTCCTCTTCTGGGGTGAGAGGGATTGTCCCACACCACCCCCTATTAATCTTCTGGGGTGAGAAGGAAGGTCCCTCACCCTCTCCTCGTCATCTCCTTGGGTGAGAGGGAAGGTCCCTCACCACCTCCTCTTCGTCTTCTGGGGTGAAAGGGTAGGTCCCTCACCGTCTCCTCCTCTGGGGTGACAGGGAAGGTCCCTCATCCCCTCCTCTTCTGGGGTGAGAGGGAAGGTCCCTCACCACCTCCTCTTCGTCTTCTGGGGTGAGAGGGAAGGTGCCTCACCCTCTCATCTTCTATGGTGAGAGGGAAGGTCCCTCACCCTCTCCTCTTTTGGGTTGAGAGGGAAGGTCCCTCACCCTCTCCTCATCTGGGGTGAGAGGGAAGGTCCCTCACCACCTCCTCTTCGTCTTCTGGGGTGACAGGGAAGGTCCATCCCCCTCTCCTCTTCTGGGGTGAGAGGGAAGGTCCCTCAACCTCTCCTCTTCTGGGGTGAGAGGGAAGGTCCCTCACCCTCTGCTCTTCTGGGGTGGGAGGGAAGGTCCCTCACCACCTCCTCTTTACCTTCTGGGGTGAGAGGGAAGGTCCCTCACCCTCTCTTCTTCTGGGGTGAGAGGGAAGGTTCCTAAACCCTCTCCTCTTCTGGGGTGGGAGGGAAGTCCCCTCACCACCTCCTTTTCATCTTCTGGTGTGAGAGGGAAGGTCACTCACCCTCTCCTCTTCATCTTCTTGGGTGAGAGGGAAGGTCCCTAACCCTCTCCTCTTCATCTACTTGGGTGAGAGGCAAGGTCCCTCACTCCTCTCCTCTTCTGGGGTGAGAGGGAAGGTCCCTCCCCCTCTCCTCTTCTGGGGTGAGAGGGAAGGTCCCTCAACCTCTCCTCTTCTGGGGCGAGAGGGAAGGTCCTTCACCCTCTCCTCTTCTGGGGTGGGAGGGAAGGTCCCTCACCACATCCTCTTCACCTTTTGGGGTGAGAGGAAAGGTCCCTCACCCTCCCATCTTCTGGGGTGAGACGGAAGGTCCCTCACCCTCTCCTCTTCTGGGGTGGGAGGGAAGGTCCCTCACCCTCTCCTCTTCTGGGTTGAGAGGGAAGGTCCCTCACCCTCTCCTCTTCTGGGGTGGGAGGGAAGTCCCCTCACCACCTCCTTTTCGTCTTCTGGGATGAGAGGGAAGGTCCCTCACCCTCTCCTCTTCATCTTCTTGGGTGAGAGGGAAGGTCCCTAACCCTCTCCTCTTCATCTACTTGGGTGAGAGGCAAGGTCCCTCACCCTCTCCTCTTCTGGGGTGAGAGGGAAGGTCCCTCACCCTCTCCTCTTCTGGGGTGACAGGGAAGGTCCCTCACCCTCTCCTCTTCTGGGTTGAGAGGGAAGGTCCCTCACCCTCTCCTCTTCTGGGGTGAGAGGGAATGTCCTTCACCCTCACCTCTTCTGGGGTGAGAGGGAAGGTCCCTCACCCTCTCCTCTTCTGGGGTGAGAGGGATTGTCCCACACCACCTCCTATTAATCTTCTGGGGTGAGAAGGAAGGTCCCTCACCCTCTCCTCGTCATCTCCTTGGGTGAGAGGGAAGGTCCCTCACCCTCTCCTCTTCTGGGATGGGAGGGAAGGTCCCTCACCCTCTCCTCCTCTGGGGTGACAGGGAAGGTCCCTCATCCCCTCCTCTTCTGGGGTGAGAGGGAAGGTCCCTCACCACCTCCTCTTCGTCTTCTGGGGTGAGAGAGAAGGTGCCTCACCCTCTCCTCTTCTATGGTGAGAGGGAAGGTCCCTCACCCTCTCCTCATCTGGGGTGAGAGGGAAGGTCCCTCACCACCTCCTCTTCGTCTTCTGGGGTGACAGGGAAGGTCCCTCCCCCTCTCCTCTTCTGGGGTGACAGGGAAGGTCCCTCACCCTCTCCTCTTCTGGGGTGAGAGGGAAGGTCCCTCACCACCTCCTCTTCGTCTTTTGGGGTGAGAGGGAAGGTCCCTCACCAGCGTTTCATCGTCTTCTCGGGTGAGAGGGAAGGTCCCTCACCCTCTCCTCTTCTAGGGTGAGAGGGAAGGTCCCTCACCCTCTCCTCTTCTGGGGTGAGAGGGAATGTCCCTCACCCTCTCTTCTTCTGGGTTGAGAGGGAAGGTCCCTCACCCTCTCCTCCTCTTGGGTGACAGGGAAGGTCCCTCACCACATCCTCTTCGTCTTCTTGGGTGAGAGGGAAGGTCCCTCACCCTCTCCACTTCTAGGTTGAAAGGGAAGGTCCCTCACCCTCTCCTCTTCTGGGTTGAGAGGGAAGGTCCGTCACCCTCTCCTCTTCTGGGGTGAGCGGGAAGGTCCCTCAGACTCTCCTCTTCTGGGTTTAGAGGAAAGGTCCCTCACCACATCCTCTTCGTCTTCTGGGGTGAGAGGGAAGGTCCCTCACCCGCTCCTCTATTGGGGTGAGAGGGAAGGTCCCTCACCACCTCCTCTTCGTCTTCTGGGGTGAAAGGGTAGGTCCCTCACCGTCTCTTCTTCTGGGGTGAGAGGGAAGGTCCCTCACCCTCTCCTCATCTGGGGTGAGAGGGAAGGTCCCTCACCACCTCCTTTTCGTCTTCTGGGCTGACAGGGTAGGTCCCTCACCCTCTCCTCTTCTGGGGTGAGAGGGAAGGTCCCTCACCCTCTCCTCTTCTGGGTTGAGAGGGAAGGTCCCTCACCCTTCTCTTCTGGGGTCAGAGGGAAGGTCCCTCACCCTCTCTTCTGGGGTGAGAGGGAAGGTCCCTCACCCTCTCCTCTTCTGGGGGGAGAGGGAAGGTCCCTCACCCTCTCCTCTTCTGGGGTGAGAGAGAAGGTCCCTCACACCTCCTCTTTGTCTTCTGGGGTGAGAGGGAAGGTCCCTCACCCTCTCCTCTTCTGGGGTGAGAGGTAAGGTCCCTCACCCTCTCCTCTTCTGGGGTGAGAGGTAAGGTCCCTCACCCTCTCCTCTTCTGGGGTGAGAGAGGAGGTCCCTCACCACCTCCTTTTCGTCTTTTGGGGTGAGAGGGAAGGTCCCTCACCCTCTCCTCTTCTGGGGTTAGAGGGAAGGTCCCTCACCCTCTCCTCTTCTAGGGTGAGAGGGAAGGGCCCTCACCCTCTCCTCTTCTGGGGTGAGAGGGATTGTCCCTCACCCTCTCCTCTTCTAGGGTGAGAGGGAAGGTCCCTCACACTCTCCTCTTCTGGGTTGAGAGGAAAGGTCCCTCACCACATCCTCTTCGTCTTCTGGGGTGAGAGGGAAGGTCCCTCACCACATCCTCTTCGTCTTCTTGGGTGAGAGGGAAGGTCCCTCACCCTCTCCTCTTCTAGGTTGAGAGGGAAGGTCCCTTACCCTCTCCTCTTCTGGGGTGAGAGGGAAGGTCCCTCACCCTCTCCTCTTCTGGGGTGAGAGGGAAGGTCCCTCACCACCTCCTCTTTGTCTTCTGGGGTGAGAGGGAAGGTCCCTCACCCTCTCCTCTTCTGGGGTTAGAGGGAAGGTCCCTCACCCTCTCCTCTTCTAGGGTGAGAGGGAAGGGCCCTCACCCTCTCCTCTTCTGGGGTGAGAGGGATTGTCCCTCACCCTCTCCTCTTCTGGGGTGAGAGGGAAGGTCCCTCACACTCTCATCTTCTGGGTTGAGAGGAAAGGTCCCTCACCACATCCTCTTCGTCTTCTGGGGTGAGAGGGAAGGTCCCTCACCACCTCCTCTTCGTCTTCTGGGGTGAAAGGGAAGGTCCCTCACCGTCTCTTCTTCTGGGGTGAGAGGGAAGGGCCCTCACCCTCTCCTCTTCTGGGTTGAGAGGGAAGGTCCCTCACCCTCTCCTCTTCTGGGGTGAGAGGGAAGGTCCCTCACCCTCTCCTCTTCTGGGGTGAGAGGGAAGGTCCCTCACCCTCTCCTCTTTTGGGGTGAGAGAGAAGGTCCCTCAGACCTCCTCTTTGTCTTCAGGGGTGAGAGGGAAGGTCCCTCACCCTCTCCTCTTCTGGGGTGAGAGGTAAGGTCCCTCACCCTCTCTTCTTCTGGGGTGAGAGGTAAGGTCCCTCACCCTCTCCTCTTCTAGGGTGAGAGGGAAGGTCCCTCACCTCCTCCTCTTCGTCTTCTGGGGTGACAGGGAATGTCCCTTACCCTCTCCTCTTCTGGGGTGAGAAGGAACCTCACCCTCTCCTCTTCTGGGGTGAGAGAGGAGGTCCCTCACCACCTCCTCTTCGTCTTCTGGTGTGAGAGGAAAGGTCCCTCACCCTCTCTTCTTCTGGGGTGAGAGGGAAGGTCCCTCACCCTCTTCTTCTGGGGTGAGAGGGAAGGTCCCTCACCCTCTCCTCCTCTTGGGTGACAGGGAAGGTCCCTCATCCCCTCCTCTATTGGGGTGAGAGGGAAGGTCCCTCCCCACCTCCTCTTCGTCTTTTGGGGTGAGAGGGAAGTTCCCTCACCCTCTCCTCTTCTGGGGTAGAGGGAAGGTCCCTCACCCTCTCCTCTTCTAGGGTGAGAGGGAAGGGCCCACACCCTCTCCTCTTCTGGGGTGAGAGGGATTGTCCCTCACCCTCTCCTCTTCTGGGGTGAGAGGGAAGGTCCCTCACACTCTCCTCTTCTGGGTTGAGAGGAAAGGTCCCTCACCACATCCTCTTCGTCTTCTGGGGTGAGAGGGAAGGTCCCTCACCACATCCTCTTCGTCTTCTTGGGTGAGAGGGAAGGTCCCTCACCCTCTCCTCTTCTAGGTTGAGAGGGAAGGTCCCTTACCCTCTCCTCTTCTGGGGTGAGAGGGAAGGTCCCTCACCCTCTCCTCTTCTGGGGTGAGAGGGAAGGTCCCTCACCACCTCCTCTTCGTCTTCTGGGGTGAGAGGGAAGGTCCCTCACCCTCTCCTCTTCTGGGGTTAGAGGGAAGGTCCCTCACCCTCTCCTCTTCTAGGGTGAGAGGGAAGGGCCCTCACCCTCTCCTCTTCTGGGGTGAGAGGGATTGTCCCTCACCCTCTCCTCTTCTGGGGTGAGAGGGAAGGTCCCTCACACTCTCATCTTCTGGGTTGAGAGGAAAGGTCCCTCACCACATCCTCTTCGTCTTCTGGGGTGAGAGGGAAGGTCCCTCACCACCTCCTCTTCGTCTTCTGGGGTGAAAGGGAAGGTCCCTCACCGTCTCTTCTTCTGGGGTGAGAGGGAAGGGCCCTCACCCTCTCCTCTTCTGGGTTGAGAGGGAAGGTCCCTCACCCTCTCCTCTTCTGGGGTGAGAGGGAAGGTCCCTCACCCTCTCCTCTTCTGGGGTGAGAGGGAAGGTCCCTCACCCTCTCCTCTTTTGGGGTGAGAGAGAAGGTCCCTCAGACCTCCTCTTTGTCTTCAGGGGTGAGAGGGAAGGTCCCTCACCCTCTCCTCTTCTGGGGTGAGAGGTAAGGTCCCTCACCCTCTCTTCTTCTGGGGTGAGAGGTAAGGTCCCTCACCCTCTCCTCTTCTAGGGTGAGAGGGAAGGTCCCTCACCTCCTCCTCTTCGTCTTCTGGGGTGAGAGGAAAGGTCCCTCACCCTCTCTTCTTCTGGGGTGAGAGGGAAGGGCCCTCACCCTCTCCTCTTCTGGGGTGAGAGGGAAGGTCCCTCACACTCTCCTCTTCTGGGTTGAGAGGAAAGGTCCCTCACCATATCCTCTTCGTCTTCTGGGGTGAGAGGGAAGGTCCCTCACCACATCCTCTTCGTCTTCTTGGGTGAGAGGGAAGGTCCCTCACCCTCTCCTCTACTAGGTTGAGAGGGAAGGTCCCTTACCCTCTCCTCTTCTGGGGTGAGAGGGAAGGTCCCTCACCCTCTCCTCTTCTGGGGTGAGAGGGAAGGTCCCTCACCACCTCCTCTTCGTCTTCTGGGGTGAGAGGGAAGGTCCCTCACCCTCTCCTCTTCTGGGGTTAGAGGGAAGGTCCCTCACCCTCTCCTCTTCTAGGGTGAGAGGGAAGGGCCCTCACCCTCTCCTCTTCTGGGGTGAGAGGGATTGTCCCTCACCCTCTCCTCTTCTGGGGTGAGAGGGAAGGTCCCTCACACTCTCATCTTCTGGGTTGAGAGGAAAGGTCCCTCACCACATCCTCTTCGTCTTCTGGGGTGAGAGGGAAGGTCCCTCACCACCTCCTCTTCGTCTTCTGGGGTGAAAGGGAAGGTCCATCACCGTCTCTTCTTCTGGGGTGAGAGGGAAGGGCCCTCACCCTCTCCTCTTCTGGGTTGAGAGGGAAGGTCCCTCACCCTCTCCTCTTCTGGGGTGAGAGGGAAGGTCCCTCACCCTCTCCTCTTCTGGGGTGAGAGGGAAGGTCCCTCACCCTCTCCTCTTTTAGGGTGAGAGAGAAGGTCCCTCAGACCTCCTCTTTGTCTTCAGGGGTGAGAGGGAAGGTCCCTCACCCTCTCCTCTTCTGGGGTGAGAGGTAAGGTCCCTCACCCTCTCTTCTTCTGGGGTGAGAGGTAAGGTCCCTCACC
>CM060075.1:14837763-15092691 GCA_030533445.1 Cyprinodon diabolis | reverse complement strand
TTACAGATATATCAAAGGCCAAGGACCGGATTAGTGAAATGGACGACTCTGGAAAATTCCAGCTTCTTCAGACCAGAAAACCACCCAAATCTTTCAATTTCCCTGCCAGAGAATTTGAAGACAACCGAAGAGCCAGTGGGGTGACCAAAAGAACATGGCAGAGGGACTGGCTGGACAAGTATGACTTTTTATCATTTTTACATCATATAAAGATGATCTACCGTCAGGATCAACATTCAGGCAGGAAGTGAAGTTGTGGCACACAAAGTGGTCATCATCAGTGGAAAAACCCAGCTCTCTCCCTGAAATTCTAAAGATGACAAATATGAAGTGCTACCCAAACATTTATATGATTCTTCACCTTCTGTCAGTCATATCTGTGGAAAGTGCTTCTGTGGAAAGTGCTAACTCGGGTCTTAAAGCAGTGAAAACTTTGCTGAAGTCAACAATGGGACAGGAAAGGTTTGTGGCTTTGCTACTTTTGTATTTGCACAAGGACATTCAGTTAGACATCAACAAAATCATAGACATATTTGCCCAGAAGCATCCCAGAAGGTTGACATTTGTAAACCCATTATCATCATCATTAAGTTTGTAGTAGAGGACAATATTCTTTTTGTGGTTCCACTTTTTTTTTGTTTTTCAACAGTTTATCATGTTAAAATATATTCAAAACTCCTTTGTCTTAATTGAACCATACTTGAACCCAAGTCCTTGGGTTTTTTTTATTTCATGTTCTGTGTAAATATCATTTCTGGAAATAAAGAAACTCCTTGTTTGATTAATTGTTGATCATTTTTTTCTTCAAACTACCTTTTAACCTTGTGCATGCTTTAAAAACTGAGAGATCCTTTTTTAATTACAATAATGTAATCATGCTAATTCTACTTATGTTCATCCATTAAAATTATCAATTAAAAACCCTTGGATGAATAATTAGGGTAGTGTGAAAGAGTGAAGATGGTATTCTTTGGTCTTTTAACCTCACATTGTCTTGACCTGTGACCCCATGACCTTAGGTGCGCACCCCCCTTTGAAAAATCCTGGATCCGCCCCATTGGAGGGGAGGGGATGGGGGAGAGGAAATTCCTCTGCTTCTTCCCAGCCTTTATTACAGTGATATTATATATCAAAACACTACAGCCACTATTCTCTTGCACCTCAATGTGTTGTTATTTTTAAACGTATCCATCTTAGTTATCCTGAATTTCTCAATGAGTATGTAATTCCTTTTAGCTCATCCTGTAGTTTGCACTAGAGCCCTGCTGTACCCAACACAAAGCAGTGTGGTGCAGCTGCGTGAAGCTGACACCCCACCCACCTGAAAAACATCAGTAAATAGACTGAATTGTTAGTGCTACATTAGTGCAGATTTGTGCCGTTAAAATTATCGTTTGTGCTACTTTGGTTTTAGAGATATTAAAGATAATTTTTTAGGTCTTCCAGAGGTCACCATCCCCCCATCAAGCTCTCTAAAACTGCTCTACTTTTTTAGTGCTACGTTATTGCTGGTTTGTGCCGTTAAAACAGTCATTTGTGCTATTTTAGTTTTTAAGATAATCATTTTAATTTTTGGCTGATGACGTCACCATCCCCCATCAAGCTCCGATTTGATCCAAACTGGTCTACTTTTTTAGTGCTACGTTAGTGCTGGTTTGTGCTGTTAAAACGGTCATTTGTGCTGCTTTAGTTTTTAAGATGTAATGAAGTATAAATTATGGCTTGTGACTAGACATCAGGACGCATAACATTTTGTAACACTCGCCTGCCAAAGTAAACATAAACAACAATAGACCCTGAGAAGAGCAAGTCTCGGATTTCTTTTTAAAAGTTGAAAAGCACAGCTGAAAACAGCGTAAATGAACTAACTCGATCTCTCTGAAGACAGAGTGGATCATGGACCTGAAGGAGCTTCTGGGTCCGTGTACCTTCAGGCAATTCGATTTCTTTACGGAAAATCAAAACTGAAACTACTTCCGTTTTTCAGTTTAAAATCAAAAACGAAAAACTACATGAAGAAAAACGGCCCGTTTTCGATTTCCCCGATTCTTTTCTCCATTTTCTTTTTATGATTGAAAGACATAGACGGTTTCAAGGATGGCCCAGAAGTGCAGGAAAATATTTATAAATAAAAGCCTAACATAAGGCAAGCCTGAAGAAAAAAATGAAGTGTAGAGATTTTTTTTAAATAAAAATATGAACTTTTTACGTTACAACATGATAGTTTATTTTAGAGGCGTGAGCTTTATTACATTATTATGTGTTTTATTGTTGGGGGAAGGGGGGGTAATGTCTGGGCAGGATGGAGGTTGAGATGAAAACCTGTTGCTGTTTAATGTGACAACGTGTGTCTGCTTGAGCTGATTGTGCAGATGGAGTCCTTGACGTACTGTTGCTATGACGGTAGGGGGCAGTAGGCACTTAATTGTTAGTGAGAGGCCATATAATGTCAAAATGTTGACTATTTTTCCACACCTGAAAATGGCTAGCCTATTGCAGCACGAGGAAACCGTGCAACAAATGTTTGGTAATGGATACTCTGACATCCAGATTTCCAACTTCCTCTTCAGGGAGATGGGGATGCGGAGAGGCGCCTCAGAAAGAAGCGTGAGGCAGTTTCGTATGGATCGGGGGCTCATCAGAAAGGCTATATCAACATTTGGAGATGGCTGTTGCGGAGGCCATACATGAGGTATATTGAGGCATCTTGTGTAGTTTAAAAGCAGACTTCATCAGTGATAACACTCTCTCGCTCTCTCTCTCTCCCCTCCCCTCAGGTGACTTATGTCACCTGAGCGTCCATAAGTTACCCTAAATATCCGCTTATCTCTCCTGTGCTTTTATTTTATTTTAAATTTTGATACACTGTACATACACTATATTGCCAAAAGTATTTGCTCACCCATCCAAATTATTGGAATCAGGTGTTCCAATCACTTCCATGGCCACAGGTGTATAAATTCAAGCACCTAGGCATGCAGACTGTTTTTACAAACATTTGTGAAAGAATGGGTCGCTCTCAGGAGCTCAGTGAATTCCAGCGTGGAACTGTGATAGGATGCCACCTGTGCAACAAATCCAGTCGTGAAATTTCCTCGCTCCTAAATATTCCACAGTCAACTGTCAGCTGTATTATAAGAAAATGGAAGTGTTTGGGAACGACAGCAACTCAGCCACGAAGTGGTAGGCCACGTAAACTGACGGAGCGGGGTCAGCGGATGCTGAAGCGCATAGTGCGAAGAGGTCGCCAACTTTCTGCAGAGTCAATCACTACAGACCTCCAAACTTCATGTGGCCTTCAGATTAGCTCAAGAACAGTGCGCAGAGAGCTTCATGGAATGGGTTTCCATGGTCGAGCAGCTGCATCCAAGCCATACATAACCAAGTGCAATGCAAAGCGTCGGATGCGGTGGTGTAAAGCACGCCGCCACTGGACTCTAGAGCAGTGGAGACGCGTTCTCTGGAGTGACGAATCGCGCTTCTCCATCTGGCAATCTGATGGACGGGTCTGGGTTTGGCGGTTGCCAGGAGAACGGTACTTGTCTGACTGCATTGTGCCAAGTGTAAAGTTTGGTGGAGGGGGGATTATGGTGTGGGGTTGTTTTTCAGGAGCTGGGCTTGGCCCCTTAGTTCCAGTGAAAGGAACTCTGAATGCTTCAGCATACCAAGACATTTTGGACAATTCCATGCTCCCAACTTTGTGGGAACAGTTTGGAGCTGGCCCCTTCCTCTTCCAACATGACTGTGCACCAGTGCACAAAGCAAGGTCCATAAAGACATGGATGACAGAGTCTGGTGTGGATGAACTTGACTGGCCTGCACAGAGTCCTGACCTCAACCCGATAGAACACCTTTGGGATGAATTAGAGCGGAGACTGAGAGCCAGGCCTTCTCGTCCAACATCAGTGTGCGACCTCACAAATGCGCTTCTGGAAGAATGGTCAAAAATTCCCATAAACACACTCCTAAACCTTGTGGACAGCCTTCCCAGAAGAGTTGAAGCTGTTCTAGCTGCAAAGGGTGGACCGACGTCATATTGAACCCTATGGATTAGGAACGGGATGTCACTTAAGCTCATATGTGAGTCAAGGCAGGTGAGCAAATACTTTTGGCAATATAGTGTATGTGGAAACACCCACCTTTCCTCCTTTTAGCACCTTTCCCTTTTTTTCATTAAGCCGGTGTGTGACAAGTATATTTCTTAGGGTGTGAATGTGTGTGTGTGAATGGGTGAATGACTAAACTGTAGTGTAAAGCGCTTTGGAGGTCGTCAGGACTAGTTAAAGTGCTATACAAGTACAAGCTATTTACCATTTCTCCGCTGTGACATTAATAAAGCCCCATCTTATCTTCTCTCTCGCTCTCTCTCAATTTTTTTTATCACGACCCTTTCATTGCATACAAAAAATCTAACTACTCATCATAACCATCTTACAACTCAGCTTGTATTTGTTTCTGGGCTTTTCAATAGACAGGCCCAAGCTATGGCAGGAAAATGATGAAGGTATTTGTCAGCACATGGTGTCCATGCATCAGAGAGGCGAGTGGGGAGGATGTTGGCTAAGGTGCAACAGCCCTACCTTAATGAACGACAACAGGTTAGCTAAAGTTATATGTATAACGTTTTGTCATGGAACACCTGGCAATTGTGTTTATGTGCAAAATGCACATTTTTTTGTTTGTTTTATCTAATAACATCACCCCAGGAGGAGCAGGAGGACTACAGTGTGCGAGGAGGACAGGGGGAGTGGCTGCTTTGCTGGGTGCATAATGGGGTAAAAGGCTAAACTGATGCTACTACAATTTACACTGGCCAGTGGGGGGGCCAGTGGGGTGGCCAGGGCATAGCCAGGGGTGGCCGTGGCCACCCTCGGCCACCCCCTGGTGGCGCCCTTGTTCATATAACGTAACATTTTATATTGATATACTTGCTTAACCAGACTTCATGTTGGTAAAACTTTTTGGTCATTAAAGTATCAGGCACCTTTCCATACCCTCTTTCTGTGCCAAGTAAACCAGCTTCATGGGCAAATACAGGTCCATCTATCATTTACATCCAGTGACGCCCACCCACAGAAATGTTAATTAATGACAAGTGGGAAAAATAAATCCAACTGCAGATGTTAAGAGCATAGTTGGTAACAAGGAAATTCATTGTCCACTTATAAATGTCAGCAGAGCTTTGCTAAAAGTACTGGTTCAGACAGTTAGCGAGTTCAATTGGAACATTAGGGTTGTTACGTTGTAAATTGCATATGTAATTTAAAGCGAATCTCTAAGTTTTTAACTGCAGATGTTATTTGAAAGTAAAATGTAAATTCTATGTTTACATGTTTTGGCAATAGATGGCTTCAGCAGCAAAATAGTGGCGCACGCTACTATGCCAGTGAAAAACAATCTGTCAATTTATGAAAATGGGTACAGCTGAGCTTAATTTTTTTCCCCAGAAATATTAATTGCATCACTTTTCACAACCACCTTTGGTATTGGTACCTGCTGCATATCCAAGTATTTTATTTATTGGTCTCAATAGTGTTATTGCATATTAGAAGTTTTCCAAATATCATGCAGCCCTTGGCAGCACATTAGTGAAAAAGCACTATACAATTGCACTCCAATTGGCATTCTAAAGATAATCCATCGATCCATTTTCTGATCCGCTTTATCCCTCATGGGGTCACGAGGGTTGCTGGTGGCGGGGTACACCCTGGACAGGTCGGCAGTCTGTCGCAGGGCAACACAGAGACAAACAACCATTTACACCTAAGGACAATTTAGAGAAGCCAATTAAACTAAAAGTAATGTTTTTGGTATGTGGGAGGAAGCCAGAGTACCCAGAGACAACCCACACATGCACAGGGAGAACATCCAAACTCCATGCAGAAAGACCAATGGTTGGATTTGAACCCAGAACCTTCTTGCTGCAAGGCAACAGTGCTGCACACTGCTCCACTGTTCAGCCCTACAGATAGCAGATATTTTATTAAAGAAGATCCACTCAACCATGTTAATGTTAATTATGTCTCTTGTTTTTGTTTGTTAGACGTGCAGTCGTTACTTATGGAATGTGGGACCAGGTCAGAGTGGACCATGGAACAGAGTTTTATCTCTGTTTGTTTGTTCAGGAGTTGTTGGCTGAGCATAGGCACAACCGGGAGAGACGGCCATACATTCAGACAACATCAACTAAAGTGAGATTTTATTGAGAAATGATACATTTGTCCCACGCTTTTTGCTTGCCAGGGTTCTATTAGTCAGTGCTGGACAAACTGAACAATGGTTCCATAGGAATGACAAGAGCAGTGCAGGCATGGAATGCCCATCGTATTCCAGGTGTGTACATTTCCTTTCACACTGTAAACAACAGTTTTAAAAGTATTCTTACATTTTTTTTCTTAAACAGTTTGAAAAGTCATTTGTCCCTTTTTCCATCTGTCCACAAAGCTTTGTGTTTATTTAGTTGTAGTGAGCAGACCGGAAAACACAAACATCAATGTAGAAAACCCTTGTGGAGATAACGTTTGTCATAACTGTAAAAACACACTCAAATTACACCAGCAATGCAAAGGTTCACAGAAAGCTAACGGGAGCTACCCTGTAAGGTCCATGTGTTTGAAAAACAAAGTTAGAACACTTTATGTAGCCTTCTAGATAACACACTTAACTTTCCCTGTTTGTCTGCCAAACCACTGGATGCCCAAAGAAAACACATAAAAAAGCTTAAAAATGGTACCTGCAACCTCACTCTTGTTTGTCCAACTGATGATTACCTGAGAAATATACGCAGTGAAGCTCTGTAAAATAACTGCAAATCTGTACGATTACAGAAGTAAGGCACTGCAGTTATTTTGTATGTTCTATTTTGTGTAATTGAATAACATCCTCAATGACTTTATTTTTCAAGGAAAGGGGATTCCCAATGTCTTGGCACAAGATGGTTGCCGTAAGCTGGTGCCTGAGGACCTTCTGCCTGGACCCTCTGAAGCTGCAGACCGTTACCAGCAAGAAATGGGAAATTCACTAACCAGGGAGTCACTGTTTGGCACTTGCCCATTTCGCTCAGAGGAAGAGAGAATTGGAGCTGAAACACAGTTCAGTGTCCTTCACCCTGACATTGCAGTTCTGTTTAACAGCACTGTGAATGGACTGTTTAGAGAATTTCAGGAGTCTTTAATAGACCTCATAGATATAACTAGAAGAAATGTGTAACCTGCTTATTATGCTTGCTTTCTTTGTTCATTTTAATTTTATTAGTATTTTTAGCAATGTTTTTGTTGTATTTTTCAGCTACCCATGTTGTTTTATGTAAATGTTAAGATTACTAACTTTAGCTTTTTTTTTTTTTTTTTTGCTATTTTTTTCCTGAGTTGTTGTTCTTACGATAAAAAAAAAAAAAAAAACTCCAAAGAACATATGCTCTTCCTAAGCTTTGTGTATTTCAGCAGCTTTGTTTCCTATAGTGACTATCAATGGGCTGGTCATGTTTTTTCCAAAAACATAAAGAGAATAAAGACCTGACTGAAAAAAGCGTTTTTCTTCATAGTCAATGCTTTTCCCACCTACTATGAACTTCATTGCACTTGAACAACTGACACAGCACCATACTGTGAATTATTGCGCCTGCATCATTATTGTTCCTTTGTCATACAAAAATGTACCAGTATGCAGAGATGGCAAAAGTACTCACTTTCCGTACTTGAGTAAAAGTACAGATACTTGTGTTAAAAAATACTCTGGTTAAAGTGGAAGTACTGATTAAACTTCTTTACTCAAGTAAAAGTAACAAAGTACAGGCTTGTAAATTTACTTAAAGTATAAAAGTAAAAGTAGAAACCACTTTTTTCATGCCGTTGCCTACATTTTAAATGGATGTCTGCCAATAGGACTAGATCATTCATTTTCAATCATCTCGTCGTCCATGCTACTATGCTAACGCCACCGCCACCAAGCTGCAATGATTTGCCGCGAATGAATACCGCCGAATCTGTCGATTCATCTTGTAGTGGTGCGTCAAATGCAACGTAGATTCCCATCCAATTAGATTGAATTTGGTATTGATGACGTGAAAAATAATAACGGTAACTCCATTGAAATGATTCAAAACTAAAGTAACAAGCAAATTTTTTAAAATGTAAGGAGTAGAAAGTACAGATATTTGTGTAAAAATGTAAGGAATAGAAGTAAAAAAAGTTGCCATAAAAATAAGTAGTAAAGTAAAGTAAAAATATCAGAAAAATCTACTTGAGTACAGTAACGAAGTATTTGTACTTCGTTACTTCCCATCTCTGCCAGTATGCCTTGCTTTAGAGATGGGTTGTCATACACAAAGGTGTTTGCAAGCTACAGAAAGAGAAACTTAGCTTTTTTAGTGTCTTTTTTAATGTTTTCTTTGTAAATGTAACATAGTCCTATTTGTTTTTCTAGAGTACAATACAGAGATGGGTATTGAGTTCTTGTGCAAATACTGTTGGAACAGCAGCATACACACTGGTCATAGGGAAACATATTGAGCAGACAAAGTCACTCATGAAACAGGGATATAAGAAGTTAACAATAAATATATATTTAGTTGTAAAAGATTTAAACTATTCAAATGTCCACAGCCATTTTTACCCTATTCCATCATTTTATTGAATTATGCGGATCTAGGATATTTGGTTTTGGAACTGGGGATATCATTTCTGTTGTCGCAGCCTTCTGTTCCAACAAAAATAAAATACCAAAATTTCCAACGAAGGCCGTGGAAGGTAACAGGAGATTTTTGGAGGCACTTCCAGCTTGACTTATTGTACAAGCAAAAAAAAAAAACAATTACTAAGAATGACTTGGAAGTTAGTATTTAATGTTTGAAGCTCCCAAAAAAGTGGTCAAAAAGTCATTTTCAAAACCTCCCGTCCACACCAGACATTTACCCAACCATCCTCCAACACCTGATGTGCTCTTAATCACTCAAATTAATGGGAGGGTCTAACAATTAAGAACTTACTCCAAAGAATTCCAAATATAAAAAATAAATAACACATTTTGGTTTTAAATTAACTGAAATATATTTTATATACCAAAAGACAAAAACTAAATTGGTAGAAATAACAAATTACAAAATATTAGCATAAATGGCCCCAACATCTGTATCCTATCTAGAAGTTCCGTTCATTACTAACTCGTCATATGAATAAATCATTTGTTCCTCATATATAGAGAGTGACCTCAAGTGTTATACATCAGTGTTGGTTTAGATTATGAAGTGATTCAGTTGATCCTTTTTGACCACTTTGATATTAGTTTCTTTTATCCAACTACAGAACAACAACAAGTCATTAAGTTGTAACGGAGTGTTCCAGTTGTATCTGTATTGTTAGCAGATGTCAGGTAATAGCATTCAAAGGTAGCAGCTGTTCCAGCTGAATTTGTTCAGAAAAATATGGGCCTCAAAACTAGGAACTGTAAGATCACTGTTATTTCATCAGAAAACGAGTTCCAAGGAACACTGGAACTCATTTGATTAACCAGATAAAGCAAATACCAATTCTAAATGAAATCCATTTAAGTTTATTTAAATGGCCTGTTTAAAAACAACCCTAATAGACAAGGCAGCTTTTGAAAATGGATTTACATGTTATTACTTTTCAATGAATAATTCCTTTTCTTTAATAGACCTATAAATCTTTAGCAGTTTGTGAAATGATAGCATGTTTGAAAATGCCAAGAAGGTAAGGACCTTTATTAATAATAATTAGTGATGTGTCACTTTCATTTTCAGATGTGATGACCGTACCTGTGGTGGCCCCCTGTTGCCACAGTCTTGTTGGGTGCAATGCCTGCATTTCCCAGTGGGTGATGACCTCACCCAACTGCCCTACATGCAGGGACAGCATGTTGTGGGAAGCGCATGAAATACTCAGACCAGCCCTTCTGGCACCAACAATCATGCCACGTTCAAAGTCACTCAAATCACCTTTCTTCCCCATACTGATGGTCAGTTTGAACTGCAGGAGATTGTCTTGACCATGTCTACATGCCTAAATGCACTGAGTTGCCGCCATGTGATTGGCTGCTTAGAAGTTAAGTGTTAACGAGCAGTTGGACAGGTGTACCTAATAAAATGGCCGGTGAGTGTATATCTACATATATATCTATATCTATGTCTGAACATAGACTTATATAACAATATATTTGTATACATGCTAGTTCATGTTTTTTATTTAGTGAAAACAAGATTATTATGAGAGTGGTGAGCTAATAATTACATTGACATTAATGTGATGCTATTTTCTATCATTACTTTTAAGATGATGAACAGTTTTGGCTAACTTAAACTGTACATTTCTGCCTGAAATATAATGTAGTTTATGAATTCTATTGATTTATTACATGATTGATTTATTTTAATGACAATAGAAAGTCTAAACAAAATATATTAACAATGTTTAATTAAGTGTCATGACCTCTATCTGTCTATTATTTGTCTTTACAGTTTGCTTAGTGCATCCTGGAAAACCAGACTCTGAACTTTCCATCAACAGCAGAAGCTGTTAATACCATGAGACGCAACATTGCTTACACACTTCTATTAGAATTAGGTGTCTTCTGAATTTTTTTTATTCAGTTCTTATGTGGCTGGAATATTATCTTGTGTGTATCATCATGCACCCACTAAAAAATGTAGTTAGGTCAGCTATTTTTATCTAATTAGAAACATTAAGATATTGAACATGTTAGTGTTTATGTCAGATTATTAGTGAAGAACATTTCAATACACATGACCTTGATCTCTAATAAATAAACAACACATAACACAGCCCAGTGTACAGTGTACAATGTACAGTAACAGGACTTGTATATATTTATGAGACCAGACCTTATCAAAAAGTGATGATTAGATGACTGAGATATGCAAACCATATACCATCGTTACAATAGTTGCAAAGTCATTAGATATACAAAAAATCATAATGAAATAAAGAAACACCCAAGGCAGTTAAGTGTAATTTTATAAATATTTTTAAAAGTACAGTCATAAAGTCCTTCTTAAATACAGTTCCTTATGGTCCTAGAATTTTATTTTACCTCCATACATGTCAGGAACTTGCTGTCATCTCCTCAAATATTGAGCTACCAAACATATATTGATGATTAAGAAGAAGCTTTATGTTGACAAAACCAAAAATCAACTTTACTGAACAGATAAGGAACTAAAAACAATATTTAGGTTGAATATAATTCATTCTGTTATTTGAACATTTTGTTTTCTTTACTTACAGATTGCATGTGACAGATGCAACAGGTGGTACCACCAAGGTTGTATGAAGTTCCCACCAACCGACACAGACTACTGCTGTGCAATGTGTTTATAGATTTTATGTGTACAACAAACAGTAACATTTGTAAAAAAGTTATTGAAGTTTTATGTTCAGCCCAAATAAAAGTTGTTTGTACATAATTTACATCTAGCAAGGTTGCATTTAAAAAAATTTTTGCTTCACTTTTTTGACATAGCAATGATAAAGAAATAACATTTTCTACATAATCAGACTTGTTCTATGAAGTTCTGATTGCCAATTGCGTTTAAATCTGTGGGTTTCTAATGGTTTGAATCACTCACCTTTCAGTAAGTAAGGTTTGATAGTGTGCATATATATATATAGATGTGTGCGTGAGTATGTATATAGGTGTAGAACACTGTTAAACAAATAACTCTTGCACACAAAGTGGATAAGAAAGAAAAAAACAAGTCACTCCTTCTTTACACCATTCAGCTGCAATTTCAGAAGCCACCACCAGGGGGAGACAAGGTGCCTTCGCCTGGGAATTTTCAAACTATGGTTGCAATGACACGCCTACGCCACCTGATGGCGCCAAAGACAGCACTACTCAATTTTGATCTCAAAACACTGGGATCAGCTGAGTAGTTGTAATCACACGAGCTACCACTAGAGGGAGACTAAAATCTCTGTAGATGTGGCCTACACCGACCCAGTTGCTGTGACTTTAAGAACCTATGTGATGCACCAATCCACAATCTGATCTCACGGCTTCAGAATAGCAGCAACCAACAAACAACGCAGCTGAAGTCCCAAATCACCAATTCTCTATTGGATTATAGGTCTGAGATTTAATTAACTGGCCGTTAAATCTACTGAAACCCACTAGACTCAGTAGCTGCAACACTGCAAACACACCCGGTCTATTTTCAGCAGGAGTAGAGTTTTTAGCTATTTAACTAAAAGCAGTCTGGATGATTTATCTGTTATTCATACAACGGACGTTTCAGTCTCAGGCTCACCCAGGGACAAAGCCAATATGTTGTGCAAAATAATCTCCTGCAGATGATGAATAAATGATTAACTACAACTAGAGTTATAGTTTATAGTATTGTTTAACCTATTCAAAATTGAAGGTGAAACCAATTTAATGTTCTTAGTTAATTTTTTTACTTACCAGGGTTTGTTAAAATCCAGGTATCCACACCAATCGAGTGACCCAGGCTAAGTTATCTGCATAGCTATTAATTATCAATAAAGAACCTTTTATCTCTTTACCTTTTATCTCTGTTTATTCGCACTATTACCAAAGGGGGTGGATCTGGCCTGAGTGATAAATCGCTATATGAAACACAAAACCACTACAAGTTAAACAATGATGTCTTTATTCTATTAATTCAGGATTACAGAAAATCTAACATCTATGCAAACACTACACGCTATTAGAAAATTAAACATGAGGTAAATTAAATGACAAGTTTAAAGAAAACAAAAAAGGGATATATAAAAAAAAGAATAAAACCCTAAGAGTCCATTTAACTGGCTTCTGAGGTTGTCCAAGATAGGTCGGATGTTAATAAATTCACTAATGTCTGTTAGAATAGCAGCAAGTATGATGATAACAACAGTGCAATTAATCAACATAAAATTAATACATTCAGCTTAAAAATGGTAAATGGCTTAAATGCATTAAACAACAGCAGCAGAAGTCATTTTAGCAAAACGGCAGCACAGGGCAGGATATGTGTATGTGGGTTAATTTCTGTCACAAGCCTCTAGATCGAGACTATTCAGGGCTCTGTGTTCGTCTTCTGATAATGAAATCACTGAGCTTCAGATTCTAGGTTTCCATTTCGATGGAGGCCGCAGAGGCTCCCACTGCTTTCTGATCCTGATCCCTATCCATTCTATTCATTAGGGGGGAACGAAGCAGGAAACGCAGCACACTGGCCACATATCGCTAACCCTGTTAGCACTACACACACTGAACAAACACACCCCGTTTACTGTAAGTTTGTTACCTATACGGCAGGTGTAGAACGTGCAGATAAAACGATACGGAGGTTGCTTTCAACTTGCAACTTAGTCTTTAATTTTACAGGTTGCAAATTAAGTTTAAATCTGTGGGTTTCTAATGGTTTGAATCACTCACCTTTCAGTAAGTAAGGTTGGCTGGGTTTGATAGTGTGCAAGTATAGATGTGTGCGTGTGCATGTATATAGGTGTAGAACGCTGTTAAACAAATAACTCTTGCACACAAAATGGATAATGCAGTGTTGGAAAAACCAGGCAGAAGTGGTAAAAGTTTGCAGCAGCTGCACAATTAAACCTGAGGTTTTGTTTGTTTTATACCAGCAGTTTCAAGTTTACCACTCTCCAATTGCTAAAATACTGTTTGTCCACAGCACAGAAAGCAACAGTGACACAGCATAAAAGAAAGTAAAAAAACAAGTCACTCCTTCTTTACACCATTCAGCTGCAATTTCAGAAGCCACCACCAGGGGGAGACAAGGTGCCTTCGCCTGGGAATTTTCAAACTATGGTTGCAATGACAGGCCTACGCCACCAGATGGCGCCAAAGAGAGCACTACACAATTTGGATCTCAAAACACTGGAATCTGCTGAGTAGTTCTAATTACCCAAGTTACCACTAGAGGGAGACAAAAATCTCTGTCAATGTGGCCTACACCGACCCAGTTGCTGTGACTTTAAGAACCTATGTGATGCACCAATCCACAATCTGATCTCACGGCTTCAGAACAGCAGCAACCAACAAACAACGCAGCTGAAGTCCCAAATCACCAATTCTCTATTGGATTAGAGGTCTGAGAGGGGGTTAGAGGGGCAGGCAGTGTTCGGTTCCAGCCACGCAGGTCTTCTCCACCACCGGATCCGCTCTTGGGAAAGTTTCAATCAGTTTGATGCTACAGCAGAGGGCTTGATGTGCTTTTAGGTCGAGGGAGATTTACTTACGGAAAAAACAAAGGTAAACTCAGAGGTGTCCCTCTGGCGATAGGCTGTGATGTCCGTTGCGAGGTCCACTGAGCTCCGGAGGTTTCTATCTCCCCAGTTAACGCAGCCGCTATGCACGAAATGAAAGCTACTTCCAGTTAGCTTTCTTCTGGCATTTCACGTGAAGCAGGCCTCTCCTTACAGGTGGTTAGCCCATGGAAAGAGAAAGATTTAGTTTGCGCTCTGGGTTTTAAACCATGAGTGACGTGGGGGCATTTCCTGTTGAAGTATCAGCCTCCTCCATCAGCTGATTGGTCTGTGCTTGAGCTGACCACCTCTTACAGTGGGCAGTTACAGTACTTTTCCGGATAAACTTTTGTTCTCTTTGTGAAAGAGGAAAGGGGGATGGTTTTAGATGATTCATCCAATTGATTTGGGCTCAATTGTGGCAATATATCCCAACACTGGTGACAGAAAGGTTCAAATGTGTGCAAAAAAGATGACTGCACATTTTGAGTATATTTGGCTCGAACTACTGCTGTGAAGCAAGATTCTCCACCATGAACATAATCAAAAATATCGATCCAGGCTCAAAATGAGCACCTTGATATGTGCTTGAGAATGGCTTTCTCGCCATTCAAACCCAGGTTTAAAGCCTTACAGGGCAGCGTAAAGCCCACTGCTCTCATTAAGCCATAAAAAAAAAAAAACGGCAGTGGTGTCAAAAGTACACACATTTGTTACTTAAGTAGAAGTATAGATACTGCAGTTTAAATACACTCTGGTAAAAGTTGAAGCATCAATTTGACGTCTTTATGTTGGGATCTGGAGGTTTTGTCCACTTTCTCCACCAGAGGGCGCATGAGATCTCCTGGGGGCATGAGCTGACTGCAACACCTGTCTTCAATCTGCTCATCAGGAGGCTCCTTCTTAAGGAGGCGGAGATGGACAATCCAGTGCCAGAGTGTTTGCCAGTAATGGTTAGCAAGCCTGAGCCAGCCAGCTTATCTGTACCCAAGATTTTGAGAACCTGCCTGATCCAGTCTTTTTCTGTCTCACAGATATTCCTGCCTGACAATCTGAAACCCTGGAGAGAAGACTCTTTCTGGAGTCCGCCTGTCTGCTCTCAGTGAAACCCTGGAGGGTTGTTTCTGCCTGGAATCTTCCTGCCCGCTCTCAGAGGAAACTGAGAGGGATCTCAGTCTTGAATCCGTCTGCCTGCACTCAGTAAGCCTCCGCCTCCGCCCTCAGCCCTCTGCCTGCCGACTAGCCTCTGGACCCTCAAGGTTCGCCCCCTCTGCAGCTCCGCTCAACTTCAGAACAGGTATACCCTCGTAGTTCAGAAAACCTGCAGTAACTTGGATCAATACTAACCACTCTGTCCCCCCTCAGTGGTGAACCCCTGCGTGACCAGTCAACCTACCAAGGACAAGTTCATTATATATTGTGCTTCATTGTAAATAAACCTTTGAACTTTTTCTCTGCCTCTTGAGTGATTTGTGCATGTGGGTTAGGCACCTTAAACCCATCATGACACTTTACTTAAGTAAAAGTGAAAAAGTATTTGCTCCAAAAACTACTTAAAGTATAAAATTCTAAAGATACCTTTAACAAAAACCAGCCAGATGCCACTATATGAATTAAACGCTCAATTTTTCGACTATTTCAAAAAATTCTTTGAGATGGCGCCAAGGATCTCCATCTCCTGATACGCTCTCGTCCGACCTTTCAGAGATTTCGACATCTTTATCTGAATCCGACATTGTCGCATGGCATAGACAATTCGTGTTTACAGTTTGAAGAACACCTGCCTGCTTCTGATGATTTCCTTTGGCTAACCAATGAGTGTTTGCGTTATATGACTCATCCAATTACACTAGTTTTCACTAGATGTGGATGGCGCCAATGATCAGCATTGGATGGCGCACATGGTGTGAAATAAATATTTATAAACATTAAATCAGGGGTAACCAATTAAAAATCAGCGGGGTCCGAAGAAAGAAAATCATTAACCAGTAAAGGTACGGAGACATTTTTAATAATCTGTTACTTTAAACAGAATTTAACACTGAAATAAAATGAGGTATTTATGCATTCATGTTATACATTGAATTTTTAAATAAAAAATAAAAAAAGAAATTGCCAAAAATTGCATCCCGTGGTATCTCAGAGGAGATGACACTCGCTGACTGTATTCCTGTATGTCCATCAGTAGTTAAAGGACAAGGCTCAGCAAATGCAAATTCTGCCTGTAAAACAATGACAGCGTAATTTTCGCTGTATGATCTGAACCCTCATTTGGAGCTTTTAAACAGGCTTTTGAAAAACTTTGATAATTTTCTGCTGTAATATTGAATTTTTAGAATAAAAAGCTAGCAGATGTGCATAATCAAAAATAACAGAAAAACAATAATAGAGCGTTCAGAATTGTAAGAAAGCCCTCACTGTTTCTGAATAAATACGTCATTGTATGAGTTAAGTTCTGTTCGGTTTATGTCTCTTTCCTTGTAAGTATGAAATGTCCTATGCTCCTGAATGCGCCATAGCTATCTGATGCTCACAAATGCATCACACTGGTCTGTGAACGCTGTGCTGTGTAGATGCACGTTTGATTTTCCACTTAAGACAAAGTCTTGCAGTTTCAGAACTCACGTCGGCTATCACTGTTTATTGTTGTGTGTAAATAACAAGAGACTACAACAAATAAATCAGCCGTACCTCTGACAAAGTCTTTGGATTTAATGTTGTTCATAACACCCGTACTTTTGTAAATGAATCTGCCAGATAACCACAATTTTTATATCATTAATATGACAACAAGGATCTCCACTGGTCATATTTCAATCCGTTTTCCTTGTTGATAGTCGCAGTTGTACAGAGCGAGGAGCGCTCCCGCGACTGGGGATGCATATCTCAGCAGACATGCACTTTTCGGCATAACACCGGACCGCGGTCCTCTAATCCGTGACCTCTGCATTAAACCGAAGCCAAGAGTAATGAGTAATGTTTGTTTTTAAAAAGTAAGGAATATAAAGTACAGATACTTGTGTGAAAATGCAATGAATAAGTAGGAAGAAAAATAAGTAATGGAGTAAAGTATAGATACCTAAAAAGTGTACTTAAGTACAGTAACAAAGTATTTGTACTTCGTTACTTGACACCTCTGTTCCATCCCTGGCTGGTTCAGGGCCCGGACCAGCCCCAGAGCTGATGGCTCGGTGCGAATGCTCGGTTCGAATACCCGATCTGGTCCAGTCAGCGGCCCAGCAGCTGCCCCACCCAAAAAAAGGGTCCCCCTTTTCAGAAACTCAAGCATTAGAATTGTTTTCAAAAACAGTTGCTAAATGTCTCAGCTCACTGACTTCCTCAAAGGTAGCCATGTTGGTTGTGACTGTGGCCGTTTCTCAATATGCGTTCTCACGTCGTCAACCTCAGCCCGAGTACTGTTCCAATTGCTGAGAACGCCAGACCGAAACGGCACCAAATTCCCGGATGTTGTTCTCGCCCCGCCCTCTTCATCAGAGCAGACTTGTCATACTGCAGGTCTGGTGTCTGTCTCTCTCTCTTCTCTGCAGGGTGTGATGGGCAGGTGCAGCTCATCTCTGTTAATTTTGGAGCCTTCTTAAGGAGCTGGGACCAGGAGGAGGGCCTCAGTTCTTTCTCGCTACCAGCGTGGTATGTGACCGACCAGCTTTCTCCTAGATTAGTATTCAAACCAGATCTAATCCTGTGTCTCTGTTTTTTCCCTCCTAGCAACCAACCAAGCCAGTTTGCCGCAGCCCTCCTCCAGGAGCCCACCTGCCCAGGGGCGGTTCTAGGAAAACACTTCCAGGTGGGCCAAGGTGGAGCCATTGTTTTTTCACAGGGGCACAGAAAGAAAAATGGGAAAAAAATGACAATCTTTTTTTAAACAACTTTATTGTTTATTTAGAGAACCAATGAAACAAAAATTTCTATTCTAAATATTTCACATACAACACATGAGAACAATAAACCTTCACAAACCTGTACACTAACATTTAGGAGACTAACAGTCAAATCTTTATTTCAGTAATCTCTCATGCGCGTGCACTGGCAATACCAAATCCTGCAACATTACAATAATAGTATTCTGCGTTTGTGGTTTCGTGCAAAATAGTCCACAAATGCTTTAAGATCCAAAGCCTTTGCCCTTCTGGATTCAATGCTTAGCATCCCTAAACTGCTGAGACGTTCATCAGTAATAGTGGACCTGAGGCAGGTTTTCACTAATCTTACTTTAGAAAAACTCCTCTCGCAGGTGGCAGAACTCACTGGGAGTGTAACAGCAATTTTGCACAGTCTAAAAAGTTTGCAGAATACGTCTTTGTATGGCTCAATGAAACGGATCAACTCCACTGTATTAGAAGGGTTTCCAATCTCATGACTCTTTAGTTTTCTTTCTAAAAGTCTCCTGAACTGATTGAGTTCAGGTCCCAGATCCTCAATATTGGCATCATAAAGACGGCCAAATTCAAACAGAGTTGTGTCTTTTAAAAATGCATCACTCTTGGGGTTAAGAGATTGGATACAACTCATCAGCTCACGGTTGGTCTTTGAAAAACGTCTGCTTAGTTCCCTAAGCATGCAGTCAATGACAGGATAAAAGAAAGAGGACCGATAAGTTTCTTTATCACAAACTTGCTCCCTCTGACCAACAGAGCTTAGTACGTAGTACTCACGCAGTTTGGAACTTTTTGTTCTTTGTCGTTTTGCCAACGACTGGGTGGCAGCATCACACTGCTCACAGATGGTTAATACTTCACCCCACAGGTTGTCAAAGAAGGACTGTTGCCTGAAATCTGTCAAAGTCTGAACCAAACCTTCCACTAAATCTGCTGCTCTTGAGAGGTCAACAGTTGATGACTGCAGCATATCTGAAAGAAGCTTGGTTTCCCCAAACAACTTACGAAGCGTAACTAGATGCACAACAAACTCTAGGTCAATCTGGGCCAGAAGACCACGGGCCTCAGAAGACTTTTCTCCCCTGTGCTCTAGTGCCATCTCTTGTAGGACACGTTTTAGGGCAGGTAATCTGTCCATTATGTTACGTAGGGCGATGAACCGACAAGCCCATCGTGTGTCACTTAATTTTTGGAGCTCTCTTGTGCTGCCATACATTTCAGTTTGTACAGCCAGCCATTTGGCAGAAGTGAAAACATAAAGACTCTGCAACAACGCAAAGAATTCCTCTGCTTCTGGTACTGCTTTGACAGAATCAACTAGCACTAAATTAAGGCAGTGAGCACTGCAGTGGATGTAAAATGCAAATTTGGCTTGCTCTCTGATTCTCGCCTGGACCCCTGAATGCTTACCACTCATCACAGCAGCTCCATCATATGCCTGGCCTATAAGGTTGTTTTTGTAGTGTAGGCCATGGTGTTCCAATAAGCGGACTATCTTTTCAGTGAGCCCCTCTGCATCTAGTCTTTCAGCAGATTCAAAATGAAGAAAACTCTCCTTGACTGTTCCATTATAATAGTACCTGAGTACAAATGAAATCTGCTCCTGTTTTGAGACATCCTTAGTCTCATCTGCCATGATGCTGAAGAACTGACTGCTTTTTACTTCTTCAATTATTTCAGAACGGACCATTTCTGCTAAACAATTCAGAACCTCATTCTGAATCGTCTTGCTTGTGTACTTTGCGTTGTGAATGGATGTTAGTCTGTGTTTAACAGCTGCATCGTGATTTGCAACTGTTTCAAGAATTTCCCTGAAATTTCCTCTGTTACTTGATTCCTCAGACTCATCATGTCCTCTCTGTGCTATGTTTTGTCTAGCTGTGAGCAATGTTACTTCCCCAATTGTTTTAATATACTCACGGTTATCTTTTACTTGTTTACTGTGTTCCTGGTTATGGATATTTTCCAATGTTGTATTAGCTTTCACAGCCCTTTGGTAGTCCTTCCATGCTATCATTGCTTGCTTATGTCTGTCAGATTTTGCATGTACTGAAAACCCTCCCTCTCTTTCAGTTGCTTTTTCCAATTCCTAAAGCCTGATGGTGAGTCAAACACACTGCCAGAAATATTTGGTGGGCTGAAATGTCTGCAGGCATAGCAATATGCAGAATCCATAATTGCAGAATATTCCACCCAAGGATGACTTTCTTACCAGCCTGGAAGCTGCGTCTTCTGTCCGCCATAACTGTGGTTGGAAACATCTTTAAATTAGGCTGCACTGGTTGATCATCCTTGCACTTACTGATATCTGAAAAGAAATGAATGAAAACATGAGGGTGTAACCGAGAGCATTAGTGAATTCATTCGCTTGTAATTATATATATATTTATTCATTATAATACATTAAGATCATACTGAAAAAAGATAACTAAAATTAAGTAATTGTTTGAAAATATTGTATTTGTCCTTGATTTGAACAGGTAAATAATATTATCTGCCAATGAGAAAGATTTTTGCTCTTAGAATAGTAAAAAATAATCTCTCTCTCTAAAGTTTCAGATACACTTTACAGGCACTTTACACATAGTCACACAGGTTTATTGAACATCACAAACCTGATGGCTGTGTGCAGGGGCCATAACGGGGGCCAGGGCCGGTTCTATAGGGGCACCGGCCCCTGTTGGCCCCTGTCTAAAACCGCCTATGCACCTGCCTGTCCACCCTCCTACAAACATCACCTGAAAGGTAGAGAGTCAGTTGCTCCTGGACCCAGGACACAATCCTTCCAAGTTCAAAACAACCTCAAGCCCTGTGAATTCAGCATCCACCACCTTCCCTCCACCTCAGATCACTTGTTCACCATCACCCAATCTTTTCCCTAGGCTGTACCAGGAAGATCCTGCCAGACTCCATTTTCTGTTCTTTGTTTTAATAAACTTTTCCTTAAACTAAACTAACTGTCTCCGTGGTTGCCCTGATTCAGAGTCGTTCTTCTCTCATTATGACAAGACTTGTCCATTCTTGAAATTGACAGCTGTCCCAGCATGCACTGCGGCAGCAGCAGCTTTCAATAGAGCGCTCCATTGGAAGTTAAAAGTTATCTTTTCTGTTGCTGGTGTAGATTCCTAAGTAATGAAGTCATAAGCTTGACGCTCTTTCCCCTCTGTAATCTGCTTGATAGTAACAAAAAAAAAAAAAAAAACAAACAAACGGGATCCTCTAGGTTCAACCATTTACTTCAAAAATAAAAAACAATAAAGGTATTGCATTTCCTTAAAAAATGAAATAACAAAAGAAGAAGAAGAAATTAGGTAAAAAAAACTGTCTGGCTCCGTTCCAATTACCTGAGTAGCACAGAAGCAGAAGCCACTCCCCTCAACATACAGAAACAAACCCTGCACTTTTACAAAAGAACCTCAGTACAATTAGAAATATTGAATATCCTTACACATGAGAAACTTTTACTATCGGATATTTACTGTAACTTATTTATAATTTCTGTTTATCTTAACTTAAACTGAATTTAGGCTCCTACATAAGCGGCCCCTAATTTTTATCAACATTAGTAAATCAATTACTAAAAAAGTGTCAACCTAAATAAGAAGAGCCTAAATAATATTAAAAACAAGTCCATTGTCTTAGAGCAGTCCATCAGTCATCTTCTGATTCTTGAAGAAGACACAGATTTTGTTATAGGACGACAGTCCCTACTTAAGGAGGTGGAGAGCTTCACTCCAGCGCCAGAGTGTTTGCCAGTTATGGTTAGCAAGCCTGAGCCAACCTGCCTGTCTGAATCTTTGACTCCCTGAAAACCTGAACCTGATCTTTTTAATCTTCTCTGCTTCCCAGGTTGAACCTGTCTGAAACCAGAAACCCAGAAGAGTTTCTCTGTTAGAAATCAGTCTGTCTGATCTCTGAGGAACCCTGGAGAATCAAACCTGTCAAAGACCTGCCTGCCCGCTCTCTGAAGAATCTGGAAGGGAAACTCAAACCTGTGATCTGAAAACACTCAAGCCAAGCTCTGCCTCCACCAAGCCCTCAGCCTGCCGACAGCCTCTGGACCCTCCTGGTTCCCCCCCTCTGCCGCTCAGATCAAACTCCAGAACAGGTACAGACCTGCACCTTCACATCCTGCAAATTACCTGGACATCTGCTAACTCCTCTGTCCCCCTCTGCAGTGAACCCAGTCGTGACCTGTCCAGGATCTGATAACCCCCTGATCTGTTTTATTGTACAAACTCTAAATAAACCTTTGAACTTCTTCCCTGTCTGATGAGTGTTCTGCACGTGGGTTAGGACCCTGAAACCAAACAAAACAGCTCGTTGGTCTTAGTTTTCACCTTTACCTGTCAAACAAAGCCATTCCTGTCAGGAAAAGTTTCCACGATTCTTCCAAGGGTCCATGAATTTCTTGGTGCAGAGTCATCCACGATCAGAAGTTTCTTCATTGGAGCAAGCCTTTTCTGATGTTCTTGGAACTGTGAGATATTCTCTGCACCAGTGATTCCAGAAGATATCCACAAGCTATTGCACCTGTCTCCAACATCGACTTGCATACTGATCATTCTTCTGAAAGACTCCTGGTGGCAACTCAGAATTGACCTTCATCAACAGGAGATGGTTGGGAGTTAATGCCTCTAGGTCATCGAGGTCAGATGAAGCCTTTGTAATTGGCCTGCTGTTTATAACAGCTTCTGCTTCACAAAGCAAGGTATGCAGAGCTTCCTCATCCAAAAGCTGCTCTTTGACTGTGAGGTTCAGGATTTTTCTCACTGAACGGATTAACCGCTGCCAGGCTCCTCCGTGGTGTGAACCTGCTGGCGGGTTGAAATGTCACTGCACAACTCTCTGGTGCAAGTGCTTCTCCATCTTGGTGGTGTTCCATTCTTTAAATGCTCTTTTCATTTCAATACTTAAAACAAGCCTTTAGTCCTCAAGAACTACATTTTGTCTTTATGCAACCTTTCCTTAAATTTGTGGCAAACTGTGAGGCTGTGTTGCTCTCCACCACAATAAACACAAGGGCTGTTGGCACCATCCGGCAATGTGGGTAGAGTTTTCATACTGTTTGTTTGTTATCAGTCTTTAGAGGAACAACAGCTCTTAGACTTAGACAGATTTTATTTGTCAATTTGTTTACACAAGTGTAAAACAAAAGGACATTTTGTTTGGAAACAGCTCACTGGACAATTTCATCTTTTTAAAAGTGCAGCCTTGAAAAATAGTAAAAATGACTGTAAATTAACAATTCTAACATGTTTTATATAAATATATAATGATAAAATATAATAATATACTAATAAAATACAATACAATATCCCATTCTACAAAACATTCAGCAGTCTAATGGCAGTGGGGAAGAAACTGTTGTGGAATCTGCTAGACCTGCATCCAATGCTTTGAAGTCTCTTCCCAGAGGGCAGCAGGGAGAACTGTCCATGGTGGGGGTGTGAGGGGTCATTTATAATGTTACGGGCTCGGGACACGCAGAGCTGGGATGAAATGTCTTTTATGGAGGGAAGAGGAGCCCCAATGATATTCTCTGCTGTTCTCACCACTCTCCTCACTTTCTTCCAGTCTGAGGCGCTTCAGCCTCCACACCACACAATGAGACAGCTGAGCAGAATGCTTTCTATGGTGCTTCTGTAGAAGGTGTTGAGGATGGGTGGGGGCAGGTGGGCTCTCCTCATCCTCCGCAAGAAGTACATGCACTTCTGTGCCCTTTTGACCAGTGAGGTGGTGTTTACATTCCAGGTGAGGGTGTCTGTGATGTGGACCCCTAGGAATTTGGTGCTGTCGACCACCTCTATAGCTGAGCTGTTGCTGACCAGTGGAGCGTGGTTAGGCCGGTTCTTCCTGAAGTCCAAGATGATCTCCGTCTTCTCCACGTTCAGGATCAAGCTGTTATCTTTGCACCAGTCCACCAGCTGCTCCACCTCGTCTCTCTAGTCCAGGTCATTGTCATCTCTGATGAGGCCCACCACTGTAGTGTTGTCTGCAAACTTCACGATATGATTGGTGGTGAACCTGGGGACGCAGTCATGTGTCATCAGGGTGAACAGCAGGGGGCTCAGGACGCACCCCTGAGGGGAGCTTGTGTTTAGACTGAGGCTGTGTCGCCGTAACAAAACCACTAATCAGTGAGGCTAACCGGAAAAAAGGCTTCAATTTGCTAGGGAGCATAAAGATTGGACTGTGGAGCAATGGAAGAAGGTCATGTGGTCTGATGAGTCCAGATTTACCCTGTTCCAAAGTGATGGGCGAATCAGGGCAAGAAGAGAGGCAGGTGAAGTGATGCACCCACCATGCCTAGTGCCTACTGTACAAGCCTGTGGGGGCGCTGTTATGATCTGGGGTTGCTGCAGTTGGTCAGGTCTAGGTTCAGCAACAGTATGTGCTCAAAGAATGAGGTCAACTGACTACCTGAATATACTGAATATTCCATCAATGGACTTTTTCTTCCCTGATGGCACAGGCATATTCCAAGATGACAATGCCAGGATTCATCAGGCTCAAATTGTGAAAAACTAGTTCAGGGAGCATGACACATCATTTTCACACATGGATTGGCCACCACAGTCCAGACCTCAAACCCATTGAGAATCTTTGGGATAAATCTTGTGACATTGCAGAAGCTTATCGAAACAATGCCAAAGCGAATGCGTGCCGTAATCAAAGCTAAAGGCAGTCCAACAAAGTATTAGAGTGAATGAACTTTTTTTTTTGGTGGCGACTTATTTTTTGGCCAGGCAGTGTATTATTTTAGTACGTAACTGTGCAATAAACGACACAAGTAAGAGTAACAAAGTAATTGGTTAAATGGCTCAGTTAAGTACTGTTTTACTGATCATAATGTGCAATGTAATATTACCCATTTATATCCGCAGACATAAATTAAACTGTGCACAAAAAGTTATGTGCACTGTATTTTAAAACCAAAAATGAGAAAATTATTAATAAAAGACAATAGATTAAGGTTAGAAAAAACCAAACATAAGCAACATTTATCCGTGTATCATGTTGTATTTTTTTCTGGATTAACGTGTTTTTCATTCAGTTAAGTTATTTGCATTAGGTTGCATATCAACAAACCTTACTCAAGATTATAACATATGGAAAAATAGCCGTAAAGAATATATATTTGGTATCTGGAAGCCATTGTGACTACGAAAATTAATTTTTAAATCCTACAAAACAGTAACAATAATGTAAAAGAATCTACAGTGATTAATTCAAACATGCCTTTTTTCGACCAATTATTTGTATATTTCCTGATGTGTAATAACTTTTTTCTTTTATGTTAGTAGCTATTGTGTTTTATCCCTGCTCTATTGTAAGTGGGAATGAACCACATCTTGTTTAACCATATCTGCAATGTGTATAGATTTTTTATTTTTATTTTGTTCATTTCTTTTTGTTACTGCAGAATTTCATATATTCAGATCATCTGACTTTCATTGCCCGACCTGTTTTTC
This sequence comes from Cyprinodon diabolis, assembly GCA_030533445.1. Classification (NCBI taxonomy): domain Eukaryota; kingdom Metazoa; phylum Chordata; class Actinopteri; order Cyprinodontiformes; family Cyprinodontidae; genus Cyprinodon; species Cyprinodon diabolis. Next base: position 15,067,080 of record CM060075.1, on the reverse strand, counting down.
AACCACTGACAGAAGGGAAAGGTAGGTTAATCATTTGGTTAACCCCACAATGACTTTCTATAAGGTGTCCAGCCGTGCATCAGCCCAGGCACCTGTCCAACCGGCAGCTATCAATTTCAAGGCAACACAGGCACCTGCCCAACCGGCTGCTACCAACTTCAATGCAACACAGGAACCTGTCCAACCGGCAGCTACCAACTTCAAGGCAACACAGGCACCTGCCCAACCAGCAGCTACCAACTTCAAGGCAGCACAGGCACCTGTCCAACCGGCAGCTACCAACTTCAAGGCAGCACAGGCACCTGCCCAACCGGCAGCTACCAACTACAAGGCAGCACAGGCACCTGCCCAACCAGCAGCTACCAGCTTCAAGGCAACACGGGCACCTGTCTAACCAGCAGCTACCAACTTCAAGGCAACACAGGCACCCGTCCAACCGGCAGCACCAACTTCAAGGCAACACAGGCACCTATCCAACCGGCAGCTACCAACTTATAAGCAACTCAGGCACCTATCCAACCGGCAGCTACCAACTTCAAGGCAAAGCAGGCACCTGCCCAACTGGCAGCTACCAACTTCAAGGCAGCACAGGCACCTGCCCAACCGGCAGCTACCAACTTCAAGGCAGCACAGGCACCTGCCCAACCGGCAGCTACCAACTTCAAGGCAACACGGCACCTGTCTAACCAGCAGCTACCAACTTCAAGGCAACACAGGCACCTATCCAACCGGCAGCTACCAACTTCAAGGCAACACAGGCACCTGCCCAACTGGCAGCTACCAACTTCAAGGCAACAAAGGCACCTGTCCAAACGGCAGCTACCAACTTCAAGGCAACACAGGCACTTTTCCAACCGGCAGCTACCAACTTCAAGGCAGCACAGGCACCTATCCAACCGGCAGCTACCAACTTCAAGGCAGCACAGGCACCTATCCAATCGGCAGCTGCCAAATTCAAGGCAACACAGGCTCCTCTCCAAACGGCAGCTACCAACTTCAAGGCAACACAAGCACCTGCCCAACCGGCAGCTACCAACTTCAAGGCAACATGGGCACTTGTCCAACTGGCAGCTACCAACTTCAAGGCAACATGGGCACCTGTCCAACTGGCAGCTACCAGCTTCAAGGAAATACGGGCACCTGTCCAACCGGCAGCTACAAACTTCAAGGCAACACGGGCACCTGTCTAACCAGCAGCTGCCAACTTCAAGGCAACACAGGCACCTGTCCAACCGGCAGCTACCAACTTCAAGGCTACACAGGCACCTGTCCAACCGGCAGCTACCAACTTCAAGGCAACACAGGCACCTGTCCATCCGGCAGCTACCAACTTCAAGGCAACACAGGCACCTGCCCAACCGGCAGCTACCAACTTCAAGGCAGCACAGACACCTGTCCAACCAGCAGCTACCAACTTCAAGGCTACACAGGCACCTGTCCAACCGGTAGCTACCAACTTCAAGGTAACACAGGAACCTGTCCAACCGGCAGCTACCAACTTCAAGGCAACACGGGCACTTGTCCAACTGGCAGCTACCAACTTGAAGGCAACACAGGCACCTGTCCAACCGGCAGCTACCAACTTCAAGACTACACAGGCACCTGTCCAACCGGCAGCTACCAACTTCAAGGCAACACAGGCACCTGTCCAACCGGCAGCTACCAACTTCAAGGCAACACAGGCACCTGCCCAACCGGCAGCTACCAACTTCAAGGCAGCACAGACACCTGTCCAACCAGCAGCTGCCAACTTCAAGGCAACACAGGCACAAATCCAACCGGCAGCTACGAACTTCAAGGCAACACAGGCACCTGTCTATCCAGCAGCTACCAACTTCAAGGCAACACAGGCACCTATCCAACCGGCAGCTACCAACTTCAAGGCAACACAGGCACCTGTCCAACCGGCAGCTACCAACTTCAAGGCAACACAGGCACCTGTCCAACCAGTAGCTACCAACTTCAAGGTAACACAAGAACCTGTCCAACCGGCAGCTACCAACTTCAAGGCAACACAGGCAACTGTCCAACCGGCAGCTACCATCTTCAAGGCAGCACAGGCACCTGCCCAACCGGCAGCTACCAACTTCAAGGCAACACAGGCACCTGTCCAACCAGTAGCTACCAACTTCAAGGTAACACAGGCACCTGTCCAACCGGCAGCTACCAACTTCAAGGCAACACAGGCATCTGCCCAACCGGCAGGTACCAACTTCAAGGCAGCACAGGCAACTGTCCAACCGGCAGCTACCATCTTCAAGGCAGCACAGGCACCTGCCAAACCGGCAGCTACCAACTTCAAGGCAACACAGGCACCTGTCCAACCGGCAGCTACCAACTTCAAGGCAACACAGGCACATGTCCAACCGGCTGCTACCAACTTCAAGGCAACACAGGCATCTGTCCAACCGGCAGCTACCAACTTCAAGGCAACACAGGCAGCTGTCCAACTGGCAGCTACCAAATTCAAGGCAACAGAGGCACCTGTCCAACCGGCAGCTACCAACTTCAAGGCAACATGGGCACTTGTCCAACTGGCAGCTACCAACTTCAAGGCAACATGGGCACCTGTCCAACTGGCAGCTACCAGCTTCAAGGAAATACGGGCACCTGTCCAACCGGCAGCTACAAACTTCAAGGCAACACGGGCACCTGTCTAACCAGCAGCTGCCAACTTCAAGGCAACACAGGCACCTGTCCAACCGGCAGCTACCAACTTCAAGGCTACACAGGCACCTGTCCAACCGGCAGCTACCAACTTCAAGGCAACACAGGCACCTGTCCATCCGGCAGCTACCAACTTCAAGGCAACACAGGCACCTGCCCAACCAGCAGCTACCAACTTCAAGGCAGCACAGACACCTGTCCAACCAGCAGCTACCAACTTCAAGGCTACACAGGCACCTGTCCAACCGGTAGCTACCAACTTCAAGGTAACACAGGAACCTGTCCAACCGGCAGCTACCAACTTCAAGACTACACAGGCACCTGTCCAACCGGCAGCTACCAACTTCAAGGCAACACAGGCACCTGTCCAACCGGCAGCTACCAACTTCAAGGCAACACAGGCACCTGCCCAACCGGCAGCTACCAACTTCAAGGCAGCACAGACACCTGTCCAACCAGCAGCTGCCAACTTCAAGGCAACACAGGCACAAATCCAACCGGCAGCTACGAACTTCAAGGCAACACAGGCACCTGTCTATCCAGCAGCTACCAACTTCAAGGCAACACAGGCACCTATCCAACCGGCAGCTACCAACTTCAAGGCAACACAGGCACCTGTCCAACCGGCAGCTACCAACTTCAAGGCAACACAGGCACCTGTCCAACCAGTAGCTACCAACTTCAAGGTAACACAAGAACCTGTCCAACCGGCAGCTACCAACTTCAAGGCAACACAGGCAACTGTCCAACCGGCAGCTACCATCTTCAAGGCAGCACAGGCACCTGCCCAACCGGCAGCTACCAACTTCAAGGCAACACAGGCACCTGTCCAACCAGTAGCTATCAACTTCAAGGTAACACAGGCACCTGTCCAACCGGCAGCTACCAACTTCAAGGCAACACAGGCATCTGCCCAACCGGCAGGTACCAACTTCAAGGCAGCACAGGCAACTGTCCAACCGGCAGCTACCATCTTCAAGGCAGCACAGGCACCTGCCAAACCGGCAGCTACCAACTTCAAGGCAACACAGGCACCTGTCCAACCGGCAGCTACCAACTTCAAGGCAACACAGGCACATGTCCAACCGGCTGCTACCAACTTCAAGGCAACACAGGCATCTGTCCAACCGGCAGCTACCAACTTCAAGGCAACACAGGCAGCTGTCCAACTGGCAGCTACCAAATTCAAGGCAACACAGGCACCTGTCCAACCGGCAGCTACCAACTTCAAGGCAACACAGGCACCTGTCCATCCGGCAGCTACCAACTTCAAGTCAACACAGGCACCTGCCCAACCGGCAGCTACCAACTTCAAGGCAGCACAGGCACCTGCCCAACCGGAAGCTACCAACTTCAAGGCAACACAGGTACCTGTCCAACCGGCAGCTACCAACTTCAAGGCAACACAGGCACCTGTCCAACCGGCTGCTACCAACTTCAAGGCAACACAGGCAGCTGTCCAACTGGCAGCTACCAAATTCAAGGCAACACAGGCATCGGTCCAAACAACAGCTACCAACTTCAAGGCAACACGGGCAGCTGTCCAACTGGCAGCTACCAAATTCAAGGCAACACAGGCATCGGTCCAAACGACAGCTACCATCTTCAAGGCAACACGGGCATCTGTCCGCTCAGAAGACATGGTTACATGGGAAATGTGCAATCTGCGCCTAAGGAAAAATAATCTTTGTATTTATTTGAAAAGAAATCAAAACTGCTTATTTCCAACCATTCCTGCTTTAAATGTTTATAATCAATACTGTGGGTAAGGCTGTTGTCCTTTACTTCAATTTTATTGTAATAGTAATGGCGCATTAATGTTCTTCCCCTTGCTTAAATGTTCTCTTAAATACCACAGGGATTGCCTAAACACGGATCGTCCAACTGTGGGATGTTTCTAGTGATGGTAACATCTGCCTCCACCCACCATATTGTTGTATGGGTTGTATAAACGTAATAACCACATTTTTCTCAACATTATGCACTTTAGTTTCTAATGGGAGCATCATTTGATTTCAGTGAGGTAAGGATACAGATTGAGGTAAATTTGTTTAAATTTACAAATAACTAGTCATTTTGATTTGTATATCTTTATGTGCTAATGAGACTAAAACCCTAAATGATTCATTCATAATCATATGTGTCATAGCCATTATTCCGGTATGACAGTCTTGCATAAACCAGACAAAAAATATTATAACATACACATAAATGCTTGAAGAAATACGTAATGAATAAATAAAGTTGAAGAATATAACGCACAATAAATAAATATGGTAATTATTACAAAGGCAAATAAACAAATAAGCTAATTAAAAGATATTATATTATATATATATATACACTATATTGCCAAAAGTATTTGCTCACCTGCCTTGACTCACATATGAGCTTAAGTGACATCCCGTTCCTAATCCATAGGGTTCAATATGACGTCGGTCCACCCTTTGCAGCTAGAACAGCTTCAACTCTTCTGGGAAGGCTGTCCACAAGGTTTAGGAGTGTGTTTATGGGAATTTTTGACCATTCTTCCAGAAGCGCATTTGTGAGGTCGCACACTGATGTTGGACGAGAAGGCCTGGCTCTCAGTCTCCGCTCTAATTCATCCCAAAGGTGTTCTATCGGGTTGAGGTCAGGACTCTGTGCAGGCCAGTCAAGTTCATCCACACCAGACTCTGTCATCCATGTCTTTATGGACCTTGCTTTGTGCACTGGTGCACAGTCATGTTGGAAGAGGAAGGGGCCAGCTCCAAACTGTTCCCACAAAGTTGGGAGCATGGAATTGTCCAAAATGTCTTGGTATGCTGAAGCATTCAGAGTTCCTTTCACTGGAACTAAGGGGCCAAGCCCAGCTCCTGAAAAACAACCCCACACCATAATCCCCCCTCCACCAAACTTTACACTTGGCACAATGCAGTCAGACAAGTACCGTTCTCCTGGCAACCGCCAAACCCAGACCCGTCCATCAGATTGCCAGATGGAGAAGCGCGATTCGTCACTCCAGAGAACGCGTCTCCACTGCTCTAGAGTCCAGTGGCGGCGTGCTTTACACCACCGCATCCGACGCTTTGCATTGCACTTGGTTATGTATGGCTTGGATGCAGCTGCTCGACCATGGAAACCCATTCCATGAAGCTCTCTGCGCACTGTTCTTGAGCTAATCTGAAGGCCACATGAAGTTTGGAGGTCTGTAGTGATTGACTCTGCAGAAAGTTGGCGACCTCTTCGCACTATGCGCTTCAGCATCCGCTGACCCCGCTCCGTCAGTTTACGTGGCCTACCACTTCGTGGCTGAGTTGCTGTCGTTCCCAAACACTTCCATTTTCTTATAATACAGCTGACAGTTGACTGTGGAATATTTAGGAGCGAGGAAATTTCACGACTGGATTTGTTGCACAGGTGGCATCCTATCACAGTTCCACGCTGGAATTCACTGAGCTCCTGAGAGCGACCCATTCTTTCACAAATGTTTGTAAAAACAGTCTGCATGCCTAGGTGCTTGAATTTATACACCTGTGGCCATGGAAGTGATTGGAACACCTGATTCCAATAATTTGGATGGGTGAGCAAATACTTTTGGCAATATAGTGTATATATATATATATATATATATATATATATATATATCTTTTAATTAGCTTCTTTGTTATAATATCTCATATTTACGAGACCAGTATCTCATAATTATGAAAAAAGATCTCGAAATTACGAGATGCTGATCTCATAATTATGAGATAAGCTGTCAGATTTTTTCTTCTTCTGTGAATGCAATACAAATACTGTAAATATATATATATATATATATATATAAGTTGATTTCTAACTACATTTATTTGTTTATTGTATTTGTGAGGGGCAAGTAATAGTATGTTTATTTATATTTGGAGCATTCTTTTATTTCTCTATTTGTTTTTAATTATGGCAGGTTTGGTCCTCCATACCACAGAGGTGAACGCATAAAGAATGAACAAGGCATTTAATAATCAGTCAAATTCTCCTGTTTAGACAGAGGCTGCCAATAGAATACCCTCTGAGAGGCAACGTAGGTGTTCATGTCCCAAAGTTTTATTTCCTAAATGTTCCTTCCTTCAAGGGAAGCACACGTTTCTTCATGTTTTGCCCTTTTTTTTCTCGTTTCTCTCGCTTTTCATGGAGGACAGGTTGATGTTCTAATCTTCTGCAGGCGCACCACTATCAGATGAGCGCTGACATGCATTGCACGGTCAGATTACAGGTGGTCTCTTTCCCTCCTCCGCACAGTAGAGCGCAACATGGCGCATCCATTGCGCATATGCGCAAACAGGCGCAAATGTGGTCCCAACGGAAGAACGAGGCTCAAGGCGAGTTTTCTGTGTTTTGGTTGGGGCGACCCTGTTTCTGTCCTTTCTTTGTATTTCCTATTTCTCATCACTGTTCTTTCCTGGCGCTTCACCTGACTGTTACCAAAGACCGCTGAGGCAGGAACAAACCATTTTCTGGACTTTCTGGGGCTGTTCAATTGATATTGATGTTTTCTTTTGGTCTAAGTGAGGAGGAATTGAACTTTACAAAAACAATAAGACAAAATAAAATGAATTCAGTTGTTATATTTAATATTTCCACACGGTATAAATATACAGTTATGAATTTTATTTCAATCTTGGTCATAGACTCCGCTTCATAAACCCGCCCAAGGCCCGCCCACACACGTGACGTCACAGTGGGCGGTTCTGATGTTTCGTCACAGAATTCCATTGGTCATTCAGACCAGCCTTGGACATTAACAAGTCAAGTCGCAGTTATTTTGCTCTTGCAAAATAGAAAAATATCTTTGTTGTAGGATGGCGGTTAAAGTTGAAACCGATCTGGCATGCATACGCCCTGGAAATCAAGACAAGGTTAACGCTCTGTTCTCTGTCTTGGTTTTCAGAAACCTGATAAACTGCCCCAAAAGAGTTCAGAAGGAAATCCCTCAAAGCTCTTTTGCCAAAATGAGAAATCGTCTCTCCAGTCTGATAATGTGTACAAAAGAGCCTTATGTGGATATGATTCTAAAGGCTAATCTATCAGACATAGTAACTGCAGTTTCTCAGAACTTGTTTAGAATATTTGGCTCAACTAAACACTTGCTTCAGGCCTCCATGGAGCGGAACAACACTTTTGATTCCTGTCTTATCAAAAGTCTGGAAAAAGACCTGGGACTCAAAAGCACAAAGCAAGTGAATGCGTTTAATTTTATCTACCCGATGAAGGAGCCTCCGAACCCCAACGCTGTTTTTCTGGCTCTACTTATCCGAAATGTGATAAACAGCTCCAAGACAGCGGGCAAGTCCCTCCCATCAGGTGCTCTTCAAACCTTAGTAGAACGTCTGTACCAGCTAATAACTTTCTGCTCCGATAAAACCAAATCTCACCCTCAGCCGCAGATCCAACAGCTGGAATTGGTTGTCAAAAGGATTTCCAAGGACATCTTGAATGAATATGGGAGTATTCTAAAATTTATGAATGCAGGCCTGAATTTAAACACATCATTTGATGTTTTATTACTGGATTATCTTAAAACCAGCTTAAAAATCAAAGAACCCCAAAAAAACAGGATAGTCTCTGCCATCGACAACGCCTTGGACAGAATCTCCAGAGATTTCCTTAACCTGCGTGCTCGGTGGCAGTGGGACGTCCTCCCAACCGTGGTTCAGAGAGAAAACACCGCATTTGGGAACAACTAGGAAGTTTGTAACAAGACTTAAACTGCTCGCCTTGTCTCACCTCGTCTCCCCTCTCCTCTCCCCCATCCCCTCCCCTCCAATGGGTTTTCTCCAGGTACGCTGGGTTTCCCGCATAGTCAAAAACCAATTTTTACAATATTTTCATGTTACTTCATGTGCTGAATATGTATTTCTTCTTCTCTCTCTGCTTGTTTTTGCCACTGTTGCACCCAAATTTCCTCAGTCTCATCATCTTATCAGCCCAGACACATAGGGCCTCTCGCAAGATGTGCAAAAAAATTGGTTTTTAAATCATTTGCATGAGTTTTTTAGGAGAAAAATGACACATTCACCATTTTCTAATCTCTCAGGAATAAACATTTACATAGTCCGTCAGACTGACGTAGGACTAAACTGTTTCAGTTTATTTCTATAGCTCCAATTCACATCATGTCATCTCAGGTCACTTTATAGAGACAATTTAACCAGATCATCAAGTCAGATTGATTTAAAGTTTTCTATCCAAGGGAAACCAATTGACTGCATAGACTCATTGACTCTTCAGCAATCCCTCACACCAAGCATGCTTATAGTTACAGTGGAGAGGAAAAACTCCCTTTCAACGGGAAGAAACCTCCAGCAGAACCAGAACAGGTCTCAGGCCCCGTCCACATGAAGTCAAACCCTGGCCTAAACGCACAAATTTTTCACCAAACCAGCCTCTCATCCATACGAAAACGGCGTTTCGGGGGTCTGTAAACAATCTTTTTTGTTATTCAGCCTTCAGAGTGGGAAGATTTTGAAACGCCGTTTTCGCGTTTCCATCTTTAACCTCTAACCGCATTTTTTTTTTTACACGCATGCGTCATAGCGTCGCCTCTAAACACGCATGCGCGACACAGTATCACAACAACAATGGCGCCGTACTGTGTTGAATGGTTGCTGCTAATGCTACTCACCCTGCTGTCGGGCTTACAACAGAATCTTCTTCTTCTGGAATATCTCCAGGAAGAACAGAGCAATATCGACGACATAGTTCAGCACCTGAATTTGACTGAACCACGAAAATGGACCCGCAGGGCAACCATGTATAAATATTAGTACGCATGCCCAACATTTCGTCGCCTATTTTTGCTTTGGCACCACAGCGCCACTTACAGGCCTGGCATACATTTTGCTGCGTTTTCATGCATTCGTGTGGACGATGACATTTATTTTACGTCTCCGTCTTTACGACAAACGTTCTGGAAAATATTAGCGTTTCGTGTTCGTTTTGACTTCGTGTGGATGGGGCCTCAGTGTGAGCGGCCATCTGCTGAGGATGACTGGGGTTCAAGGAGACTGAAGCAGAGATAGAAAAAGAAGCAGAGATACAAAAGGCAACGGTAAACCATTTCCACAGGCGGTCCCGTCCAGAAAACACACAGCCATGCAGACGAGGTCTGAGCCAGTTCCCATGTTAGAGGATGAAAAAGAGCACATCCAGTTAGTCACATCCTGATAGTTCTCTCCAGGATGGAGTCACAGCCAAACAGTAACAGACCAGACGAAGCTACTATGAGAATGAGAGAGCGGAACGTTAGAGATAGAACTAACAGATACTGCAGAGTGGGAGAATAGAAATAGAATGAAGCAGAATGAGCAGTCTAAGCCTATAGCAGCATAACTATAGAGATAGCTCAGGATAACCTGAGCCCCTCCAACTATAAGCATTATCAAAAAGGAAAGTTTTAAGCCTATCCTTAAAAGTAGACAGGGTGTCCACCTCACGGACTAAAATTGGTCATTGGTTCCACAGGAGAGGAGCCTGATAACTAAAAGATCTGCCTCCCATTCTACTTATAGAAATGCTAGGAACCGATTGTAAGATTGAGAGCGAAGTGCTCTGTTAGGAACATAAGGAACAACCAGATCGCTGATATAAGATGGAGCTTGGCCATTTAAGGCTTTATATGTGAGAAGGAGGATTTTAAATTTTATCCTGGATTTAATAGGAAGCCAATTAAGAGAAGCTAGTATAGAAGAGATATGGTCTGTATTTTTAATTTTCATCAGAACTCGTAAAATGTGTGAAATGTCATGAACACTTTAAAAGCAGTAAATACAGCTTCCCAACAGCCTGTGTCAGGACAAATAATCAAACATCTTCTTGCTTTTGTCTCCAGAGGGGCACCAGGCAGGGATGCCCGCTCTCCCCCTCACTTTTTGACATTTTTATTGAGCCTCTGGCTAAAACAATCAGACAAATTAAGGTGGTTAAAGGTATAAAATGCATGAAAATAGAGCATAAAATTAGTTTTTACAAAGCAATGTATTACTTTATCCCCATTACTCAAACACTTGCCTCTCTCAAGTAGTTAGATTACTCAAATCATTCTCAAAAGCCTCAAATTACTCTATAAATTGATCTAAATCTATAATACTACCAATTAATTGCTCTCTATAGAATCCCTTAGGTTTACAACTGTATCAGGAAATATCAAACATTTGATAATTACTCTGTTATCTAAATTAGCTGATTTACCAAAACTTAACCACGTTCTGCTTTTAAAAAAAGTTGGAAGAGGACCAAGAAAGATGGAAATCGCTTCTGATCTCCATTATATGTAGGGTAGCCTCAATTAAAATGATGCTCTTACTATAGAATACCCAGCTAGACTACCTAGATTCTTCCATCTCTAAGTTTCTTTAGAAAGATAAACCCCCTTGTATCAGCTTAAAGACACTACATGAAACCAAAGACAGAGGGGGACTAGATTTACCCAACTTCCAAAACTACTACTTAGCAAATAGCCTACAATACATCTATAAATTGATAAAACTGAATTCCTTACATGAGCCCTGGATAGACACAGAACAGGAAATCTGCAGTAATATCATAATATCAGATTTGCCGTTTATTAGTTTTAATATCAATTCATGTTTTAAAAATATTACCATCAGCTTTTCCCTGACAGCATGGTGGGAATTTCTTAAAATGACGAAGTCATCACTTATCCCGTGCAGTCGTACACCCATCTGTAAAAACCCTGACATTCTACAAAACAATAATATGATAAACTTTTCATACTGGAAGAATAAAAGGTATTAACTATCTGGATCATTTATTTGAAGGGACGGAGTTTATAACATTGGCCAGATTAAATATGCAATATGGCATTAAAAATGCCTCCTTCAAAAATGAGATGTTAATTTTCAAGGGGCTTATAAATAAATAAGTAATTCAATAAAAAATAAGTCTACTTACACTAATCTTTTGGTTAGCTTCACCATACAGCCACATTTGGCTTGTGGAAAAATAATTAGCCAGTAGAATTAGTAGAATAAGCCACCAGTAGATTAAAAAAAAAGCTGAAAAATACAAGCTTGGTCAAATTAATCCTGCAGAACTACAGGCCCATTTCCAACCTCCCCTTCAAAAGCGAGATTATTGAAAAAGTTGGGTTTCCACAGTTAAATACCTTCATAACAATGACCAGATGCTTTGATGCCTTCCAGTCAGGTTTCCATATCAACCACAGTACAAAGACTGCCATGATTAAGGTGTTCAATGATATCTGTATAAATCCAGACTCTGGAAGAACCACAGTGCTGATATTATTGGACCTCAGTGCTGTCTTTGATAATATTGATCACTTGGATAACACTTTACAATAAGGAACAAATATTTGATAAATACCCGTGTGCGCCTAGGTAATTAATCAGGAAGTAATGTGTAGTTAACCAGTAGGCTGTTTGCTGGGCAACACCCAGCCGCCCAGCCTTGTTACTTTTTTATTTTTTGGACTACTGCTTTGTTTCCTGGAAATCACCAAATAACTAAGCAGAAGGGCACAGAAAAGCATTAGACTAATTACGTAATAATAGTTCCTTAGAAACTACTTGATATAATGCTTCCCAACCAGCAAGCTTTCTCAATTCAAAATGTCTGGAGTAGTGTGGAGCTCCAGGCTTATAGTGTGGCCCACACAAAAGATTTGTTATGGCTTAGAAAACATGCACATTGAACCAATACAACAGGTCCGACCCTTACTACTGGGGAGTCGTTGAGGTTGTTGTTTGGCCTGCAAATCTCGATACTGGCCCATGCCTCTGAGAAGGGAGTCATTTGGGGCATTATTGGCCTGGCTAACCAGGCGAGATGTTTTGGTCCCCTGCCTAGCGATGGGCGTTGAGATGATAGCAAGAAGGAATCAATTCTATGGCTGCGTTTTAGGTTTTTGAGTCCACCCCTCTGTTTAAGGTTGGGTTTTCTTTCTTAACATAAATGGCTTCCTTCACACCCCTTTCAAACCACCTGTCTTCTTTGTCAAAAATGTGAAGATTCAAAGTTAGATGGAGACTAAATTCAAGTATTCTACAAGACGAACAATTTGTATCAACACTAAAAGAAGACATAGAATATTTCATAGAGGTGAATGTTGGCTCTACTGAAAAACTAGCTGTAGTGTTGGATGCTCTGAAGGCATTTGTTCGTGGGAAGTGTTTGGCTTAGAGCTCTAGAAAAGTTAAAGAAAATAAAGAATGGATGCAAACGTTGGAGAAAGATATAAGTACATTGTAAAAACAATTGGCTGAAAAATTTAGTGATAACAAATTTAAAAAGATTTGTCAGCTGAAATTCAACCCTCATGAAATCTATAATAAAAAGGCTGAGTATGTTTTTTTTTTACTTTAAACAAATTTTTATCAGAATGGTGAAAAAACTGGAAAATTATTAGAAAGACAGCTTAAAAAAATTGATAACCAGAATGTTATTACAGCAATTAAAAGAGATGATAAGTTAGTTACATCTTCATCATAAATTAATACAGTTTTTAAAATGTTTTATTAAACCCTGTATACATCTGAGGACGTGGTCAGCGCAGATCAACTAGATCCGTTCTATGACAAAATAGCAATACCAAAGGTTTCAGAAGAGGGAAAGGATAAATTGGAATCTCCTTTAACGGAGGCTGAAGTTAAAAAAGCTATTGGCATGATGCAAACTGGAAAGTCACATGGCATAGATGGCTTCCCAGCTGAGTTTTACGAAAAGTTTATGGATATACTTTGCCCACTTTTAACTGAAGTATTCCATGAAGCTTTTGAATATGGGTCACTACCTGAGAGTTTTTATCAGGCAATAATATCACTAATCCCAAAAGGTGAGCAAGATTTAACTGATCCAGCAAATTATAGACCAATAAGTTTAATAGATGTTGATTGTAAAATATTATCAAAGGTATTAGCAAGAAGGTTAGAGACTGTTGCCACAGATTATTCATAAAGATCAGGTGGGATTTATCAAGGGTAGATCTGCTTCTGACAATATGAGAAGATTATTGCATTTGTTATGGATGAATAGAAACAATCAAGATGCTGTGCTGGTTATATCTTTGGATGCCGAGAAGGTATTCGACAGGGTAGAGTGGAGCTTTTTGTTCACTGCTCTGGCGAAATTTGGTCTGGGTGCTAATTTCTGTAAATGGATAAAAACCTTGTATTCGGGGCCAAAGGCAGCTGTAATTACAAATGGGGTGCTTTCATCATTTTTTAATATTTCCAGATCAACACGTCCAGGGTGTAGTTTAAGTCTGCTCCTATTCACTATCTTTTTAGAACCTCTAGCCATCCAAATTAGAGAAAATTCAATAATTATAGGAGTGTATGGGGGAAGCAGAGAACACACATAGTTTTTGTATGCAGATGACATTTTGGTACTGAGGAAAGATCCTACAAATTTCATTACAACCCTATTAGAGGTAATTGATCAGTATTCTGTGCTTTCTGGGTACAAGATTAATTGGCATAAGTCCGAAGCCATGCCAGTCTCCCAAACTTGCAGTCATAATTTATTATCTGGTTTCAATATTTAATGGTTGGATAAAGGAATGAAGTATCTTGGAATTGAACTGAATTCAAACATTGAGGATATTATGGCTGACAATATGGGAAAATTGCAAAATTAACAATTATCTGGAAAAATGGAGTAAATTGAATTTAACACTGTGGGGGAAAGTAAACACAGTAAAAATGGTCATAGCTTCACTCCACAACTACTGTACAGGAATGTTGCCTGTGTGCATACCACAACCAATGGTACTAAGTTATATTAATATGATAAAACACTTTCTTTGGAATGGTAGAAGACCCCGTATTAATATCAATTGACTTTGTCAACCAAAAAAGAGGGTGAACTTGCCCTAACCTGACTCCGTGGAAACCCTCCGTTGAAGTAATTTTGGGAAGGGGCGAAAATACTGGTTAGCTGATTGGCCTATGTTGGTGATAGACGGGCCAAATAAACCAATCAGATCAACAAAGCATATGAAGTACTAACAGAGCGACGACGAAACCACAACCACAAGCCAGGCTACTCTTGCCGAAACCAGTCGGGAGAAGAGTAAAAACATATTTTCCTCTGAGAAAAGCCTCCAGAGCAGTGTTTTGCTCTTCTTTCAGTGAAGAAATACTCTGTAATTCCGATAAAACTTGCTTGATAGCCACGCTAACGCTAGTTTCATCGGCTGAAGCCGCCATGTTATTTAGACTGAACTGTCGCGCTTCTTGTTACGTCACACCTCAACCCGCCTCAAAGCCAACGCTGATTGGACGTTCGTTTGGTGAACCGCTCCAAATTTTTTTTAACGGAGGGTCTCCAGACTGATCTGCGAGTGAAACCTTGAAAGCTTGCGAGATCAGGATGGTCTCACGAGGCTAGACTTGCCCTGCCTAATATAGAGCACTACAGTATTTCTTTTGAATGTCTAGATTGGCTAAACGTTGGACAGGGAGACTGGATCTAGACTGGATTTTAATAGAACAAGAATTGGCCTTTCCATTTACACCAATTGAAATTTTATCACAAAAGTTGAGTAAAGAGAATAAGGTGCAAAACCCTATTTTGAAGTTTTCAAAGATGGTGTGGTTGGAAGTACATAAGAAACTCAAACTTATTCAATATGTTAAAAAATATGCTCCCTTGTGGCATAATCCTAAAATTAAAATTGGTAGACAAACTATTTATTGGGCACGGTGGTTACTGAAAGGTAGAGTTATTAATGATTTATTGGATGGGGGAGTATTCATCTCATATAATGATATCAAATGCAAATTTAACTTGGAGGGCCACCACCATTTTTGGAAGTATTTACAAATAAGGGATTGTCTAAAAGAAAAAGTTAAGATATTACCAGAGAGAAATCAGGTAGAGACCTTTCTGCTATTATCCTCTCTAGTATGTAAAGCCTCAAAATGGTATAATATTTGCCCATGGGTAACAAGAACACGAGTAAAAGCCTGAAAGTCATATGGGAAAAAGATTTAGGTTGTACAATGGATGACGATGAATGGGATTCAATTCTTTTAAATAATGGGTCATACATTAGAGAAGCTAGGGGTAAATTTATTCAATGCAAAATTCTCAATGGATATTATTTTACGTCTTCCAGACTTTTTAAAATGGGTGTTGGCAGAAATGATCTCTGTTGGAAATGTCATAAAGCTAAAGGTACTTTGATACATGCCCTTTGGGAATGCCCGTTGGTCTCTCCATTATGGAATGGAGTATTGTGCTATATGCAGGGTTGGTTGCCTTGTTATTTGCCAAAATCACCCAGACTGTGTTTACTTGGAGATAAAAGTGAGGTACCACTGTTGAACAGACATGCTTTTAGAGTGTTGAGCACTGCAATGGTCACATGTGCCCCACTTATTTTAAAGTTATGGAAGGACCCCCATACCCCAACAATTAAAATGTGGACTAAGAAAATGACTGAAAATGTTGCTTGTGAAAACATGTTGGGAAGAATACATTGTAATAATGAAGCATTGATGCAACAATGGGACAGTTTTTGCACCTATATGTCTACAAATTGATTTGGACTTTAAGGCAGCAAAACAAAGATTTGCACTAAACCTCACTGTTTTGTTCTTTGTTATTTTTATTGTAATGTTTTTTGTTTTGTTTATGTTTTAAAAATTGAAAAATTCAATAAAAACTTGAATTACAAAAAAAAAAAAAAATTGAAGATTCTGGTCCTCAAAGAATGTCCTTCGTCCTTAAGGTGTAGGTGGAGAGCAGAGTCTGACCCAGAGGACATAGCCCACCTGTGTTGGGCCATGTGTCTGTGGAGAGGTTGTGTGGTTTCTCAAATATAAAGATTGTTGCTGGCAGCGTCTCTGGTGAACTTGATGTTATGGTCAACTGAGTTGATGGGCCCCCCCCACCTTCTTCAAATCAGACAAAATTAGTGTCAAGTTTGTGCTACGTTTATGCTGTTTGGTGCAGCAAAAATTTTCGTTTGTGCCGTTATCATTTTAAAGATATAAAGAAATATTTCTAAAGGTCATCAAAGGTCAACCAGCCCCCCCCACCTTCTTTAAATCTGACGAAATGGGTGTTAATTAACTCAGCTCCGTTTGTGCTGGTTTTTGCAGCAAAAAATTTCGTTTGACAGCAATTTTGTCTAATTTGAAGAAAGTGGGGGGGCTGGTTGACCTCTGATGACCTCTAGAAACATCTCTTTACATCTTTAAAATGGTAGCGGCACAAACGAAAATTTTTGCTGCACAAATCAGCAAAAACATAGCACAAACTTTTGACACCAATTTTGTCTAGTTTGAAGAAGGTAGGGGGGCTGGTTGACCTTTTGACCTTTACATTTTCATTAATATCTTCAAAGCCAAAGCAGCACAAACGACATTTTTTTCTGCGCCCATGCGTCGGGATTGCCATATCTTTTTGTGAGCAGGCAAGCACAGCCTGTGTCTGTGGGGGGAAATCTTATTAGTTTAAAAAAACAAAACAATAATTACCATTATTTGCTCACAATGTCATTGATTCTTTGTAGTCTTTTTTGTTCCATTTAGATTTTTAATGTTAATGTAACATAAAAAATATATGGTTCAAAATGTTCATGTTTTACCATGCTTTTTAAGCTCCTTAGTGGACCACAAGGGAAAAAAGAAAACGTGGTAAAAAACAAAATGCAAATTAGGCAATGATGTCATTCAGCGACTTCTAGCACAGCCAATAGCTACTTTCCTTACTGAGGAGTTGGCAACACCGGGAGTTAGACACAGCAGGCAAAACTGTGGCAAGCCGGGCGACGGGAAAGAAGGAGAAGACGATGAGAAAAAGTCAAAGAAAGTGTGGACTGCTGGAAGAACTGTGGTGAGCTGGTGACAGAAAAGTGAAAAGGTGTGCAAAAAAGATGACAACGCACATTTTGAGTATGTTTGGCTCGAACTAATGCTGTGAGGCAGGATTCTCAACCATGAACATAATTAAAAATAAATATCAATCCAGGCTCAAAATGAGCACCTTGATATGTGCTTTAGAATGGCTTTGTCTCCATTCAAACCCAGGTTTAAGCCTTACAGGACAGCTTACAGCCCACTGCTCTCATTAAGACATATAAAAGAAAAAAAACATAAACGGTCAGTTCAGGTGTTTTATAAAATATGTGAATCAGGAAATTGTCTATATACCAAACTGAACAATCGTTGTTCTCTACTTATATTTTTATTTAAAAAGTCAATTTATAACATGGATGCATAAACACCTCATTTCATTTCAGTGTAAATTATATTAAAGTAACAGAATATAATAAAAAATATCTCCGGACCTTTAATGGTGGATGATTTTCTTTATTCAGACCCCACGGATTCTTAATTGGTTACCCCTGCTCTAGTAGTTAATCAAATTAACTGAGACCAATCTGAGACCAGAAATCACATGTGGGCTTCCTCAAGGCTCCAATCTGGGCCCCCTCCTATTCAACATCTAAATGCTCCCATTGGCTCAGATTATAGCAGACAAATAGATTAGTTACCATATTTATGCTGAGAACACACAGCTTTACATCCCAATGTCACCAGGTGACTATGAAACCATCAGTGCGTTGGTTAGATGCTTAGAACAGATCTATATGTGGAAAAACCTCCTCACTGTCTGGCTTCTGTAAGTCAGAAATCCTTCAGTATGTTGGCCAATCAGCATCCAGCAGCAAGCTTCACGACCCGCCCCTGCTCCTTAAACCTTTTTAGAGGTTTAGCCTCACTAGAAGTGACGTATTTTGGTGTTTTATCCAATCAGGGCTCTACTTTCTTCGCTGCTTAGCTCAATAAACAGAGGCTCAAACTTCAGCAGGGAAATCCCAACCTGGTGAGCCTTAAGGGGGTTTAGAATGCATAAAATTCCACCGGTAAAATGTTTATCAATATAGACATGTTAGACATCATTAGAAAGCTTAGATTCTCCAATATTCAACCACCAAGATAATTTTATGGACACAGCCAGCACCGAATCACAATTAAAACAGATATAGCAGCATGTCAAAATGTAAACAAACAAAGCAGCCAAAACTACATACCTTTGAAGTAGTGATGTTATGAGATGAGCCGAGGCGATTGGAGAAGCTGCTGTCAGTATGATAGAGTTTGGATAGATTCTAAGAATAGATTGGTTGGAAAAACAACCAATCTAGTTGTTTAAAACTATTTTGGTGAGAATAAACAATTTAATGATCAAAATCTGAGCAAGCCACTGGACACAGTTACTGTTAACCTGTCACAATTAAAAAGTATGTTCTCCATTCTATAGTTATCTATATCAGTGGCGTCATCTGTAAGACACAGGCTCTCACCCTAGAGGTTGATGGTTCAAAACCTGCCTTTGACTTTTGAAAGTTGCGATTAAATGTAATTATTTTGGCTTATGAGACTAATTTGCATTGGTTTGCCCTAGTAGGGTAAAATATAGATTGGGTAAAAACACTGCCAAATTAGGTCGGTTTAGCCAAAACATTGGTTGAACGAAACTTCCGACTGAATAAAACCAAAAAAATGTGGAAAAACTTTTATGTTTGAATAAAAATGACTAACACCTTTAATTTTGCTCATCACTGACCAATTTGCACAAACACTTTGACTGTCTGCTTGAGTTTATTTCACTAAAATACACATTAACAATTTCAAAGGAACTTAAAAGGGGAAAAAAGAAAAACGTTTGCAAGAAAATCACAGATTTTTTTACAAACTGTAGTTCTGCTTTAAACCAGTAGGTGGTGACATGTTCACATGGAGCCTCGTGAACTGTGGGGATTGTTGAAGCAAATTGGCCAAACGGTTCAATGCCTCATGAGGCCTCATCTCACCATCACTAGTTTTTAGCCCGCGATGTTTGGTTCTTTACACCGTCTTCTTACCTACGAGATACAAGTGTCTGCATATTTTTATGACGCCATTTGAGCGTGATATCGTCCACGAAAACTCACCTCTGATTCACTTCCGGTTCTCTTCCTGTCAGCAGGCGACGGGCGTTATGTTGACGTTTTAATCTCTGTGGTTATTGGTTAAGACACGGGGGGTGTTGGGCTTTGTAGCCAATGAAATAAGGGTTCTGTTCGAAAGGTCTACCTGGACTGGATCCTTCGAAGTCCGTGAAAATAAGGAGACCGGAAGAGTTTTGGCTGTGAATTCAAACAGGTCCAGCCTTCGGCGGGTGTTACCGCTGTAGGATATGTTGCTTAGCAACCGTGACAGTTGACACACAAAGCAGGAAAAGTTTTCAAAACTGTTTGTTTATTTTTTTATTATAAAGTGAACAAAGAATACACTAATGAGAATACAGAGTGGAATAAAGGTGACAACCATTGGGAGCATGAACAAATAAAAGCCAATGTAATGATAGAAACCTTAGTCAGTTAAATAACATGCTGCTGTCATTTTGCACATCTCTGATGTTGCTGCTATTTTCAAATATCCATTACTGTAAAAATGTAAATTGCTGTATATGTCAGGAATCGCGGACAGATGGACCCAGTATTCAAGAGAGACAGTCAGTAGGAAAGTTCAAAAGGTTTATTAAAATAAAAAACAAACAAAAGCGGAGCTGTGGCTCGCGGACACTGCAGGCGGGGGGGGGCGGGGCACCGCCCAATCTCAGACACTCTAGGGGAGGAAACACAGGTAAGTGACCACGATAAACTGATATGATTATCTGGGTTGGTCACTTACCTGGTTTAACAGTCCAGACCACGAGTGTCCCCAGTGCTGCAGTCCCAGGGGTGATGCTGGAAGCTGATCCAGGTGAGGGATCCAGAACAGACAGGAACAGGAAGGATCCAGATCAGACAGGAACAGAAACAGGTGGCAGGATCCAGACTTCCAGGCATCCACAGGCTCCCAGGAGGGTTCAGAGTCAGACTGGGACCAGAAGCATGACCAGGTGGTCACGCACAGGAGCAGACAGGATCAGGTGCAGATGAGCAGGCACAGTGGAAGAGGGTAGCCGAGACTGGACGAAGGAACCGGAACTTGAAGCAGGACTTTAAACTGGTCTCCTTCCTGGAGCCAGGCTTACTTAGATAAAAACTGAACCTCCCCCCATAATGAGCCAAAAACCCAGAGAACTCCACAGGGGAGGAACAGTGGACGATCAGGAGACAAGACAAACACAAAAACCCTCTATCCACTGACAGCTAGGATCCAGGACATGAACCAAATAAAACTGGACAGACTAACAAAAAGACAAGCAATGATCTGGCACTGAATGCTCAGGCTGAACTGAATATAAACCACAGGAAACAGGTGAGAGGAATAAATTATGATTGGGGCAGGGAAGGAAGAGGGCAGGTGAGAGGAATTACTAATTAGGGGAGAGCAAACAGGCCAGATCATGACAGTATATTGGTTATTTATTCTGCAGGTGCACAGTTTTATATTGTTAAAACACTTTAATTTCGATTCAATTCAGTTTATTTCTATAGCACCAAGGCACAACATGTCATCTCAAGGCACTTTACAGTTCAACAGATCATACAGTCAAAATGATTCAAAGTCTTCTATCTAAATAAAAAAAATTAAAATATTTAACTCTTCATATTTTAACTGCTGCAGTAAATTTGCCCATTGTGGGACAATAAAGACATTTTCTATTCTATTCTATTCTATAAAAGGGGTAGAAAGATATAAGTAAATCTAAACATTGTAGGTATAAAACATATTTCTGCCAAATCTCTAATATTTAACAACATAAAATACTTAGTTAAGCATATTGTGCAAAACAACAATAAAAAATAAAACTCCTATCAGATTTATATTCCCCACACTGCAGATATATTAGAATCTGTCGATAAATTACAGCCAAACCCATTTACACAGTAACAGATAAAAACATTAAGATAAATCAAACATTACCACGGCTTATCTGACCCAATAACCATTAAAACAACCATTTTCATTAACTTCAGACGGAACTATTCACATACTTGTATTATATTAAACTGAACTTCCAATATTCACCAGTGTTCGGCGCCAAGTACCTTTTTTCTCTAATCACGGAGCAGCCGGCTTGCTCGGACTTGCAATACATCATGTGATATCCAAGGATACGCAGTTTAAGGCCGCATAACGAGGAGTCTTGGAATCCGAACAGACCTCTGCACAGCTCTATGGCATAACCGTCCTTCAAATCTGGCCTTCTGAGGACGCAGCCCATGAATTCGAACAGAGTCAAGGTTTCAGACAAGCCCAAATGTGTGTAGCTTATTTAAAGAGGTACCACATTACAGTGTTATTTCAGCGAGAAACACAGACACCAGCGGGTGCTGAGCGCAGCTCGAAGCTGACACCAAAAGTTCCAAAGCCCCACAGTTCTGGAACTGTTACAGCTAGAGGTCTGAAAATGTGCTTGACATGATGTAGAACAAATATAATAGAATAAAACCTGCCTTTTTTTTCAAGAATGTCTTTATTACTGCAGTTCAAAAAAGACCTATCATTACAGAGAATTAAAAAAAACAACTTTGAGTCATGTTTGAACTTATGAAGCTTGGTCTGTGTTCTACTCACCCAATTTTAATTGATATATTCAGAACCTAGAGGGTGTTAGTTTTCAAATAATGTATTGCACATGTAATTTGGGCTTACAGTTTCTGAGTTATTTGCTTTCCATTTGGGTATGCAAAATAGGCAAGAATTACCCAAAATGAGGTAGGTGTGAAGAGGTTAACACGGACACGACAGTGACTGCTGCTGTGTAAAGTCCACACTTGCACGAAGCCAGCTAGATACCCACTCACACGTATTAGGTCTACAATGTAATCACCAGGGTTGCAAGATGTCATTGACTCATGTTTTCCAGCCCAAAGAATTTTCATAAACTTCCTGGATATATGAAATCTCGCCCAATTTGAACCAAAGTCTATTGATCTCTTAGGCCATAAATCTAAAGAAAATTTTTTTTTACCGATAGATGGCCATCTTAAACTGCCAGATTGGGAAACATCCCAACCTGGCAACAATGCACGTAAGACGGGAAAAGTTAGCCTTTAGATGCAAAACCCCATCATGCACCACAACATATTTTTGAAAAATATTCTAACATAAGTTTGCCAAATATAAGAGGAACATTTTAATTTGATTTAAAGAGAATATTTTAGTTTTACTATCATTTAGTTTGTTGCAAGGGTTTTATATTTTGAAGAAATAGAAAATTACAACCATCACAAGGATGTGCATGACAAGCAAGGACTATATATACTGCCTGCATCATTTAGGTATTTAACGTTGTATTACCCCTTGAGCTTGTTGAGTTATTTACTGTCACAGGTAGGTGCTTCAGCCGGAGAGGAAAGTGTTGGGGCCGGCCCTCGCACGCTGAAATTAGGACCGGCCCACTGGGCAAATACCCGGTATCACAGATTACCAGTCCGAGCCTGCTGTTACCCCAGCATATCATTGTAGAACAGATCATGCTTTCCACAACAGACTCATTGAAGATATGCAGCTGGCTGCAAATGCAGAAGGACCTTAGCTTCCATAATAAGTAAAGTCTGCTGCGTTCCTTCCTGTAGACGGCTTCACAGATGCATTTTGGTCAGGGCAACAGGTCTATAGTCACTAAGGACTGTTGGCTGAGTCTTCTTTGGTCCTAGAATACGGCAGGAGGTCTTCTACATCACTGGAACTGTCTCCAGGGTCAGACTAAGGATGAAGATGTGCTATAGATCCCACAGAGCTGCTCTGCACAGGCCTTCAGGACTCTATAGGACTGACACCATCAGGACCTGCTGACTTATTACCATTCAGTCTCTCCAGTTGCCTCTTTACTTGATTTCTAGAGACAGACAGTTGAAAGGTGGAGGGAGCAGCACCATCTTCTATTCTGGCTGATAACAAATTAATAGAAGCAGGAGAGTCAATGGCAGAGGAGGACAGGATGTCCATGTGCATCAGGTTAGAGATAGCTCAGGATTTCAAGAAGTATGCCTTTTATTTTTTGCATTTGAAATCTGTATTCTCTAAATATTTTCAATGATTCTTTTTTATATGCAGGGCTTTTAACTCTTACACATTGGGCCTGAGATTCACACATCTCAGTGTCTTCACACGTTCACACTCCATATCCCCAATTTTTCACGCTAATGACAAGACATTAAAATTAAACTCCATTCCACTTATTTATATATATAAATACAGTGCTGGTAAAAGTCTGTGTTTTCAATACAACCTAACACACAAGGACATGCCAGGTTCATACCCAGTCGGAATTTTTGCACCAGCCTACCTATTCACTGCACCAGATATTGAAAAAACACCAGGATTTCTGAGAAGTTATTACTAGATATCTCATTTCAATTTTTATCTTATCTCATCTGAACTAAGATAATTCTCTTTGTAAATTGATTTTGGTTAGGATTCCAGTTTGTGTGGGTTGTTTGTTGTGTTTTATATCTCCACCACCAGGTTGTGCCCTATCCTCGATGGCCCTCCCTGCACACCTGCGGCTCGTTGGGTGATTAGCAGAGGAGTACTTGAGCATCTGGCTGTCACCACCTCGACGCCAGAGTGTTTGCCAGTATTGGGTACTCTAACCAAACTGAGATTAGAAGAATCTATCTTTAGCATTGTTTCTCTGAGTCTGAACTTGTTTTTGTCTTTGTTCTTCGGCAGGAAGAACTCCTGTGTTACTGGATAAGCCTGGACCTTCTACCCCTTGAAAGATTTACTGACTCTCACTGAGCAAGGGGAAAACCCCCACATAATCAGTTCAAGTCCACTCCTGGAAAACCAAGTGACAGTCTGCTCCTTTACTCCTCGGGGTCCAACGTATGTCTGCCTGTCCGCTCTCCAACGAGTTCCCTCTTCTCTAGATTAAACCCCCACAAACTGGATAAACCTAGAACCCCCCAAAAGTGATTGCCTCTCCAGCAATATTCAAGCCTCAGTCTATGTTCCCACTGTCCCTGAACTGATCACTGAGATCTCCCCTTCAGAGTTTCCGGTTCTGGTTCACCAGTCTGCTGAGTTCCAGCATTGTTTCCCCACAGAGTTTCAATCTCCATCAGTGTTTGCTAACCTACAATAAACCTGTTAAACTTTTACCCTTGGTCTCTGAGTGGTTCTCTACATGTGGGTCAGATCTTAAAAGCCCATTGACAGTTTTAAGCAATCTAGCAATTGAGTAAATATTAATAAAATATACAGCAGCTAGCCTAAATTATCGATGTGAGGACTGAGTGTAAGATCAAATCAAATGAACATCAAATTGTTTTCTCTATACCTAGTACTTTTTTTTAGTAAGCCTTACTCCTTGTTTGCTCTAGTTTAGTCCCCTGATTTAGTCTCAGTTTTAGTCCATGTTTTGCTCACAAGTTAAATAATTGTTGCTCAATCTATTTGAATAATCCCCCGTTGGAATTGAGGACTAATTAAACCAACGCAAATATCTTAATTCTTAAAGCTTTCAGGTATGTCTCACAAACCCATAGGAGATCCACAAAAAAAAATCAGACAGCAAAAAAAAAAAAAAACCCAAAACACAGAGAGGATGTACAGAACAACTTAGCTATCCAGGATTGATAGAAGAACCAGAGGGATGTTTTCATTTTATTACTTATCTTATTCATTTATCCTTATTTTGTTCCATTGAATACTTCAAAAATCTAATTTCCATCACATCCAGAGAAGTGCTATCTTGTGTCATGGTAGTTTTTTATAGAATCTACAGCCTCCTAGAAGATCTTAGCCGTTTTGTCAGTTAAAAAAAACAAAAAACATAGTGAGTTAAGGTTTTTAATCCTTAGCCTTTTACCAAATATTCATACACAGTGTAGTTTGCAGGGGATTCAATGGCAATGGTTCCTGTATTAGTACCAGTAAACCAATAGTAACTTATTAGTTCCCCATTATTTCATTTACTTGAACTGCAGAGAACAGTTGTGAAAATCTTAGTTTACAGTATATTTAAGATACAAGTATTTTAGTAGGAACCATTGTTCTTTACTTCATTTCTCTTAAAACTACCATAAAGAAAATGTATATTGTGTGAAAAGTTTTCCGCATGACTAGAGATCACTTGTTATTCAGTAACATTTACTGTGCTATAAAAATTCCACATTTTGCCACTTTGATCCAGTTAAATCTGCTGAAAACCTATAGCTGCACCAATCCTCAGCCTTTCAATCTAAGCCTGACAATGGTTTCCGGTCCAAATTCTTTCAAAATCTCACGCCAAGGTTTGGAGAAAAGTTGGCAGTCCCGTATAAGGGCTAAATATGAACATTTTAGATTCTTGGATTTATTGGCGGTTGGCAACAAACTTTAAGCATTGCCGCCACTGAATGGTATGGAGTGTGGTTTGTGATGTTTTATATAAATTCAAAGAAAATATATACACACAAATACCTACTTTCAGTGGTGTCAAAAGTACATATTTGTTACTCAAGTATAGATACTGCAGTTTAAAAAACTGTGGTAACAGTTGAAGTATCAACTTAACCTCTTTATTCAAGTGAAAATGTATTTAAAGTAACCTTTAAAAATAACTCCCAGATGCCACTATATAAATTGAAAGCTCAAATTTTTGACTATTGCAGAAAATCCTTTGAGATAGGGCCAAGGGAGGTCTTGTTGGTCTCCGTCTTCATCTCCAGATACGCCCTCGCTTGTGTCCGACCTTTCAACATCTTTTTCTGAATCCGACATCATAGCATGGCATAGACAATTCACGTGTGCAGTTTGAACACCTGCTTGCTTCCAATTTCCTTTAGCTAACCAATGAGTGTTTGCGTTATACGACTCATCCAGTTACAGTAGTTTGGATGGTGCACATGACGTGAAATAAAGGTTTATAAATGTGGCAACACTAAGGTAGGAGTCTGATACCCTGCTGTGAGGAGCAGTGGAACTAGAAGTTGTCATCAATGCCACCTTGGGAATTGCACCCAAGGAAATAGACTACCAGTAGGGTCGAGGTTCGTGACCAAAGAGAACAAGACTTTTCCAAGAAAATTTGTTACATTTTATTGTTTTGTTTTTTTCCTTAAAAAAAAAAAAACAGTCAAAACAAGGAAACACAATAGGAAGGGAGTGTACAGTACTGAGGCCTAACAGCAGGGGGAGAGCGGTCCAAATGGGACCTGGTTCCTAAAATAAATGTATAAATCCAAAATTAATCACCCCAAACACTTGTGAGCAGGCATTCAATCGTGAATAATAAAAAACAATCCCAACGGCCCCTTGCACGACACAGTTCCAGTCTCCCAAGAGGCCCCTCCCACTACCGTCAGCACTCAGCCTGGAGACAAAAGAATGGGGTTAAAGCAAATACAAGAAAACAAGACTAAAATGAGGTTCTCCAACATGACCAATTAAAATCCTCAATGCTTTTGTGTAAAAGAACCCCTGGTTGCTACCTGCAACAATACTGGGGGCCACACAAAACAATAGAACGTTCCAAAGGAAATACCAATTAACAAGATAAGCTAAACAAATAATACAAGACAAATAATTGTTATTTTTGCATTATGGAGCTGTGTGGGTGCAATAAAACAATACCCGTTTTATGTGATCAAAAGTCAAAGACAGGTCTTGAACCATCAACATCTAGAGCAGGAGCCTGACTCTTACAGCTGACGCCACCTATGTAGATAGTCTGACACAGTAGAAAATACTTCTCAACACTGACGTGTTAACGCAGGCTTTGTCCGGTGGTTTGCTTAAATTTTTGATCATTACATTGTTTATTCTAACCAAATTAGCAACTAGATTGGTTGTTTTTCCAACCGATCTATTATTAAAATCTATCCAAACTTTATCCAGCTGAGAGCATCTCTCCTCCAAACTCCCACATCTTGACTGAACACTGAGGCTGTTTAGATGCCTTTCAAAATTCTTGCACATTCTGAACCACTTCCCGAAGCGGTCACATGGTATCATGGTAACGAGGCCTCGGACGTCATCAATTTTGGCCCCTCCTCTAAATGAATCACGCCTCGACACGCGCTTCGGGGAAACGCCCCCTCCATTACTCGACACACGCCTCGAAGCCTCGGCTCATCTCATAACATCACTAATAGATACCTAAAAAGTGTACTTAAGAACAGTAACAAATATTTGTACTTTGTTACTTGACACCTCTGCATACTTATACATAACTTTGTATTCTAACCGTCTATCTCATATACACATTCACCCTCTCTATAATCAAATTCTATGAAATAATTTAGTTTTCTTTAAAAATCGAATAACTATTTGAATATGTTTACTCCCCAAGTTTTTCCTCAAAATACCTAATAAATCAATCTTTTCCTAAATATATTCAAACTCTCTCCTCATATATCTTCTCTTGCTTTCATATTTCTGACATTCCAGTATAACATGTTCTATTGTTTCATATTTTTCACAGAAATCACATTTTCCAGCAGTATGCTTTTGAGATTCAAAAATTACTTTTATTTTGAAATCAGGAAGTCGGCAGACGCTGTAGCCACTCTTCCGCCGCTTTTTTTGTTTTTGTTTTTTTAACCGTAAAGTCTGTAACAAGGGTGCACTTGAAGTATTAAAGCGGCTTTCGCCGGTTGCTGCGTACCCGGGAGCGAAGAAGAGGTTTAATCGGAGCAAGGAAGAGGTTTAAACGGTGCTAAGAAGGGGTTTTAACCGGAGTGTCAGTCGAATGTCCAACTCAAAACTAACGGTGACGGTGCGAGTTCTTCGCTGAGCTGCTATCATCCCGAAGGCTAAAGTAAGGCTAAACCGTTGTATATTGGTGCTAACCGTTATAATAGCAGAAGTTAGCCTGTGGTTGTTTTCATATGTCGGACTTTGCTCGCTTGCTGCAACCTGTTTATTACACCAAGCTTGTGTAATTATCTTTAAGACATTTTCTTCACCAGCTAAACCACCGAGGTATCAGTAAGAAAAGTAAACGGAAGTGGTTTTAAACTTTCCTTTAAATCGAATAATGTAACCTCTAGCGTGGGTGTGAGGAGTGGACACATGGTTTATAACATATTCCTGAACATTTATGTGGAGCGGTTGACTTGCCAGGGCCAATGTCCTAGTTGTTTTTAACGAGCCTGTATCGAGATAATCCGCCCTGCGTGGACAGAGGTAATTGGTTGAGGTAAAGGACTGCTGGAAGTTGAACGTGCCCCCTGTCTTGTGATTGTTGTGTTTTCAAACAGCTCCTGCAGGGATGGAAAACCCCGGATACGGCAGCGGCGGCTACGACGGGCTGCATCACCAAGGCGACGACGACGACGACGAGATGGTGGACATCGCCGGAGCCACGCTGGACTTTTCCTCCACGGATGACGTTCCTCCTCTCAGCTCAGGTAGGCTGGAGTGAAATTTAAAAAGTTCTCAAATGCCGTAAAGCAGGGGTAACCAATTAAAAAACAGATATTTTAAATTATAATCTGTTAGTTTAAACAGAATTTAACACTGAAATCAAATACGTTTTTTTATGCATCCTTCTTATACATTGAAAATTTGAATAAAACAAGTTTT
The DNA here is from genome assembly GCA_030533445.1 of Cyprinodon diabolis. NCBI lineage: Eukaryota > Metazoa > Chordata > Actinopteri > Cyprinodontiformes > Cyprinodontidae > Cyprinodon > Cyprinodon diabolis. The sequence goes on along the minus strand of CM060075.1, from coordinate 15,037,948 downwards.
CCCATTTCAAGATCTAAATTGTTTTTGAAGTAAAGAACAATTGTTCAGTTTGGTATATAGACAATTTCCGGATTCTCATATTTTATAAAACACCTGAACTGACCTTTTGTTATTTATTTTTTATGGCTTAAAGGTGCAGTAGGAGATCTTTTCAGACGCGTTTTTTTTTTTTTTTACCATGTGGCTTAAAGATCTCCCTACAGCCGTTTAGCAAGCAGTAAAATAGATACCTCATTTACACTACCATTGTAAAAAACGATCCATGCAGTGACCAGTCCGAACTCGAATCAGTTAACCAAAAAATCGATTTGGCAATATGCCGTGATTTTTAGCGTCCCAATATAATATTGATTCTTACGTTTCTAATATCGATAAAAAGAAGAAAGAAAAAAAACCAAAAACAAAATAACTGAATGATGAATATCTTCTACGGAATATACAGCACTTGTTTTTGTGATCTCTACATTTAATGTTGACATTAGCTGGGTAGTATACGACATTATATCTTGATATTCCAATTTGTGACAATATCGTATTGCGATGCGTATTGTGTCACAACACTTTTGGTAATACTTGATCCCTAGACCAGATGTACAGGGCGCTGGCCCGTGTTGCACCCCGGGTAGAACCGGCCATGCTTAGTCGGGTCCACTGGGGTACCAGCAATAATGGTAGGAATGTTAGGGATAATAAAAGTCCTACACATTGGATGTGTTTCTGATCGCAAATGTGCGCAAAACTGTTTCCATATTCTGCTAAAAAAACTCATTTTTGCAACTGCAGTTTTTCCATTAAATAAAAAACGCTGTTAAAAGTTTCACCCGATAAACATGGAATCTATATCTACTTATTAGGTTATATAACATCTCAGGTTACATAGAGGGACTCCATAGCAGTATTTTTACTAGGACTATGACTTAGACCTGCAATAGGAAATGAGTAATCACAAGTTTTATTGTTAATCAGCTTTAACAAGCCGATGATGTGGTCAGTTTTAAGTACATTAGAGTTTCTGAATTAGTAATACTTTTTTTCTCCAAGCTCTTTTTCTCACTTAATCTGAGTGCTAAGCTTGTTGCTAAATATTCCCATGGCTTTGTTGTTTCCATATTTTTTCACTAAGGGCGACACGTTTTCTTAAATCCTTAAAAATATAATTTTTCAACCTGAAGAAAATTACTTTGCATTTGTAAGCTCCCACATGGCTTCAACATTCGGTCAAAGCCAGTCATTCCCCAGATAGACACTTGGACTTGCTCTGGATTATACTGACGAAACGATCATTTCATAGATTCTAAAAGAACAATTGTTTTTTTGCAACCATATTCTTCTTTGAATGTTTGCTAATCTCTTAAACCCATTTATGGTTCTCCTTAAGCGAAGGTAAAGAAACAAAAAGGAAGTTAATCGGAGCCAAATTCTTTCAAGTCCTCTGCTGCCTTTCATACATAAATGTTTTTTTATATAAACCATTCTTCTGTTTGTTTCCTGTTGGCAGGTGTTACTCCACACCCTTCTTCTAAAGCATCTGAAAAAGAATCCTCTCTAGATTATCCCATATTTTCTCCCATTTGTTTATATTGCGGAGGAAGCCTCCCCACAGCATGATGCTGCCACCACCACTGGCGGTGGCAGGATTACTCAGGGCCTGAAACTCAATGTGATTGATGGTTGTAGTGAGGAGTTGCTTGGAAAGCAGAAGTCTAAATTCTTCTGCAAGGCAACAGAGGTCCCTGCTTTTAACTTCGATTGAGAAGCCACGCTCTCTATGCTTCTATGCCTCCCCGTAGCTGCCCGGTTACTGATGATGTCATCAGCAGAAAATCAAGTCTCTGTTCCTTGTTGTGAGGTGACATGAGATTGTTTATGGAAAGGTTGAAATGTTTGGCCAGCATGTTGAGTGTCGCGCTTCCTGTTTCTGAACGCTGCAGCTCATAGGCTGATCTTTGCTGTGTCACAGATATCGATCAACAGCATTATCATCCTTATGCAGATGCTGTTAAGAGGAACTAGATGGTGAGAAGTATAGATTCAGGGCATGTACCTCTAAACATCGAGTTATAATCTCAATAAAACTACCAACACAAACTTTCATTCCTTTTTTTTCATCATTTTTTATACAAACAAATTCAAACTGTTGTTTTTTTTGCCACAATCTGGTCAGTAAATCATTTTTTTGATAAATATTAAATATATGAATGCGATCATTATATAAAAGTAGGGGGGGAAAAAATGCATTTGGATGCAATTGCATCCAAATGCTTACAATAAACCCCGGCCTCTGATTGGTTGTTAATCAGAACAAGTCAGCTGCAGACCAATTACCTTCTCTTTAACTGTGGAAGCCCCACCCACCTTGTTTGATGCATTAAGCTAAAACATTAAACTCCTTATTTACTCAACTTTAAGCATAATAAGTAGTATCATTCAGTGGTTTTTAATTAATAGATCTTTGAGTTCACAGTATCAGTTAATTTAAGTATTTTTTTGCATATCAGTAAGTTGTCAGAGTCTGGTTAATTCCTGGAAGTTTTCAGCTGCCTGGTTACTGGTACCTCATGTACTTCTGGCTAACTTAAACAGAATAAAATGTGTGTCAGCAGAAAGGAAGTTTTTAACTCAGAGCTGCTCCTGCTGTATCAGCAGAAGGAAAAGGTCAAGGTGGATCTATCTTGGTTAAAACTAAACTCCACGTGTTTTTAGAAATGAGGAAGTTTTTGAATTAAAACCAGAACGGCTGTCTGGTTGGTGGGTCTCTGTGTATTTAGATATAATCTGACCCCCTGTTTGTGATTCTTTTGACTTTACTCACACTCTCACTTCTCCTTTTTGATCCTTAAAGCTTATAACCATGTAGTGACCATCGGTTAACCTTCCAGGCTGCTTCTCATTAAAGCTTGATTTTTGTTTTTAGAAAAGACAACTTATTTGGGAGCCAAATTCTGTTGAATAGGAACTCTTTGTTACTATTTTTTTTTTCTTAGCCTTTACGTGACAGATCCAACCCATCGCTGACTGTTTCATCACTATATGCGCTGACCTTCAGGTCTTAATCTGATTGATTAAGATTAACAGCTGTTAGATTGTATGGACGAGGGCTGAAAAAGTTATTGGATAATATTATCAATAGTTAATCATGATTAATTGATTATTTAAATAATCGTCAACTATTTTAGTAATCGATTAATCGTTAACTGAAGAGTAGAGACTCTAAAACATGCCTTTATCTGACAGAGCGATAAATAAATTAAAATGTCAACATTTATGCATTTAAGATAAAAATCTTTTCCTTCTGCCGATATGCTTTATCCAGAAAAGTTTCAGCTGGTTTAATTTAGCAAAAGTCTTCTTTAAGGAACGTTTTGCTATCCGAGTATTAATCGATTTATCTAAAAAATAATCCACAGGTTAATCTATTTGCAAATGAATTGTTAGTTGCAGCCCTAGTATTGACAGACCTTTATAACTCTTCCCTGGTTTTACCTTGCTGATTACTTTAATCCTAGAGAGCAGCATTAAGCTAAAACTCTACTTTCATGGACATAAATTCGGTGCCGTTGATGGGCTGCATCCTCTGAAAGCAGATATAGTTTTAAAAGACAGAGTTTCTGTTGTAGTTTTAGATTTAATTAACTTTATATAATTATTGGCATCGTATTTCAGAGTAATCTTAGATGATCATCAGCCTATGTTGGTACGAATAAGATGGGTACAGAAATGTTTATTAGTTGGAGTCTGAGTTTATTACCTGGCTGCTGCTCTTCTGGCGCCATCAGGTCTCTAACCCCCGAACTCTTTGCTTTCTCCGGCTCATTTTTGGCAGACGTGCTCAGGATTAGTGAGATTGACAGGCTTGGTCAGCACAAAGGCCTTGTTTTTGGTTCTGGATATCACCAGGCATTCTCTGGGTCACTCCAGAACCCAAACTTTGAGAGTCTTCCTGCTCTAGTTTAGAAATCTTAGTGTTCTCAGTATGGGGTTAGGTCTTTCCTTCCTCGCCTTGTCAGGGAAATAAATCCCAAAGGTTTGTTCTGTCATCACCCTGTCTAAATGTGGGGATGGTTTAATAAAAGGGGGAGGTTTTATCCACACATAGATCACAGTGGCTCTGCACTTTGCTTCGGATCTGACAGTTCTGCCTCCTTGGTGTGGAAGTTATTACTAGGCTTCTTTAGCTCCTTTTTGCTTCAGTGTGATTGTTCAGCAGCAGCTGGTTCCTGCTGATAGTGACCAGCAGAGGTCAGGCTTCTTTGGTTTAAACAGACACTCAGATGAACTGCCTCTGCTCCAGATCCTTTATTTGCTATTCTTCGGTATGTTTGATACCAGATTTGCTTACATGTCTCATTTTACTGCTGACAATCTTAACTGTGTAAACACGTTTGCTGGATTTATTGCCAGCAGGGAGCAAATAAAAAAAAAAAATTGCTGTAATGAGTTTATTGCTTGGTATATTGACTCAACGTCCTCTGAGTGGGTCATACAGTGGATTAGTCACACCGTGGACCTGTTGTCTCAATAATCACTGACAGTATTTTTATGGTAGGACGGTAGGAATCAAGACACAGGGAAAATACCAGGAATTATGAGTCGTACGACATCAGAGAAACACGTAATCCTGTTTTAGATAATTGCCAGACTGTCTGTTACATTTAGGCCACATTTTGTGACTCTTTCATAAAGTCCACCATTCTTTGTGAGGCAGCTTAGCCACCTAATCTGTTTTATTTAAAGTAAATAATGGTTAAAAAAAAAAAACCTAACATGCAAAATTTCACTTTTGCTCAATTCTTTTTGACCAAATTTTGCAACAGAGCTGTTGTTTGAAATTGTGGAGCTGCAAAAATTGACGACACGTCAGTGATTGTAATTCCAATGTATCGTGCAGCTCCACCATGTTGTAAGAAGAAATTAGCAGGATTATACTAAATCTGTCATTGCCATCTGTGGATTTTTTCGGCTGATTACTTTCCAGATTAAACCTTTAAAGCCATGCATACACTGTACGATTATTTTCAATTGTTGAACGCAGCTACCGCTCACACTGTATGACGAAACCAAGGGGTTTAAAAGTTCACAGCTCACGATGTATGTTCTCACACTGTGCGACCCGACGATCTAATGTGATCTACCTGCTCACATTGTACGTCTAAAAGACACGTCGGACTCAGCTCTGCAGTGAGATGGCGCTACTAGGACTTGTCTTTATGGAAGCCAAATGAGTAGAAGAGGAATATGAAGCTCACGAGAGTGAAACGCGCTGCCTTGGCAATTTGTGCAATTTTGTGCTGAAAGCCCTAAAAAGAAAAGACAATGACCTATTTTGACAAACACATGGCTGATCAAACATGGCTACAACGGTCTGTCAATTTTACAGAAAGAATTCCATTTCACTCGCCCCCCCCATGCTTCTGTGTTTCCTTCTGAGAGGAGAAAGAAGAAGAAAAAGGAGAATCCTTGTTAGCGCACTGAGCGATTTACCCACAACGGCTGACTGAATTTTAAGCATGTTTGACTTTATCCAGACCTTATGATTCCTGATCGGGAGGTGGTCGTGATAGCCTGATCGTACGTCGTGTAGTGCACAACGTACGATCAGGCTGAAAGTCAACCCGATTGAAAAGGCAGAGAAGGCCCCAGAAAGGGCAGAAAATCGTACAGTGTATGTCGGGCTTAAGTCAGAGGGAGCATGGGAAGTTGTCCATTTATAATAACTGACTGTGGCGATTAGTGCACTGATTAGAAACCACATGGTTAAAAGGGGAGAGAAAAGCCAGTGTAGCATTTAAAATGGTCCCCTGCTCTTCTTTTACTTCTTTTACTCAACATTTTTTTTATTGTAAAGTGAACAAAGGTTACACTCACTCTTATACATTTTTCTAAGGTCCACATTTGTGTGACCATATTCAAAAATATTCTATTCTATAAAATGGGTAGAAAGATATAAGTAAATGCAAAATCTGTAATATTCAACAACAAAAAATACTTAGTGAAGCAAATTTAGCAAAACGGCAATAAAAAATACAAATCCTTACCGGTTTATTAGTCCCCACACTGCAGATATATTAAAATCTGTCCTTAAATTCCAGCCAAACCCATTTACACAGTAACGGATAAAAACCATCAGATAAACCAAACATTACCGCCACATATCTGACTCGATAATCATTAAAACAACTATTTTCATTCATTTCAGACGGAACTATTCACAGAGTTATATTATATTAAACTGAACTTCCAATATTCAGTGCCAAGTAACATTTCCTCTGATCACGGAGCAGGCGGCTTGCTTGATCTCGCAATGAATTCTGGGATATCCAAGTATAGTGGGGATACATCGGACTTGTCCTTCAAATCAGGCAAAAAGAAGAACACATTTTAAGGCCGCATAACGAGGACTCTTGAATCCGACCAGACCTCGGCGTCGCGCTATGATGTAATCATCCTTCGAATCTGGCCTGCTGAGGACGCTGCCCATGAATTTGAACAGAGCAATTATTTCAGTGCGGTAGCTGTTTTTTCATGTGACAGGGATTGTGATGCAGCTCAGGATTGGGAGTCTTTAACTGTAGCAGAGAAGAATGTCAGTACTGTGGTTGGTCATGGTGTCCAGAGGGTTTGGAAGTGTGTGTGTGTGTGTGTGTGTGTGTGTGTTTGTGTGTGTGTGTGTATATATATATATATATATATATATATATAAATATATATATATATAAATATATATTAGGGGTGGAACGATTCACAAAATCCACGGTTCGGTTCGATTCACGGTTTCGTGGTCACCGTTTTCGGTTCGGTTCGATTCGGTATATGTTGATTGTTACACCGAAATCCCATAAAAATTTATGAAATTAATGAAAAAATCCCCCCAAAAATAATGGATTGTAATTATTTTACATGATCCGCGGAAACCCTGGATCATTTCCGCATGTTTTGCTGCTTTGAATGTAATCATCTCGCGCATTCTCTCTACCATCTCCAAGGAACTCAGAGGGGAGCGGACGGGAGCCACAGTGGAGGCTGTAGGCTTTGCTTTGAGCAGCCGGTCTGGAGCGCAGCGGAGCGCTGACGGAGTATGAGGGATTTCGGGGTTAGCATGACATGTTGGTCATGTTGCTGTTAGCATAAACAAAACGTGTTGCACAATGCTTGCACACTGTTGCACTTTTATCCACAACTTTCTTTCCGCCATCATCGTAGGTCACTCTAAATGCAAAGCGGTCCCATACAGCAGACCTATAAAGTGCTGCTGGCGTGTCTTCCAACTCTTGTTCTTTCCCACTCGCCATACCCACACAATTCTCCACAACGACTGATTTTTTTCACTGCTACACCCGGCTACGCTGCTTCGCTTCTTCTTCTTCTTGTTTACTACTGGTGGTTGGCTTTGGTCGCAGTACCGCCACCTTCTGCTCTGGAGTGTAAACGCTTCACCTATGAGAAAAAGGAGCAGCGCATTAACCGAACGAAACACACGTGAATCGAACCGAGACAGTCGAACCGAACGGTTGTATATATATATATATATATATATATAAATATGATGCAATATATGAGCTCAGCAATATGGGTTAAAAATCTAATCTACAATCTTTTTTTCTACAGAATATGATTGAATGATTTATTTATTTAATTTTCTCCCTTAAGTTTTATGACTTACGTTAATTTCATAAACCCGCTTTTATCATCCCTTTTGGGAGGTGACCTTGATTTAAAGGGCAACAAAATTCGAACTATGAAATGCTTGTTTAACAATGAAAATATAACAAACCAGGTGTTAACAGCTAGTGATGTCTCACAGTTAACTAACATTAAATCTATATAAACTGAAAATTTAAATAATCCAACCAGCTCTAATGTTTGATATCAGTGACTGACCAAAACAGCGATATTTTTTATCTGATATTGATATGATCCCAGATTCTAATATCAGTGTGTCCCGTAATAAGACCTTCAAATTATAACTAAGGGTCTCAATAAAAGTTTTATGTTTACTGTTAGGTTTAAACACCAAACACCTTATTCAGCAACCTGCACAAAGAAAGACACAGAGAATTGAGTATAATTTACTTGCAAGGAGAGGGGATCAGAGACTGCATTCAGTTACAATCTCCAACCCACTCTGAAGCAGTCTCTGCTCTCCAAGCTTTTTATTTGGAACGCCCTGGTTACAATGTGGTTTCAACCTCTAAGGGGAAGGGGGTCAACAGAAGCCAGTTTAAACCAGAAGTTTCGAACAATCATCATAAGATAAGGAAATCTTCTCTCCACATCCGATGTGCAACTCTGCGGTGTGTGCAACTCTGCGCAGCTCTCCTTGTTTCACAACATTAACCCAGATTTGACCCCAGCAACTTCCTTGCACAAACTTACAATGAGTAAAGTTCAACAGCTTTACTCCAGTTGTGTTACATCAACATCCTCCTGCACAAACTGACAGCAAAACATTAGTAATCATAGCAAGCAAAGTTCACTCTTTGTAATATAAGTAAGATAGAGATAACAAATGTGTATAATATGATTAAAGTAGAATAACTTATGTACAATTAATCCAACATTTCCCTCCTGTTTATTCACTTTAAGCTATTTTTTTATCATTCAATAGTTACTTCTTTTCAGATTTTCAACTATGAAATCATTTTTAGCTGTAAAGGGTACGCTCAAAGGTACTCTAAGCTGGTGGGTTATTGTCGTTGGGATTAGGATAAAGACCAGGAAAGTGTAAAGAGGTTTCATCCTCTTCACTGTCTGCATCATCCAATGGGTGTTCCTCAGTGGACATGAGGGCATACATTTCTGTTTTCATGGGTTGTATTGCTGTGGTAATTAGTCTATTTAGCAGCGCTCTAATACATGGAATACAACAACATCCACATAAGGTCAGGATGGCGGCAAATACAGCTATAGACATTAAAATAGAAACTACCAATTGTTTGTATTTACCAAAAATGTCTCCAAATCCGTCCCACAATTTTGTGTCAACTCCAGAATGGTCTTTCATTTTGCTGTTAAGAGAGCGAAGGCCTTCAAGGGCCTTTGTGAGGCTGCCATCAGCAGCGGTGTTGTTGGGAATAAAGGTGCAACACTGATCTCCAAAAATAGAGCACACACCACCTTTTTCAGCTAACAACATGTCAACAGCAATACGGTTCTGGAAAGCCATCAGAGAGGTAGCTGACAATTGTTCATGAACAGCGGAGAAGCCTTGTTCTGTTTTATTTCCCAGCCTCTAGACGTTATAGTGGATGTAATTTATTCTGTCTACATTTTTGTTTATAGTGCACCACCAGCATAAGATAGATTCAAATCCTGCAGTAACTTGATTCGTTAGTTTATACTCATCTGGATCACCTCTGGGTACCCCAATGCTGTCAATATAAGTAGGGTCATCTCCACTCCACGCGTTTTCAGATGCTCTCTTCCTTCTAGTATGCCCTGTGTGAGGTAAAATGCTGTTTATAGTCGTTAACAATTCATCCATTGTGAGTGATGTAATAGAAACAGGTAAAATTAAAGTGACCGCAGCACACAATCCAGTGGTGTTGTATGGAAGTCTGTCAAACAATCTGTCATCTGTTTTAAGCGGTCCATTAATATTTTGAATTTTTATCTGTTCACCTTGGGCAGAAGTAAGAATCCCTTGTATCTCATCTCCTTCTTGTGTAATATTTGCGGGGCACAAATACAATGTCCAACATGGATCAGTTCCAGCAGACCGTGCACATATAAATGAGGAAGAACAGCCTTCCTTCTCAAGGGGTTCTGCTGTGGAGTTTATCGTCATGGTGAAAAACTTTGGAGTCATGGTTAACAGTGAACCCTGATATTCTACTCATCCATTTCTTAGCTAAAGATGTCCATCCATATGATCCTTTCTTCCACTGTTCAGTGGTTCTAAAAACGTCTCCCCAACTCTTTTGAGTTTTTTGAACTACACAGGGATATAGGTAGAAATCATAACCTCGCCAGACTCCTGGGTCAATTTTGAATCTTTGTGAGAATGTTTGAAAAAGAATAGTCACCAAACTGATTACTCTAGTAGAGTTATAGCAGAGATAGATGTCCCTTTTACAAATAGCTGGATCATGAGGGCAACAAGAATCCTTGCCCTGAGTCAGAGCTAAAGACAAAACTAATATGAGTAGTCGCAACATTATCTAGGTTCAAACTTCAAAAAGTTTCCTATGGGTAATCTTTCACACAATGGTCTACTTCCTATGACCTTTCGGCAGAGTTGTGGACAATCTTCACCAGTTTGAGACGGTTGTATACTAAAAATACAACCCCCTTTGTACGATGGACTTCCTCTGAAGGTCGGTGAAGGAGACCAAATGTGTATTCTATAACAGGTACCACAGTAGGATTACTAGAATGCTAAACACTATAGTAAGGTTCCACAGAATAATTAGGAGAGTGATTTTATCCATTAATCATCTGATCTATCTATCACCTTTTTACAGTGTGACAAGTGGATCCATGTGCTTCTTTCAGCTATTTTCAATGCAGTTGGAGTGGTCAACAAAACCTGATAGGGTCCTTCCCACTTAGGTGAATACCAATGTTTCTTATTTGGTCTTTCTTAGTCTGTTTTTAACAGTACAATTTATTCATTCCACAAGTCCTGCGCTCTGTGGATGATATCCACAATGATTTTTTAAATCAATGTGGAAGGCTAATCCTATTTTGGACACTATTTAATTAACAAAGTAAGAATCATTCTCACTATATATTCTCTCTGGAATGCCATATCTTGGTATTATATCTTTACAGAGTGCTTTTGCTACTGTAAGGGCATCAGGGTTTTTTATTGGAAATAGTTCAATCCATTTAAAAAACAAATCTATTATGACTAAACAGAATTTTTTACCTTCGCTTGGATTTAGTTCAATAAAATCCATATGTATGTGTTGAAAGGGGTAGTTTGGTTTTGGGAATTGTCCTCTTTTAGGCCTTAGGTTCCCCTGAGCATTGTACTTTGCACATATTAAGCATGCTCTACAAAATTTTTTTTTGAATAAGCATTAAAACCATAGGTTGTATATGTTTAGTTTACCAATCTGTCCAGATAGTTACTTTTTTGTCTTTCATAAGTTTGCACGTTTCAGTAAGAGGAATCAGTTCTGCTGCTTGTGCAGAGTAATGTTGTGGTAAGGCTTCCGCTTTTAGCACAGCGGTATGTGTCACTACAGCATAACCAGTTCTCGTTTTCCCTTTTTCATCTTTTTTAGAGGATCCATCAACAAATAATGTTTCTCCTTCTGACAAAGGAGTGTCTTTTAAATCTGGCCTACTTTTAGCAGTTTGTTCAGCCAGAGCCTCACAATCATGGGATTCCCCATCATCTGGTGTGGGGATAAGTGTTGCTGGGTTCAGCACCGTGCAGCGTTCTATTTTTAGATGCGGCTGTGACAGGAGTATAGACATGCATGAGAGGTGTCTGGCTGGGGATAGAAAAGTCATTTTTGTTTGTAAAAGCAGAGCAGACACCGAGTGGGGAACTTTTAATGTCAGTGGATGGAATAATACTATGTCAGCACTGGACGTTATTGCTAATGAAGCAGCTATCACTGCTCGCACACAATGTGGAAGTGCACATGCTACATCATCTAATTTAGTAGAATAGTATGCTACTGGTCTTAATTTATTTCCATGCATTTGAGTTAAGACTGAGGTCATAAAATGACCTTTGCAGTCCACCATTTGTACAAACTTTTTCTCATAATTTGGCAGGGCCAACGTGCAGCTGCTCACCATAGCCTGCTTAATGTTGCAGAAGGCCTTTTCTGCTTCAGGTATCTATTTTAGTTTATCTGACATTTTCAGTTCCTCTTTATACATAAAAAGTTTTAACGGTGCAGTTATTCCTGCATAATTTGAACTTAGAGGTGCGTGGGGTATGGGTTCTTTTATTGTGGTTCTGCAGGCTCCTGTATCACACAAAATTTAACAGGAGTGCCCTGGACCATCAGAACTATTTCTATATTTTTCTTCAAAAATCAAATCCTCAAGTTTAATAAATCCATGTTTTCATCTTCTATTTCTTCAATAGAGAATGGTTGCTCATCTAGTCATGCTGAGCTCCCTGCATTTTTTCTTTTTGGGTTACTTCGACAGTCTCTAGCCATGTGGCCTTCTTTTCCACATGACCAACACGCTCTGGATTTATCGGTTGAGCGTGATCCAAAGCCTGTTCCCCTTCCACGGCCTCTGCCTCGGCCTCTACCTCTGGACTGCTGATAAAACACAGTCTCCTCCTCCTCCTGATAAAACATGGTGGATTCTTTATTCTTATTCTTTTTGCTTTCTTCACTTTCTCGGCATGCAGGGCGTGATTTATATAATTTTGGAGTGTTCCCCCACTCATTTCTATGTGGTGACGATCGACCCACCCCTTAATTTCTGGCAGAGACCCCGCATGGAGCGCATTTTTTAGTTGTTGTTTAAATGGCCCGTCTTCATTGTCTGCATAAGGAAGTCCACTATGTGCTCTGAATATCTTCTCCATTCTCACCCTGTATTCATCAAAGGGTTCGTCGGATCTCTGCTTACATCTTCCTATTTCTGTGTAATTTGCTCTTCTGTGGTATCTGATTCTGATACGAGCAATCAGACGCTCAACTGCTGTGGTCAGATCGTCAGAATCTGGAGGATCGACACCTGTGGTTGGTATAAAATCGCCTTTCACGTGGTGCCATTCTGGCCCTAATTGGCACATCCAGACCTGCTGAACCTCAACTCCATTTAAATGGTAAGACCTCCTAAGGTTTTCCATTTGGAGTATGCACTCCTCCACATCTTCTTTGGGTGAAGGGATTCCTTCTACTGCCTTTTTAACATCCTTCTGTGTCCAGGTCCTATATACCATAACTGTGGCGGGCTGGCGGGCTTGGCCAGCTAATGGATTGGGCAGTTCAATTAGAGGATAAAGTTCCTCCTCATCTGTTTTTTGTCTAATAAGTGTTTTAGGGGTTTGTGGGGACAGTACATTACCAATTCCTGACACCAAATCCTTTGTCCATTCAAGTCTGTACCCACGTGATCTAGTAAGTGGTTTGTCAAAGGCCTGTGATGAAATCACAGGTGAAGAGTCAACCTGTTGCAGGGCGGTGTATTTGGGTGGTTCTTCTGGGGGAAGTGGGGCTGAGGGGCCGGCTACAGCTCCCCCACCCTGTCCTGCTTGTGGAAGATTCTGGATTTGATGCATAAGATTGGAATAAGGCCCCACATACTCATTGTCTTCCTTCCTATGAAACATAACTGACTTTTCTTTCTCTTTTTCCTTCTCTTCACGTTCTTTTTCTTTCTCTTTTCTCTGTCTCTCCTCCCTTTTCTCTCTGTCCTGCTAACTTCATCCACACCATTGTTTGACTAAAACCTTCTTTGGCCATCAGGGTGTCTTTATTTTTGCCTTTTGTTTTTTTTTTTTTTTTTTTTTTTTTTTTTTTTTTTTTTTTTTTGTTGCAATTCCTTTATGTTTGTGGTGCTCAATTTACCATTAAAACCATATTTTTTATCCAGTAACACAACGGCTCTACCGCCGCCGGGTCATCATTTTCAACTATTTTCCAATCTTTACACTGGAGTTCTTCCAATGACTTCCATAATTTTCCTTTACTTTGCCCTTTTCCCATTTTGAACTAAATTTGGGCCCAGTGGGTTTTCAACACCTGTCGTGTTCTAAACACTGGGGCTTCAGACAAGATGGTGATCAACTACCTTTGTGGTAAAACTCACTTCAACCTTTGCAGGTGGAGTTTTCTTGTCTACAAACATCCACAAAAGCTCACCATTTAACCCTTGTCTTTTTGGTATGAAATACAGATATCTAGTGATATCTATATTTCCTTTCACACACACACACACACACACACACACACACACTGCGCAGTTAACTTTTACTTTATTCCCGTTTTCTTTATTTTAAACACAGAGGACGCCGCCGTCCTACACAGAATTTAACTAGTTTAAAACTAGGGGAGTCTGTCCTCCCGCGGACTTTAACTGTTTTAAAATTTCTGTTTTACCTGATAGAGTCTAGAATTGTCAGGGTTTTAGTACAACAGGGGGACCTCGTTACCCCACGCGGAATTTAACTATTAAAAATAGAGGACACCGCCGTCCTTCACGAGGTTTAAACTGTTTGCTGTTTTTCTCTCACGGTTCTCACTCACTCCTTATTAAAGAGAAAAACTACTCACAATTCTCTGCGTCCTCGAAATGCTTCAACCGTCGGACCCCAGCTTGTAAGGGAGAGACCAGTCCCGTAAAGGGTCTGTTTGCTGCGGCCGCAGACTTGTCTGGATCTCACTCACCTGCTGGGGGTCGTCGGGTATCTTGCAATCCGGCTCGAAGGACCATTTAAATGTTAGGTTTAAACACCAAACACCTTATTCAGCAACCTGCACAAAGAAAGACACAGAGAATTGAGTATAATTTACTTGCAAGGAGAGGGGATCAGAGACTGCATTCAGTTACAATCTCCAACCCACTCTGAAGCAGTCTCTGCTCTCCAAGCTTTTTATTTGGAACGCCCTGGTTACAATGTGGTTTCAACCTCTAAGGGGAAGGGGGTCAACAGAAGCCAGTTTAAACCAGAAGTTTCGAACAATCATCATAAGATAAGGAAATCTTCTCTCCACATCCGATGTGCAACTCTGCGGTGTGTGCAACTCTGCGCAGCTCTCCTTGTTTCACAACATTAACCCAGATTTGACCCCAGCAACTTCCTTGCACAAACTTACAATGAGTAAAGTTCAACAGCTTTACTCCAGTTGTGTTACATCAACATCCTCCTGCACAAACTGACAGCAAAACATTAGTAATCATAGCAAGCAAAGTTCACTCTTTGTAATATAAGTAAGATAGAGATAACAAATGTGTATAATATGATTAAAGTAGAATAACTTATGTACAATTAATCCAACATTTACTTTAAAAGAATCTGAAAATCTGACAGCAATTTTCTCACTATAATCAAGTATTAATGAGGAACTTTATGCTCCTTTTGGCTTTGGATCAGGTCGCCGCTCACCATTTAGTCTGAAGCTTTTCAATGCTCAATTGATCCTCTCCACTGAGGCTGCCGCTTGACTTCCTCCCTTGCTTAGAAAATTACTGTCTTGTGCAGAAGAAAACACATGAAATCTAATCATCTGAACTTTTTTTTCCATCTTAATTCAATTTCCTCTGCTCTTGTAAAAGTGGGTAAAAAACCCGAGGCTCAGCAGAGTCCTCACAGCCACGGATATAAACATGTTCTAGAAATTCCTGCATGTAGTCAGCCACCGTCATAGAGGTCACATGAAATGCTGGCTCCCATGGCAATCGGACTTTAAGAGTTCAAAGTTCAAACTTTAGCTTTAACCTCTGTTTTCACATGTCTTTCTACCCGCCTCTTTTTTTTTTGTTTGTTGTTATTTTAATGTGCGTGTGTCCCAGCGATCCACACTGTGTATGTTTTAGGACGCACCGATGCAGAGATGGGATCAAGAAGGTGATTCTAAATGACCTGAAATTCAGTAAAGGAGTCTCTATCTAAAGAAGTCTCGTTTTAAACGAACTGATGTTAAAATAAATAAAAGTTTTTTCACAGGGTGTTTGTTCCCTGTTGGTAAACTGTAGGGAGAAGATATCCTCTGACGTATTTCTGAGAGAGGAAAGGTTCTGGAAGGTAGTGAGGGGTCAGTAGAGATGACATCATAAGGAGGCTGAAGGAAACCTCCCAGTGTGGGACAAATGATTGACTGTTGATGGGAGAAATGGTGGTGAAAGCGTTTTGTTTCTAGTTAAACACTAACTTTCTCAATAGGGTTCTGAGGCCCTTCCCTGGCTGTCCAACACCATTTTTATCTTACCCCTTATATGCATACTCTATCTATCTATCTGCCTGTCTGTCTGTGTACGTACGTACATACGTATACTAGGGATGGGCGATATGTTATCGTGTGCGATATATCGTCAAAGAAATTCCTCATGGTAACAATTTGTCATCTCGCGATAAAAACGATAAACTCCCGCCGGTGACGTGTACTGCAGTCCAACTCATGTGCGAGCCATGCGCAAACAACAAGCATGGCGGAAGGTGGAGGAGACGTGCCCCGAGACCTGGTTCCTAAAAGAGGCTCCAGCTCCGTTATCTGGAACTGCTTTGGATTTAAAAAGTGATACGGAGCAGAAAGTTGTCATAAGCAAAGTTTGCAGACAACCTGTGACGACAAAGGACAGCAACACTACCAATTTATTCCACCACCTAAAACACAAACCGGAATATGATGCCACTCAGAAGATGCGCTGCGATGCAGCAGAAGCCTCGACTCCGAAAACCTCTGTTAAGAAACCGACTGCCACTCAAACAAAACTTGCAGACGCGTTTGCTCAGTACAGACCATATGACAGCCAAAGCAAGCGATGGAAAGAGTTAACAGAGGCCGTTGCACAGAGAGGTATTTCAGTTTTTATATTCTTTTTAAATTTATTGAAATTATTTATTTTTATTTCATTGTTTAGCATGCTGACGATCCTGCTGGTCTTATTTGTACATTCTTGCACAAAGAAGTATTTCAGGTTTTAGATGTTTGTTGGAATTTATTGAAATTATTTATTTCTATTTTAGTATTTAGATTTTTCTGTTTTTTCCCCCTGTATTTATCATTCCATTTGCACATTTTTGTAGCCCAACAGCAAAAAAGGTTGTTACAGGTTGATATAACATTTGAATTTTATTTTTAGTGAAGTGAGTGTAATGTATGTTAGAACTTGCACTGGTATTTATTTATCCAATATATGGCATGTTCCAGCGACTGGTAATTTACAAATCTATTTATATTAGGAGGTGATTACTGATTAGTTTTAATTTTCAGTGAAAAACTTTTAAGTTCTGTTTCTCAATTTATCAGGTTGTATTTACAGTTGCACTACTTTGCAACTTTTATAAGCCAAGTTATATTTGCTGTGTAGCATTTAAATAAATGTCAAATTTGTTCTCATATTTCAGGCTTGTTTGATTGGTTTGATATATTAGGCTGATATTGTGTTTTTGTTTTGTTTTTTATCGTCACTTATCGTTATCGTGGTAAAACCTAGAAATTATCGTGATAAATTTTTTAGTCCATATCGCCCATCCCTAACGTATACACACACACATATGTATTCACATTTTAATAAGTAAAGGGCACTTTAAAAACAAAAAACTAAGTCCAACTATGTCTACCCTAATACAGGGAAAAGCTCTGATTTCCTGATTATTTATTCAAGTTGCTCTGGAGCTTTGAGTAGCCTTTCTGTGGTGAGCTAGCATCAATTATTTATATTGAGAGCATAGATGACATCACACCAGACGCTTGTGTCTGTCTGAGAGAGACAGATGGATAAATCAAAGCCACTTCCTGTTGGATGAAGTGTCACTCCCTGTTTAGTAGTAACATCCTGAGCATACAGTCGACCGCAGCCTCTGTTAAAAACAAACTACAGTCTCCTTTTGAATCGGCTTTAAGCTTTAGTTTTTATTTTCTGCTTCCTTTTTCCTTATTTTTAAACACCTGGCTCTGGTGAAATTTCCTCCCTTTGACTATTATCAGCAACAGCATCCACACTGAAGAGCGATGAAACTCAAACAAGTCGCCCAAGCACTGTTGCTCTTAAATAAAATAATAATATATATATATATATATATATATATATATATATATATGCTAAAGAGAGTCTACATTATATCAACGAGGGGTGAGGAAAAACTTAATACTACTAACTAATTAATGTTATTAGAACTGTGTTGTTGTTTGTTTTGGTTTATAACTAAAATCTCCTTTTTATTTACTTCTGTCTGTCAATTTATTGTCCTTTCATTCATTAATGCTCAATGCATGAATACTAAGTAGACCAATAGTTTTAATATGATTCTCTGCACTTTGTTTTTAGTTGAACGAAAGAAAAATTAATGTATGAAGAGTGATGATCCTTTAGCTTTATTATTTTTTGTTGGACTCTAAAGTACTGCCTTAATCCGAACACACACAGCATTTTGGGGAAAAAATGGAAAAAAAATGGAATTGATCAAAGAAAAGTAGAAATCATTAACCGTCAGGAAAAGCCTGATCGATGCATCTTTGCAGAGCTCCAGTAATCCTGCAGTTTTTATTAGATTAGATCCCAGCAAAGTCTGTCACTGTTGTGTACCATCTGATAGCGCAGCTTTTTCTTCTTATCATGAACTCTTAAAGCAGTGAAACTTTGAGCCCTTGAGTGATCCCGATCCTTTATTTCAGTTTCTGATCATTGTTTCAATGAATAAACCGTGAAGAAAAGGTTTTATTTTGAAGAACTGACCAAGTGTGATATAGCATCTCACTCTCAGCCTCCTAAGCATACAGTAAGCTCATTACCCAAGCTCTGTAAAAATAGTTCAGCAAATCACCATCCACTTCCCAGACAGATTAGCCAATCATGACTCACTTCCAGAGTCCCATGGTTACTTTAGGGAGGTACCTGTAGGGTAGGTGGAAGGGGGGGAGTTCTTCAGTCAGAGAGGAGGGAAGATACTTCCAGTTGGAGTCGGATACAGTGAGGGGGGCGAGCTTGTGGCTGGAAATGAGAGATGGGCTGGGAGTTGTGGAGTAGGCAGCTGGATGAGGAGGAGCTGGTGGTGAACGGTGAGTTTAAGGCGCCTCATTCTGCCTCGCTGATGTAGCTTTTCTTGTTGGACCGCTTTACAGATCTCCTACCGGGAGAACAAGTCGTTTGGATCCGTCCATCACTTTCTCTACAGCCGCTAAGGCTCCCTGAGGTGGATCCGCCTTGTTGGCTGCTTCCTGTGTCTAAATCATGTTTTTGTTGGTCATGTGCGGGCCTGGCTGTGCACATGTAGCGGCGACTTCAACTTTACCACAGCAGAGCTTAATCATTAAGAACATTTACTGCCCATCATGTGATTTGGGTCTTGTAACTACTTGAGGTTGCACAATAGACAAAGGGGCTCAACTAAGATAAAGGCTTTATAAGAATCCCAACTATCTTATCTGCTTGTTTTTGTAGATTGTTGATGTTTTGTTTCTTATGCATCTCTGAAGTTTTTTTTGTTCTTACTACAGCTTTAATCCTCTAGCTGTAGTTGATTTGTTAATTTCAGGGATGTGTTTCTTTGGTGGTTAGCTTATTAGGTCCTAAAGAAGCCAGATTTATGAGATTAAGCCTGATTATTTTCTCAAGGCTTCACTGACAAAGCTAATGCTGAGTCCATATACAGGCCGTTTCAAGCAGGACTCAAGTAAATGATTTTATGAAGAGTTATATGGTTATAAGCTTGACTGATAGAACTTGTGTTTATTAGAAATGTCCCTTCAATGTTGTCTTTTTATTACTTTTCCTTATTTCAGGAGAGAAAAAGTAACTTAAAGAGCTTAGATTTGTTTTTATAAAGAAATATTCATAGCAATCTTAGTGAGTTAGAATAGAATAGAATAGAAAATCCCTTTATTGTCCCACAATGGGGAAATTGTGGTGTTACAGCAGCAAAAGGTTATAGCAGCATAAGTGGTCACACAATGTCGACCTTAGAAAGTGCAGAGTTACTACATTTCTTTTTCTTTTTTACATTCATAAATAGGGATGCACGATATAATCGGCCCCCTATCGGTATCGGCCTGTATCGGCCTTAAAACTGAATATCGGACATCGGCCACCCCACCAATATTTAACCCGATATTTGATCAGCTTCTGAGTTTCTAAAGTCTAAAAAAAAAAATCAAAAATACTACTTCTTCTTCTTCCTCAAAAACTTATTTTTTACAGACTTAAAAACTTCTAAAGATGAGGGAAAAAATATTGATACATTAAAATATCACAATATCTTCATATGCTGATATATTGCCATTTAAAAACACCATATCAATCTCTTTTACTAATGAAATATTGCTATATGTCATCGTTATGCTACGAAATCTCCCGAAAATTATTTTTTATTTTTATTATGTCATATTTTTATATGTTGATATATTGACGCGGTATCGATCTATTTTACTAACAAAATCTCACAAGAATTTGCAAAATATCACGAGAGTTTGTAACAGAACGATGAAATTTCACAAGATTTTGAAAGTAAAATAGATCGATACCGCGTTTTTAAAAATCAATTTGATATCAGCATATGAAAATATATTTGAGTATATTATTTTTCAAAGTGTCAGAATGGATAATAAAACAGCTATTTTCAATGACTACTTATTTTTTTACCAGCTTTAATATCGGTATCGATATCGGTTATCGGCTACATGAGTTTTAAAATATCGGCATATCGGATATCGGCCAAAATCCCAATATCGTGCATCCCTATTCATAAAGTATTTTTGAATTGTATGAATCACATGCAAGTATTAAGAACAGGGTTTTCAAAGACACCAGCTTCACAAACCCACATTCAGAGACTGAATGTGGGTTTGTTTGACTCTTCTTCACAGGAAAACCAATATAGCTGTTTTTTTTTAAGTTATCAAGGCATGGTAACACTTTAACATTGTGCGTCTACCAATAAGCAAATGATCTTTCTTTGGGTTTGGTGGTCGCTCAAACAAAAAAAATTGAATGTTTCCAGTAACCACTCTGAAAATCTGACATTTGTTATAATGGTATTATTCCTTAGTGCATTTTATTATATTATAACTGGCTATACAGATTTTGGCCTATTGCATTTCACAGTTTTAAGTTGTCCAGCGTTAGAAGCTAAACATTTCTGTCCTAATTTTGCACCGTATGCTGTCAGAGTGAAAGTAGGCTCAGCCCTCCTGGGCTGACTCGTTTTTCATCTGCTTTAGTTCATTCCCTTCACATGCACCAGTTTAACCTGTCGGTTAAGGTGACGTATAAAAAAGCTCCTTTTGTTTTTAACTCCCAGTGACGTCGTTCCACATAGCTGGAATATTTATTAGCGATGGACCTGCATGGAGTGAATAATTTTCAACTGCGAAGTGTGAGGGAATTTTTAATCACAACTGAATTTCTGGAGCTTTGGGAATGTCTTTAGATTCTGAAATATGCTCCAGTTGAAACTCAGTCGCTATGAAATCACTTAGGTCAAATATTATTAAAGCGATAGCTCCACTCCAGGTAAATTTACATTATGGGTCATGGTGGATTCCATTCAAGTTTGATCCTTTAACACAAAATAAACTTTTTAAGTCTCACTATTCACAATGACGGCTTAATCCCACCTCCTTTATCTCTACTTTTCACCCTGTGGGGACACAACTCCCCTACTTCATGAACTTAAGGAGCTCTTTAGTCTCCTGTCTTTTTCTACTGGATGAATTGATTATGCCAGATGTGCCTGACCTTAGTACCCATTGGCTAAACACACCTGTATTAATCAGTCCGTCCAATAATGAAAGACGGGACACAAAAGAGCACAAAAGTTCAGGAAGTAGAGTCTTGCATAGAGGCCATTGCTGAAAAAAGAGCTTCTGTAAACTGTCACAGCTTTTTAAAATGTTCTTATTTATTTTGGCCTGAATTCCTAATGACATCATTGTTAGGAATCTTGAGGTTGTTTCTCCTGGAGCCCTTTTTAGCACCAATGTGTTCCTTCTTATATCAATTAGCTCTCATAATTATCTCAGCTCCAAAATGTGAAAGCAAAAGATTTGTCTGAAGGACTAAAACAAAACATACATTTTTTTTAAAGCCAAATTGCTCATTTAGAGATTAATGATAAATCAAGTTAAGGTTAATGGTGTATTCATACTGCACGCATTAGCTGTAGCAAAAGCGGTGGATTCACATAGAATCCCTATGCAAACCAGTCGGGGAAGCAGCCAGCGGTGAACTACGTGGTGAGGACGTAGTTCACCGCTGGCTGATTGTGAGGGGCTAATTGTAGGCGAAGCTTTTTTCCCTTAGAATGGAATATAGAGATAAACTATATTAAAAAAGGTAGAAAAAAGAAAAAGGATTCCGCTCCAGAGGTCTTTAGGCGGTTTTAAAAGGCAGTTTTTATTTAGTCCTATAAGAAGTGTTAATCATCCTCACTTGCCTCCAGCACAAAGTCCAGTCTGTCACTGCCCACTGCCCAGCATCGCTGCTTTCTGAGGGGGCAGATTTCCAAGGTAGTCCCGCCGAATCCTTTTTTTTTTCTCCTTTTTTTTTCTCCCAGGGTTTTATTGTCATTACTCTGTCACAAGTACAGATCAACGAAATTAACTCTTTGAATTTAACCCTTCCCCTTCGGGTGCAGTGGGCTGCCAATGTGCAGAGCTCGGGGAGCAGTGTGGGGGTTAAGGTTCTTTGCTCAGGGACCCAGAGTGGCAGTCTGTGGGAGTGGGGCTTGACCTCAAAACCTCTGGATTCCAAGTGCTCTGCCCAAACAACTAGACCACCACTTCTCAATCAGAACTGCATCTGGATGTACCTTTTCTGATCACCCACCATGCACCTTTGATCCTCAGCAGCTACATCAATCAGCTGTAGCTTCTCCCTGCCCTGCTGCCATGCTGCCTACCACTGTGCTTCTCTGCTCTCTTCTTAAGCTACCTTGTCTTCCTGCTCTGGTATGCTGTCTGCCTAGGCAGCATACCTGGGCTCCTCTGATCTACTGCTGTGGTTCTTTAACTCCAGAGGGGGAACAGCCGACCCCCTTTGCTGTGACAATTCACCGGTTGCTGAGCACTGCTGATTGACTGGTGCAAGTCTACTAATTTGGTTTGAAAGCTGTTCAAAATAGAGAGTAGCTCTTGTATTTTTTGTTTTGTTTACTTTTTTACTATCTTTGGTTTAATTGTTAGACATTTTTTAATCCTGGGCTGGGGTTTAGAGGTAGCCAGAGTTTTATAAGACACAGAAACCCTGTAGCTCAAGGCCCAACTTATTTCTCCAAAAAATGTCAGCCTTCTCCAATAAATCACTAAACTAAGCCATCAGGTATCTCACCTACAAATGCACTGTTTGTATGTTTTCTACATACATGTTTGACGATACGGATTCTTTTAAAGTCAGATACTAATACTGCTGAGCTACCATGTGCTCAGCTATCACATCTATGCTGAAAATGTATTTAATTCTCCCTGTAGTCAACTGTGATGGATTTAAGTGCATCGTCTGCGTAGCGCATTATTCATTTCTGTCAGGGAAGACCTGCGCAATGTTAAACTACACTTAACTGCACCATCTAATGGAAAATACACTGTGTGTGAGAGGGAAGGACGCACTGGCTCTCATAACTCTGTCTGACTGATAGACTTCATATGGCTTCAGGTCAATAACGTAAGAAATGACCCATTATAACAGAAGGAAGAAGCCAGAACCCATCAGTTGATCATGACTGAGACTCAGCTCTACCTTAATATCTCTCTTCCTCCAGGAGAGTATGATGAACACAGCAGCAGCAGCAGCAGAGCAGCCGGGATGAACGGGATCGGCAACACTAATCTGGTGGACCCTTTAGAAGACCCCCTGCCTGGAGTGGGCACCTACGAAGACTTCAACACCATCGACTGGGTCAGGGAGAAGAGCAAGGACCGGGACAGGCACAGAGAGGTACGGAGGAACACAAAGTACAAATGGAGCGAGATAAAACAGAAACCTGGCATAAAGAAGTGTTGACTTTCTGATTAGGAGCTATGTTTGTTCTGTTGGAGGTCCTGGCAGCAGGGAGCTATACTTCAGTTCCAGGCCTTTTTTCACTGATAACCATTACAGTGATATTTAAATTGAGTAAATGTCTTCAATTTCTGTTGTTATGCAGATCACCAATAAAAGCCGAGAGTCGACTGTGGCCCTGCTACGCAGCATCAGCGATGCCTTCTCTGGATGGCTGCTCATGCTGCTGGTGGGACTCATGGCAGGTACTTTACACTCTCCTCCTGACAGAATCACCTGGTTAAATCAGTGGTAGGTAGATGGACATTAGATCTAATTGGATTCTTATTTTAATAAAAGATCTCAATATATCCAGATAAGCTGAGGTGAAATTAACTGTTTAAAGCCTGCAGATAAATCTTGGAACAATAATTCAGTTAAAACAGGTAGAGTTTAATTTAGAAGATGGATTCTCTACTGTGGTTCTTTGGTTCATTACTGCTATAGCAGCTGTTTTTAGAGCCCACCTGGTGACCACAGCAGGTGGAGAGGCAGGAAATGGAATTGGGATAACAGTGAAAACAGATTATTTATTATGAACCTGATGAATCAAGGGGCTCAGAGTACCTGGCAACAGCGCTGCTGTCTGGGACCCAATCATCCTGCTTGGAAGCTTCAACAGTGACACCTGGAGAACTTGATTACCCAACATCCCAACCCTGCTAGCTTACACAGATCTAAACCTAAATGGCATTTTTTTTCTTTAATTGAGCTTTAATTGAGCTTGTAGGGCCCAATAACACAGTGGAAATTTAGCCAGTGTGTGCCTGACGTATGAAAAATCTGGCAAAAAAGCTGGCATACGTTGTATAAGTTATGAGCACGGTGAAGCATGCTGGCACACATCGACATACGGTAAGTACGTTGAGAAGTTTTGTGCATGCTCAAAAATTTTTGATGTATGCCACATGTGCTGGATAAGTTACAGGTAAGTTATCTGATCGTTAACAGAAGTTAAGAGTAAGTTACTCATAAGTCATGGTGTCTAGCTTATCCAAAACCTATGAGTAACTTGTGCGTAATTTATGCGTACGTTCTCTCCAATGCATATCAACGTATCTGACGTGTTCCTGACGACCGCTGAACGTGTTTCTAACTTACAGCTACTTCATAATGGCGTATTGGCAGCGTTTTGTTACAAAAGGGGGTTCACAGGAGGAAACTGTCTGTTCTCCTCCAGACTGCATCCACATCATAGGATGAGCGAGAAAATGATGGATCCTTCCTGCGTTCACGCCCACAGCCAAAAAAACTTCCTAGTAGACATGATATTTAATGACATTTAATGTCTTCTTTTTTTTTTCTTTTTTTGGCAGGCAGTAAACAGCAGCTAAGTTAAAACCGGGATAAGAGACATCTTTTTATGCAGGCCGAGCGCCTCCTGGCGCATTGCTGCTCCTCTCAGGACACTGGCTTGTGACATTTCCACTGCCTTGCGTCATGCATAAGTTAGGCTGTCGTTTGATATAATTTATGGACTTGTTTTGAATACTCTGAGTATACGCCCAAAATTGAATAAATACATAGAAAGTTCAGTGTATGCCAGCAGTTTAGAAGATTGTGGGACGTCAGGTATACGCTGTCTAAAGTGGCAAGGTGTGACAGGGCCTTTAGTAGCCAACTGTTTCAGAAGGTTAACCCAGACAAATTGTGCTCCTGCTCCACTCTTTTTCTTTGCGCGCTCTGCTCTATCTCTGCGTTCATGACTCATTTAACTGAAAGTAACCAAACCCCACCAACCAACCAATCAAAGTAGTCTTAAGAAAAACAAGTTAAGCAGGAGTCCAGTTTCAGCAGATCATAGTTTGTCAGAGTTCAGCGCATGCATCACAGGTTTTGAGTGCGGGGGTGTATGAGGTTAAACACGGCATATAGGTCTCAGGTATTCTCAGGGTGGTGGCACACAAAATATATCATTTGTTTCGATGTAAATTTTTCTAATCGATTTTTTTCACAACTCAGTTTGATATCATTCATTGCTAACTTTTTGTGTTGGATTTGGAATATATATATATATATATATATATAGGTACAGGAGTTAACTCTATAATGATGCTTTAGTAAAAATATTAATATATTTACATTCACAATTCAGTTTGATATCATTCACACAGCGCTGTCTCCTGGCTGGGCTGAGAAGCATCTGGCTTCTGATTGGAGGAGCCAGGCGAGGAGTGAGGCGGGAGGGAAGTCTGTCTGGTCCCACATAAAGCAAAAGATAAATAAACTACAAACCCAGGTTTAAAGCCTTGCAAGGCAGCATAAAGCCCACTGCTCTCATTAAGCCATTAAAAACAAAGAAAAAACAAACAAACGGTTAGTTAAGGTGTTTTATAAAATATGTGAATTAGGAAATTCTCTATATACCAAATATATATATTTTGTAAGTCAATGTATAACATGGATGCATAAAAACCTCATTTTATTTCAGTGTTAAATTCTGTTTAAAGTAACAGATTATAATTAAAAATGTCTCTGGACCTTTACTGGTAGTTGATTTTCTTTAGTCGGACCTCGCTGATTTTTAATTGGTTACCCCTGAGCTAGATCTTAATTGTTTCCTTATTTTTGAAAAAAATAAAAATCTAAAAGCTACACTGTCAATTTCTCTGCTCTGATACCCAGGATGGCAACATCCCTGAGGAGTTTCCTCATTAGTGATCTTCCTGTTTGTAATATAATACCCAGTATAAATGCAGCTTCTTCTGTGCAGACATCGGAGGTTTGCAAGCAGACAGGACAGAAATAAAGCTGTGGAGAAATTTAAAAACTGATAGCTCATAAAACATCCTAGTGTTCAGCATCTGAGATACATTCAGAGTCCTGCTAAACCGATCATCTGAAAATGGAAATGTAACCTCTTCACCGAGCTCCTCAGATCTTCTAATGAAATGGAGGAAGCTGCTTTGGTCAAATTAAGGAAGCTCATACATCCTGTTCTCGTCTTTAAAAGGTCTTCTAAATCTAAAACGTTCTGCCCTCCGTCCTGCAGGGGCTCTTGCCGGCGGCATCGACATCGCAGCCCACTGGATGACGGATCTGAAGGAAGGGGTGTGCCTCAACGGCTTCTGGTTCAACCACGAACACTGCTGCTGGACGTCCAACGAGACCACTTTCAAGGAGAGGGACCGCTGCCCCCAGTGGAAGAGTTGGGCTGAGCTCATAGGAGGAACCTCTGAGGTAGGACGCCGTTCCAGCCGTTAGCTTCCTCAGAGGAAGAGTCGCTTCTCGCAGCTGAATGCTTTCAAACTGGAGCTAAAGGTGGACTTCCAAAACAAGCACCATTCAGACACTTAATGGATAAAAGTGATGCTTTGGTTCCATCTGCTGGCCGTTTTGCATCTCATTGTTACAAACTCCACTTCTTTTTGTGACTTCATGAAAATAAGATTTTAATTATTCTCTATGTGTTTATATTTAGATATTAAGATCAATGAGTTAAGTTTGAACTAATATGGTGGGTTATGTGTGTTTCTTTCAGGGTCCGTTTGCCTACATATTGAACTACCTGATGTACATAATATGGGCTCTCCTCTTTTCCTTCTTGGCTGTGACGCTGGTCAGGGCCTTTGCTCCGTATGCCTGTGGATCAGGGATACCAGAGGTAAAAATAAACCTTAACTCCAGCAGAAAGTTATTTTAAAAGAAAACATCAAGTGAATAAAAACTTAACAGAATGCTCTGTGTATTACAAAGGTCTGTTTTTCCTCAAATGGCCTGCAGTTAAAACCAGAACTAAGCCGTTGTTTTTCTCTGATATGAAAATGAGACCAGACTGTTCCTGTTTCTGGTCAGTCAGGATAACCAGCATTCTTTGTTGTTTAAGATCTGATTTCAGCTGGGCTTAGACAAACACTGCTCACCTGTTCAAAGCATGAAGGCATCTAAAAAAACATCAAAGATTCATCTAGTCTAAACCAGGGGGTTGAAATGGAATAAAAAAGAGTGTGCCTCATCAGGCTGATGTAGTAAAACAATTTGACATAGATTTGGAGTCAGTAGGTCACATGACCTGCAAGAAAAGTCCCAACTTTTGTCTTTAAAAATATCTTCAAAAATTGAAAATAGCTTAAAATTGCATAAAAGCAAGAGTGCCTTACATATGTTATCTATTGGCATGACTTTATATTAGTTTCGTTTTAGCTGGTCGTAAGATAAGGAATTTATTGATTCTTGTTTCTCAAGAGGGGCTTGGTTTAAAGATTTGTTGACGGTCCCTAACTGCACCGCCGCGTATGGGAGGAGGGAGCAGCTGAGAGACGCTGGCTGACATCGGAGTCCCTCAGTTGGATCAACCGTTTGCTAGATCCCGCTTTAATATCCAATATCCAACTTCAAACCGACTTCACTGCGGTGCTGGCAGCTCGGTTCTGCTGCACTGTAATCGACCAAAATCCCGGACGATTTTGAAATTCCCCCCGGACATTTTTTTAGGTATGAAGAGCAGGACGTGTCCGGGAAAAAGAGGACGTCTGGTCACCCTAGTCTATATCCCAGCGACCCCTCCAAACAAGTCATAGTTATTTATTTTTCTTTTTTTTTGTCATGATCATAAGGGCTGCAACTAACGATTATTTTAAAAATCGATGAATCGGCCGATTATTTTTTCGATTAATCGATGAATCGGACAAAAAATATTTTTTATATTAACCTCTTTATTCCAAAATAAACATTTTAGACAGAACAAACAAGCACACAAGTACAGGTTGCTCATTAACTGTCCTGGTGCAATATGAAAAATAAATGTTTGCGTTAAAACTACGCAAACTTACATGAGAAATGTAGCTGTACATCCACAAAATATAGGGTACTTTGTTTCATAAAGCACAAAAAAAGCCCCTAAGGGGTTCAAACAATAGGTCCCCCCATTTCAACAAATGAGTTTTTTTTAGACTAGAAGAGTTCTGCCTTTTAAGACAGGAAAGTATAGCAGTTAAAGTTGCTACTTGAGAAAATACTTAACCATAGAGATAAAAATAGCCCTGTGATTCAAATTATAAATTGTATTTGGAATAAAAATGAGAGAACTAGGGGTGTTAAAAAACACATCCTCCAAAGACAGATATTTACATGGGAATGTGGCATATAATTAATTGACATATTACTGATCTTGCTGGATTTTATTCTGCTTTACTTCAATAAATTGCAGGATCTTCTTTACTTTATCTTTGCCAGAAGATTTAAACTTTAAAAGCCTTGCCCTCATAATTTGCAAGTTAATTTATTTATAAAGAAAATATAAACGCTGCTTAAGCTAATTCAAATGAAATTAAAAGTAAAATAAGTAGCCAACCTTATCACTGTCTGTAACCTACTAACACGGTAAGGAAAGCGTCAGATGAGCTACCTGAGAAACTAACGTTACGTTTTCCCACTTTAGAACGAAACAAACATGGTTGCTCATCCTGCTGATCAGCTCTCTTCAAGGCTCCAGCATGTTTTCTTTTGCTGCATCATAACAGTGGTGCTTCCGTGCCATGTTCATTTGTTTTTACAAAAGTTGCATGTTATGACTTTTTTCACTTTACAAAGCGCAGGCTATTTTAATTATTGTGATCAATTTGCGCCGTCAATCCCGGCGCATGCGCGCTTCATTTGCAATCCTGCGGCTCTGACTGCAGCGCTGAGAGGGACTCCTGCGGGAGCGCCGCGGGAGAACAGGGTTGGGATGGGGGAGGCGCCCCACGGCAATGACGACAGCGGCGGATGACGCATTAATCGCGCGACACAACTAATCGATGATGAAATTCGTTGCCAACGCTTTTAAAAGTCAATTTTTATCGATGTTATCAATTCGTTGTTGCAGCCCTAATCATAACATTCTAACATGCTAACAAAGGCCTCTAGACGTTAATGTAGAGCCTCCTGGCAGCTACTTTCACAGGTTTGCCTCCATGCAGTTAAAGGGGATCCAGATTGTTTAGCAACAACTGCTTCTGTTAAATTCATTGATTAGGATTTTCGTGTCAATACTCAGTTATAAAAGCAACAAATGGCAAAAACCCCTTTAATTTACAGAGGATGTCTAACCGATTATGCAGTCTGATCTGGGGTCTCGTTTAATAAATGTTGCTTGGGACCTAAAAGCTTATGCAAAAAATAAGAAATAAAATCAGATTTATAGAACCATGTTTACGCACAAAACCTATCAATTATCCTTTATAAATCACAGCTATACCTGATGTTTGTGCACTAGGCTTCATTTAATGTTGTTATTTAATGGTTACCAACGGCTACTGCAGCAGGAGAGTAAAAAAAATCAAAGTTTCACAGAGACAGAGATTAATAAATATGTTTTGCATTTAAAGGAGAGGAGTGAGTAAAAGGAAGTATGATGAATGGAAAGGCGTTAAGAGTCTGTTGTTTTGGGCTGTTCATTTTAATGAGTAATTCCAAGCAGCTTTGACTTCGTTATCTCAGATTTATGGATACATTTATAGAATAATTATGTTCCTAAAAGTTGCTTTAGGCAGATAAATAATTGTTGGTCATGTTAAATGTATTTATACGTTTCTTGTTTTTCCTGAATCATTTTGCATCTTTATCTTACTGATTGTAGTGTCTGCTTTTTGCCCTAATTAAGCATGTAGATTATTTCTAGTTTTAGTTCTATTTGTACCACAAATAGCTTGTCGCTTTTATTTATTTGTGTGTCTGAGATGAACTATGAAGCAATCTAGCTTCACTTCCCCACCTCACCATCTGTGTCGCCGTTTCTCCCCGTATAGATGGGTTAGAGTAGGTGTAAGGAGACGCCAAGTTTGTTTTTCATAAATCACAGCATTACTATGTGTGAGTTTAAGGCCCTGTTGAGGTTCTTAAATAAAACCAGAGCTTTTCTGTTTATTCTACCCTTTGCCATCCCTCTTGGTGCTCTTGTTCTCTCGTTGTTGTTCCTCATTTTTAAGGAACGATTTGTTCCATACAGACTCGCCTGATTGATCCGTCTTAGGACAAAGATGTCAGCCTCATACACAAACGTTATCCTTCTGACTCCGGCTAGTTTCATGTCCTCAGATCGTTTTGTCCTGTGATAGAAATCCTTCACAGGTCAGAATCTCTTCAGGAAGCCCGCACTTAGGAGATTAATGTCTTATTTTGAAAGGAACATTAGAAAAAATCGAAATCTAGTCATTTTTTCTTAAAAGAAGTGCATTTTTTGGATGTAAGTGAGAAATCTTGCCAATGGAACAAGACTACGTACATTTAAATTAAGAAAAAACAATTGTATCGTCTTATTTCAAGTACATTTTATCAATTACCTTATTTTAAGAGTAAAAATAATCATTCCATTGGCAAATCATCTTATTTTCCTACCAAATTAAGGGTAAATACACTTAATTTAAGACATTTAGACTTATTTTTAGATTGTTTTTGCAGTAAAGTACAGTCAAAACATAAAAGGACTTTCTTTTATTTTTTAAACTTACATCCATAATGATTCATCACAAAACCTTCCCTGATCCTCTCAGTTTCTCACCCTCTCTCTCTCTCTGCTTGTCTGTTTCAGATTAAAACAATCCTCAGTGGGTTCATCATCCGTGGCTACCTTGGAAAGTGGACCTTGATAATAAAGACCATCACTCTGGTTTTAGCCGTGTCCTCTGGCCTCAGTCTGGGGAAGGAGGGTCCTCTGGTGCACGTGGCCTGCTGCTGTGCCAACATACTGTGCCACCTCTTCACCAAATACCGTAAAAACGAGGCCAAACGGCGAGAGGTGGGCTCACCATCTTTATCACTTTTTGGTTTTATGTCAGTTGAGCATTATTTTTAGTCACTCATTGAGTGAGAACAAAAAAAAATCTAATTTTCAATTTTAAAGTTCTTAAGCTGTTGTAAATTATGGTTCAAACAAAGAAACTCATGGTTTCAATCTCAAACAGGGAGGAGTAAATGAAGCGGTTCGAAGTAAAATTTATTTTACAGCACATTTCAGCAGAAAGGCAATTCAAAGTGCTTTAATAATAAAAACAGCAGCTCAAATGTGCAGAAAAATCATTAAAAACACCAATCAAGTACAAAGCAAATCATCAAAACATCAGAATCACACAGAAAATCATTATAAGTCCTTGATCAGACAGTCACCATCATCTTGGTTAGATTTTGTTTAGAGCAGCTTGATTAGTTTGCCGGCTGCTAATCAAAGGCAGCTCTAAACAGGATGGTCTTCAGCCGTGATTTAAAATTATTATTATTTTTTTTCTGAAAGTTTATTCCAGATTAAACGTGTATAAAAACTGAAGGCTTTTACCTTTAGTTCCTCACTTTGTAAAGAAAAGGACGGTCTAGTTGTTTCCCTATTTGCTCAAATAATTTCAAATTAGCTTTGTTCTCAGTTACTGAGAAACAAGAGTTTCAAGGTTTATTGTTAGTTTATTTTTTATTTTTTAATTTAGCTCTCATCAGGCCATTTCTTTGTCTGGATCAGGTTTTAAATCTATCAGTGGGTTATAACAGTTATCTGGGCTTTTATTTTGTAAGAACAAATCTCTAATATTGTCCTTTAACTGCACTTGTTTTTAAATGAAAAGGGTTGAATAACGATTAATGATGATATGTTGGAATGCTTGGAATGTGTTCTGGTTCTTTTTGGAACTACTAACGGAGTTTTAAGTTTTGATAATAGTTAAATAAAAAAGACAAATTCTCACCTTTCTAATAATTATAGTTGTTTTCATAGGAACAGAAGGATTTCCTACCAGGCTGGACATAAACTGGCTCCTCTGAGGAGTACAGGCAGTCCTCCATGTTTATGTTTGGAATGTTATTCTAAGTTTGCATAACTATATCTAGTATTGGGTTTGTCCGTTCTATTAACAGTAGATCTATACATCGGCAATACAATACAAAATATTTTGTGTTTTTTTTTCCCCCTGTATTGGCATCGGTTCACAATCGATTCCTGCACAGATTCACTAATTCATGAGTACATTCTGTTTATTTGCTATTTATTATAGTTTGTTTCTATGCAGATTTTGTGTAGAGCTGCTTCTATTTCAGGGATGGATTAAAATAATGGGTAGGCTCATCAAGCTGACAGTATCTGCATTGGTTGATCTCTACATTTAGTCTAGGGCTGCAAGTAACTATTATTTTGCCAATAGATTAATCTGTCGATTATTGTTTCAATTAATCGATTAATAATTGGATATTCAAAGGTTCCTAATTTTTTTATTAAATTAAACCAGGTGAAACAAACTTTTCCACTTGAGGACTTCAGGATAGAGCATATTGATATACAAAATATAGATATTTTTTTTTATCTTAAATGCTATACATTTTTTTTTTTTTTTTTTTACAATTTATATATAATTGCTCTGAGTGCAGAATCCTGAATTACTGCATGCATTTAAAATTTGAACTTTTATTTATTTTTTTTAAATGTAAAAAATTTTTTCTAAGAGCCCAAAGATAAAAAAAATTATAAAAAAATACACTAGGCAACGATTGATCGGCCTGCTGATCTTTTGGCATCAATATCTGATATCTGATATATCTGATCTGCAATAGGTTTTTATTTCACAGGCTTTATGAAATATTTTTGAAGATACATTAAGACCTTTTAACACCTGAAAATTTCAGTTATTAAATAAAAAAATCAGTATAAGCTTTTTTTAAAAATCGCTGATTGTCCAGATAGTTTCTCCTCTTGAGATCTACAAATACATCCAATATTTGGCTCATGGAACAAAGGGATTTGTGCAGATAAAATCCAGCCAACAAATTGTAGAATCTGTTCTCAAAGATGAGTATTAGTAACCTGACAACAGCCAGATGCATGTCTCGCTCCGCCTAGCTCCACTCACATACATCTGGGACACGGCTCATTGAAAGTGATTTCCCCAACCAAATTTATGGTCTGGCCAATCAGGACGCAGGGCGGGTGTGTCCTGGCGTGGAGAAGCGACCGTGAGATTCCACCAACAATGGCGGCTCGCATTGAGGAAGCAAGCGTTAGCATTGATGCTGCTATTTCTTCTGTGTTGTCCAATCTATCTGAATCTTTCATTAAAAGAACATCAGAGAACGGCTTTGAAGGCTTTTGTTGGTGGAAACGATGTTTTCGCCCTTCTCCCAACCAGATTTGGCAAGAGCTTGATCTACCAAATGGCTCCTCCTCTCACAGCGTCACGGGTTAGCTTCGGTGTGAGTGGTTGAAATAGCACGTCAATAAAGATGACAGACAAGTGGCTTATCCAATCATATGCAAGGAGTTTTGATAAGGCCCAGCCTTCAGTAAAGGCAATTCCTATGGCGGGTTCCCAGATGTATGTGAGTGGAGCTAGGCGGAGCGAGACATGCATCTGGCTGTTGTCAGGTTAGAGTATTAGCCCATTGTTTAGTTTTTTTGTGCTTCTAAAAAAATGTACAAAGCACCATACCCAGAATCTATTTTCTTTTGCTTTTGGATCATTTCAGGTTTAATAGCAGCCATGTCCAGTTTTTGTTGGATTTTCTATGAGCGTCACTCTGAGATCTGTCTGTCATTAACCCACTGCTGCTCCAGCATCCAACAGTCACCAGCTGTCTTCTCCTTCTTGTCTGTTTTCAGTGGATTCAGTCTCAGCTGTTGTGTTTTCTGCTCCCCGTAGGTCTTATCAGCAGCGGCAGCAGTCGGAGTGTCCGTGGCGTTTGGCGCTCCCATCGGAGGAGTCCTGTTCAGTCTGGAGGAGGTGGGTGGAGGAGGTTTAGAAATGAAGCGTTCCCTCCTGCTCTTCTGTCCTGTCTCTTATGCAGCACGGCTCGGGAAAGAATCTTCTTTTTATTTTACCTTCCTGCATCAGAGCACCAATTAAAGTGCCAGTGGATTTATCACCACCAGATGACACAGCAGATGGAAATTAGTTTCTTATTGTTTACCCGTCTTGTTCTTATTCTTTCCCAACCGTGTGACTCTGTACTGAAATGAGTGCACGCTGGCAGCCAATTAGGATGAAATAAAGTGGGAATAAATTATTGCTGCAATAGTTTGGAAAGTCGGCGTGTATTTTTGGCACGTCTTGGTATTAACATTTCAGTGAGAGAAAATCATTCTGATATAGAGAGGAACGTCTTATTCATACTTTATTAATTTGGGTTGGTTAATTTTATGAAAAATATTGCATTGCAGTGGGTTACAGAAATATTCCTACCCTATTAATTTGTTTGCATTTTTCTCATTTAGTGCATAGTTAAAGATAAGAAGATGAAAAACTTTTACTTTACCTTAAACAAGTGACATGCAGTCAAATGTGCCTCCCTCCTCTGACTCTTTTCTCAGGGTCATTAAAAATCATTAAAAGTCATTACATTATTATTTTTTAAATTAAGTAATTATGCCTTAATTGGCAATAAAATAATTAAATGTAATTATTGTGGTATTTAAAATGCTTTATAAAAAAAAAGATTATAAAAGCAATTTCATCAGATATATTATATCGCAATATATTTGCGTGGCACTGCTTCCGGTTAATCGTAAAGCTGTATGTTAGGAAAAGAACCTCCAGACGGAGAAAAAGCTAGAGCAGAGGTCTTCAACAGGGGGTCCACGACCCCCAGGGGGTCCGCGGAGGTACTGCATGGGGGTCGCGAAAGTCTTGGTTGATTACTTTTTTTAATATTCCCTCCTGCAATTTTTTGCACTAATTGAAATGTCTTTAAATACACATTAACATGAATCCAACAGACTGTAGTAAACAGATAAATGGATGCAGAAGATGTCTTTCATTCATCAATGCACACATTCAGCGACACACAGGAGCTCTTTCAAGCTGGGCACCGTTTCATTCACAACACCTGTCCCATCAACCAGGAATCAGAATCAGAAATACTTTAATAATCCCAGGGAGAAATTACTTTCGTTACATGACTCCATATGTAATAGAGTGACTATAGGACCAGTTTGATATAACACAATTTCATACAATATATATAATTAGGGGGTCCCCGCTCCATCTCGCAATCAGTTTGGGGGTCCTTGGCTTTGAAAACGTTGAAGACCCCTGAGCTAGAGAATGGGCAAAGCCCCGCCCCTTCATCCAACTTAGCATTAACCCTTTTAAGCCCGATCCAAAAATAAAACAAAACAGAAAATTACTTTTTTTTGGTTTGAAGTCCTTATTTGGCCTTTTAACAAAATATGTAAAAACAAAAATAAATTTTTGATATTATAATAATTTATTACTATGCGATAAGTCAAGATTATGTTTTGTGTAGTCTTCTGCCCTCTGTTATCAGGTATATCTGATTGTGTACAATAGAATTTTGAGTAAAGTTTTTACCATTAAATTATGCAAAAGGTGTCAGACGCAAAAAATTTCAGAAACAGTATGTATCAAATATAATAAATTTGGCATTATAGGGTTAAATGGCATTAAAATTAGATATGAGAGCATTAAAAGAGCATTAGAAAGCATTAAATAACAGTTACTCATTCCTGTATAAACCCTGTTCCTGTTAAATATCTGGATTGATAGAAATTGTAATGAGTGTAGCTTAAAGTTAAAAACCCCTACGCCTCTGATCAGCTTGGTGGTGGCAGCATCATGCTGTGGAGATTTTTTTCTTCAGCACGGACAGGGCAGGCGGCCAGGCTTAGGAAGGGAATCCTAGAAGATAATCATATAAGCGCATATGTTCTC
Source organism: Cyprinodon diabolis (assembly GCA_030533445.1). Classification (NCBI taxonomy): domain Eukaryota; kingdom Metazoa; phylum Chordata; class Actinopteri; order Cyprinodontiformes; family Cyprinodontidae; genus Cyprinodon; species Cyprinodon diabolis. Next base: position 15,001,709 of record CM060075.1, on the reverse strand, counting down.
TCCAACCTTAAATATCCAGAGTCACATTCAATTGGTTTCTCGTGTGGTGCAGTGGCCTAGTCAAAGTTCAGTCAATAATCTGTGTAAAGAGTTAAAAACTGCTGTTCTGAGATATTTCCTCTCTGATCTGCCTGAGCTTCAGTTACTAAAAAAAAAAGATAAGAGGAAGAGTTCAGTCTCTAGATTGATAACAGAGAATTAGAGAGTGAAAAGTAGCCACATTCTGCACTGCTTTGTGTTGTTCTATCACATAAAATTCCTATTTTTATTAGTTTTTTTCTTTATTGATTATCCCCATTAGCTACAGTTTAATACTGTAATCATTCCTTCTCAGGTCCATACCAATGCATTATATGAATAACTTAAGCTTCATAAAAGTCTATAATAATAATAGAAATACAGAATAAAAATAAAAACATACAATGGAATGAACTTAAAAATACAACATGTTACTTTAGTCCATTATTATTTCCCATACTACAATAGGAGCCTAACTTTATATTAATACATTTCACTACCACCACTGTATTAATAAACTACAGTATATAATAATGCAATTTTATATTACATATTAAAAAACAATGTTAGTTTTTTCATGCTTCTGTCTGTGATAAGACTTTTAAATTATCTACATAGACAGATGTGATTGTCAAAATGAAAAGACTTAAAGGAATAGTACACCCAAAACATGATTAGCCTTCATTTTCTACTCACCCCCATGCTGAACAACACTCTGGAGTACTTTTTTGATATCTCAAATGCATCTGGAGATCTGGGAGGCTTCTTGCTGTCTGCTGACATTCAAATAATGGAGGTCTAAGGCGCCCGAGGCAGAAAGGTCCATAAAAGTCCACAAAAAACGTGTCAATATTCCTCCATACTGCTCGTCCAATGTATTCCAAGTGTCCTGAGTGGGTAGCGTCCATAATTTACTCGAAACGAAGTCATTTAGAATGTTTTTAGAGCATAAACAGTAGTGTATAGGATTTCCTAAAAGCGCATTCACGAGTCTACGGAAACCGCGGCAGACCAAACCTGATGAAAGTGCGCATTCAGCTCGGTAAAGAACTCATGCTCTTCCTCAACACTGAAGTCCTCAGACATTTTTCTTTCGTTGTTTCTTTCTTTGCACAGGTAAACAGCACATTTCTTCTTCTACGCTTGCATTATCGGCAGAGCAGACGCTGAATGCGCACTTTCATCTGGTTTGGTCTGCCGCAGTTTCCGTAAACTCGTGAACTTGCAGGCGCGCGCTTTTAGGAAATCCTATGCACTACTGTTTATGCTCTAAAAACATTCTAAATGACTTTGTTTCGAGTAAATTATAGACGCTACCCACTCAGGACACTTGGAATACATTGGACGAGCAGTATGGAGGAATATTGACACGTTTTTTGTGGACTTTTATGGACCTTTCTGCCTCGGGCACCATAGACCTCCATTATTTGAAAGCAAGAAGCCTCCCAGATCTCCAGATGCATTTGAGATATCAAAAAAGTACTCCAGAGTGTTGTTCAGCATGGGGGTGAGTAGAAAATGAAGGCTAATCATGTTTTGGGTGTACTATTCCTTTAAGGGGTGTGAATACTTTAGCAGGACACTGTATTGTAAAATTATTCTTTCTCTGAATAAAAGCTTCCTTCTCTTTACTTTCTGCTTACTTCTGCTCCTCTGATCCTCAGCATGAATCTCTCTGTCTCTCTGACCCCCGTTAGGTGAGTTATTACTTCCCCCTGAAGACCCTCTGGCGCTCGTTCTTCGCCGCCCTGGTGGCGGCCTTCACCCTGCGCTCAATCAACCCCTTCGGAAACAGCCGCCTCGTGCTGTTTTACGTGGAGTTTCACGCCCCCTGGCACCTGGTGGAGCTGGCCCCTTTCATCCTGCTGGGGATATTCGGAGGCCTCTGGGGGGCGCTGTTCATCAAGGCCAACATCGCATGGTGCAGATTACGTAAGTGGTGTCAGCCAAACAGAACTTAATCCTTTCTTTGTGCGTGCTGACTAATTTGTCTGTCTGTGCGTGTCCGGCAGGGAAAACCACCCGGCTTGGCCACTACCCCGTCATAGAGGTGCTCGTGGTCACCGCGGCGACCGCCCTGATGGCCTTCCCAAACAGTTACACCAGGATGAGTGGAGCAGAGCTGATCTCTGAGCTTTTCAATGACTGCTCCCTGCTGGACTCATCTCAGCTGTGTGGCTACAAGCAGGTCAGCACATGACTCCCTGCGTCAGACTGTAGAAACAATCTAAAAATTATACAAATTTATTTAAATAAGTGTATTTACCCTCAATTTGAGTATATAAATAAGATGATCTACCTTTGGAATGTGCATTCTAACCCTTAAAATAAGAAGATTAGATATTATGCACCTGAAATTAGAGACTGCAGTTATCTTTTCTTATCCAAAATGTATTCTAAATGTAAATAATTTTTCCTAACTCACCCAAATAATTCAAGATAAAATGCACTTATTTTAAGAAATATGTACTTCAATTAAATTTTTTGTGAAAGTGTTTAGGAGGGATGTTTGTACGTATATGAATAATCTAAACTTTTGTAAATGTTGTTCTTGGATATTTTTCACTCTCGCAGCCAGCGAACACGTCTGACACAGGCTTGGACAGCCTGGCTGACCGTCCTGCAGGAGAAGGCCTCTACACCGCCCTGTGGCAGCTGGCCCTGGCCCTGATCTTTAAGATCCTGATCACTGTGATCACCTTCGGCATGAAGGTCAGTTCAGGACACACGGCTTGAAGATGAGTGTATTTAGCTGCCTGTTAAATTGTCATTCCTCCTCTCTGAACTCACCATCTGTGGTTTCCAATGTTTTCCCCCCACGGATTCTGTGGGAGAACTAAACATGTGAAAAGACCACAGCAACTGGCTTTGATAAAACCAGCAGCCACATTGGAACATGTGTCCCGCCTTAATCGAAGAAGGCCATTTTTCATCAGGAATAAAAGCTGGAGATTCATTTCTCATGTCCACCCAGGTTCCCTCAGGCCTCTTCATCCCCAGTATGGGTGTGGGAGCCATAGCCGGCAGGCTGCTGGGCGTGGGCATGGAGCAGCTGGCGTACTACAACCACGACTGGCTCATCTTCAGAGGATGGTGCTCCCCAGGAGCAGACTGCATCACACCAGGGCTGTACGCAATGGTCGGAGCCGCCGCTTGTTTAGGTGAGGTCTGGATCTCAGTGGATTTTTGCTGTTATTGTCACAGTTATTTTTATCTAATGTCCTCATTAAAAACAAACAAACAGGAAATATGGGCTGTGAGGAAAACAAACCAAAGACAGAAACGTGATGCTGTACGGTTTCCTCTGAGCGTCCAGAAGGAGCTTGGAGCTGAGTAGAAGCAGGCAGCTGTTTGGATGTTGGATAAGGATGTCCTGTGGAGGCTCTGCGTGGCGGCATTCTGGGAATGTGGAGGTTGAACATGACAAACGGGTTAAGATTAGGTGTTCAGTCCTTCTTGGAAATGAAAATGATAAGAACAATAGTAGCTAAGGGGTGGGTATGGGTATAAACAAACATGGGGACATTCAATAACTGCTTACATTCGGTGATAAAAGTGCACTTCTGATTTAAAAAGAATTGAATCAATTTGAATTTCCCTCCTTTTTTAAGACTGTGTCTTTAGTAATCACTCAGAGGCCTTTTAGTAGACGTCATTCTTCCTCTCTTAGATTTATTATGCATCCCACGGCTTTATATCTCAGAACAGGGATTTAAAATGATTGAAAGGTACAACGAAGGGAGATCCAAAGGACTGCAAATCATTCAGCTGAATAGCTAATCCCTAAATATAGAGAGAAGCCGGAGCTTCTATGTTCATCATTTGTGTGGATTGAAGTTAGTAGAGTTAATTTTCTGTACAGCTCTGATTATCTATTGGGATTATTTCCCTAAATTGCGAATGTTTCATTTGTTCAGTACCAGACACTTATTTGATGATTCCCTTTTTTCTCTGTTTTTATATACGCTTCATTTGTAGAAATATTTTTTTTCCTCATGCTTAAAGGATAGATGCATCAACCATTTAATTAAAAATTCGTTACAAATTCAAGAGTCTTGGTATCTGAGTAAAAAAGGAAACAAAGCAGTTATCTCTACAGTATTCAATCAGCTCTGCTGCTGCTCGTTGTCTTTTCTTGCACAATACAAAGTATAGTTGTATTTTAGTTGTTCAAGTTATAAAGCTAAAGACTAGTGGTGGGCGTATACCGTGGAATCCGCTTATAGTGATCACGTTGGTGCACAGCCAATTTGAACACTATAAGCAGTTGATTACTAAAACCGAATTTACCGTTATTTCACTTATTTTATGCAGAATATCATCTAAATGCCATTTGTAGGGTTTTTCAATGAGAAAAATGAAATGATACGGATAGCTTCCGCATTTACTGAATTTAATTACAGTACAATGCAAGTTTAATTACTTAATTATTATTTTTGGTGCATTTTTAAAACAAGTCTGAAAGTAAAGTTTGAAACAAATGCTTAATTTCAGCACGGTACTGTGCACTGTGCGGACATAACTCTGATAGCCTACAGTAGGCCTATGTAAATTTTGTGTGTGAGCTCTGCTGTGTCGCCGGTGCATTTTTTTTTAACATGCCTGAAAATAAAGTTTGGAACAAACAGTTTTATAGAACAACATAGAAGACAACTGCAAAGGCTACAGAAAATTAAAGCTAGCCTATCTCTGGTTTGTGTTGCGGATCTGCTGCGCCGCATTAAGAAATCACTTAATATTTATCAATGGTTCCCTGGGTCAGAGTGTTGTCCTACACTGAGTTCACTTCTTTTTCAAAACGATGTAAAAGGTCAAAGTTTTTGAAACCAACATGCAGGAGGCATGTTGCAAACTAGATTTCTCATCTCAGCTCTGAAAGGAACAACAGTCTCCTCCTCCTCCCCATCCTCACTGCGCGCAGCACTGGTACCTGCAGCAAAGTGCACTTGTACCTCCAAGTTGTACACGTAATTTTAAAATTATTTTTGCACGTTTACATTCATAAAATGGCCAAAAATGAACACTTTAAGCAGATTTCTTGATTACTATAAATAAATTATTTAAACAGCATTTGCATAGAAATGATTCTGTCCCAAGCATTTTGATCTGTATTAGCGGTTGATTACTATATCCGTGACCACTATAAACGGATTCCACTGTGTTAAATTTTTTAATCTAGATTAATACCACTGTAATGTTGGAATTAATTTAGATTAAACAGCGTTTTAGGATAATATTTAGAATTTCTCTTGTGATGTGAAGTTTTAAAAATGTATCATATGAAACTATAGCTCTAGAAATGAAACAGGCTAAATAAATACCATGGAACTACATTTTCATAAAGCGTCCCACTTTACCCAAAATAACCAAAGCAATCATCAAGAAGCGAACACAATGTTGTGGTAATCATTCGTGGTGTCATGGTTAAATGAAATTTAGATTACATAACATAGCCTACATGCCTTTAGGTGGAAGAACTGCACGAAACCAATTCCACATTGCAAAAGGTGCTGGAAATAATCGAAATCTAGATAAGTCATTTTTTCTTTAAATAAGTGCATTTGTTCTTGAATTGAAGAGGTAAAAGAGACATTTTGCCAATGGAACAAGACAATTTAGATTTAAAATAAGAAAACACAATTGCATTGTCTTATTTCAAGTGCATATTATCTAATTGTCTTATTTTAGGAGTAAAAATACTCATTCAGTTGGCAAACTATCTAATTTACCTACTTAAAATAAGGATAAATGCACTTATTTTAAGAAATTCTTACTTATTTTTAGATCGTTTTTGCAGTGAGCTTTAGTCTGGTCGAGTTTTCCATTGGGAATCTTCTTGAAAATAAATAATCCTGGTTTCTTTATAGCTGCACCCATGTCAGCACATCATGTTCAGTGTGGTAATTTCACAGTACGCCTACTTAGGTTGGAAGACTGATGTTGTTCTTGCCTAGATATACATCCATGCTAAAACATCAAGTTTAAAGTCATCATTAGTATAGCCCCAGCTCCCAACCCAACTGTGAGAGTAGATTAACGGCGATATTTTTTATCGCCTGATAAAAGTCTGCCGTTAAAGATTATTAAGGCCCATCACTACTAAAAACTGAACAAAACATGAGCTCATATGTTTTTGTTTTCCTGAAGCTCCGACAGCTAGACGTGCCCTAACCTCGTCCCGCTCCCTGTTCGGTTTCAGGTGGCGTGACCAGAATGACGGTGTCACTCGTGGTCATCATGTTTGAGCTGACTGGCGGCTTGGAGTACATCGTCCCCCTCATGGCTGCGACCATGACCAGCAAATGGGTGGCGGACGCCTTTGGAAGAGAGGGAATCTATGAGGTGAGGTTTCTATTAATGACAGCCTTTGATCTGCCTCCATATTGGCAGACATCCCTTTTCTCCGTTTGCTTTTTATTTTTTAAACTTTAGCTCAAACTAAACCCTCATTTCTATCTGCAGGCCCACATTAGGCTGAACGGTTACCCGTTCCTGGAGGCCAAAGAGGAGTTTGAGCACAGCAGCCTGGCCGTGGACGTGATGAGGCCGAGGAGGGGGGACCCTGCCCTGGCTGTGCTCACGCAGGACGGCATGACTGTGGGGGAAGTGGAGGTATGGACGCCTAAAAACGCGTATAACACCATTAAAAGAGTGTTGCATCTGGTGAATTCCTTTACAAGACACTTATTCTTGATTTACAGATAATGAATCTTTTATTCTGTCATAGACCTTGGTAGAGAGCACCCACTTCAGCGGCTTCCCCGTCGTCGTCTCGCCGGAGTCCCAAAGGCTGGTGGGATTTGTGCTCAGAAGAGACCTGCTCATTTCAATAGGTTGGCATTGAAACAGTACATTTAGATTGAATACTATAGCTGATAAATGAGACGTCATAAAAAAATATTGACATGTTTTTATCCAGATTTCAGACCTTGGTGACATTTGGAGTTTAGCTGATGTTTTGCTTTAAGGGCTTCAAACATTAGAAACATTTAATCATGGTTGTTAGCTTGGATTAAGAGGCTAACGAGCAAACCTTCCACTTTAAAGAGGGGCTTCAGTGTCTGAAACACTTAAGTTAATGGTTAAAAATGGTCTTTTGCTCTAAAAGGAGTATTAGTTCCTTGCAAGGTTTAAAAAGCTCCTTTATCTGAGGTTAGGAATGCCTGTGTTTAATCTCTAATCCTCTGTGTTTGCGTCTCCTATCAGATAACGCCAGGAAGCGACAGGACGGCATTGTCAGCGCCTCCAAAGTGGTTTTCACAGAGCACATCCCCGCCCAGCCGCCTGAAGCCCCCCCTCAACTGCGCCTCAGAAACATAATGGATCTGAGCCCCTTCACGGTCACGGACCACACGCCCATGGATATCACCGTGGACATTTTCAGGAAACTGGGGCTTCGCCAGTGTCTGGTCACACATAATGGGTACGATATTCATGTGTGGCTTTACTGCCTCTTACTGACTGAGATAGATTCACTTTTTCTTAAGGGTTAAAAAGGCGATTTAGGGTTTTTTTCTTTTTTAAGGGGGAGGGGGGCATCAGTACAAACCTTTAGTTCTTGACCTGGATCTGGTTTAGACACCAAACAGAATTGAATCTGCTGTATTATTTTTAAAATTCAATCAATACAAATCCGCCATGACAGAACACAGTTGGCTGTGATATGCCCCGCCCCTCTGCAGACACTCTGCTGCACCTCTACAATATTGTAGGTGACCGCAGACAGTGCCGCAGACAGGAGGCCTCTGATTGGTCAAATTTACATCTCCTCTAAACTATCCGTATTTCCTGTTTGGTACCTTACCGGCTTGTTTTGTTTGTATGACCGCCATTGTGGAAAACGACTCATGAAGATGGAGCAGCTAGAAGAGCAAGGTGCACGAGAACGATGGGACCCTTTTTCCATCTGGATCCCCACCTTTACGCCCTCATGTCCCTCCGTTGTCGCACAATTTTGCCCCTTGCGTTTTTCCACTTCCTTATCGCTTTGGCCATATCTAGACCCACAGCTAGTTCGCGATTGTCCCTCTTGCATTGTGGTGTGGAATAACATAGTGCAGACCACGCTTCAATATTGGGCATAAATGTAAAATTTCGGCGTCATATCATATAAAAAAATATCATATAAAAAAAAAAGTTATATTACTGTTTTTATATATATATTTTTTTTACTATTTTTCAAGGCTGCACTTTAAAAAAATGAAATTGTCCAGAGAGCTGTTCTAAACAAATTTATTTTTGTTTTACACTTGTTTATACAAAATGACAAATAAAGCTGTCTAAGTCTAAGTCATATCTGCAACAAGCTCTCTGCGACACACTGCAGCGGTAGTATAACCAGCCCTTTATGCTTTAAAAGAATCGGTTAAACAGTGCATTTAAAAACATATTAAATTACATGTATTCTAATGAGGTGGCCCTTTACTTATTAACCTAATCATAAATCATATTTATTGTGGTAGGTATCTGTGGTCTTAGGATCTGTGGCTTTATCATATATAAGAAAACCCAGCTTGGTGAAATGTTTTGTATTTGATTGTCTGGAGTGTTTCTATAAACTGGAAAAAAACATTTTTTTTTTAATCTCCAGGATCCAGAAGGATGAAAAATACAATCTTTGGAGCTCTGTGGGGAAAAATATATGTTCATCAAACTCATTCAGATACGTTGAAGATTCAAAGTAATTTATTAGAGGCCTCCAAGTCATTTTAAATAATTTTATGGAGCCATCCAGATAAATTAGCCGGTTCTATAATTTAATGCCTCACAAGAGAACAAAGATTCAGTTCTCAGTTTTATTTTAACTACTACTTTATCATTATTAAGGTGCTTTTAACCCAACTGTAGTTGAAACTGCATATAAAAACAACACAGGACAGGGAGAAAACAAGAAAGGCAACAAATAAATCCAGTAAAACAATAAGAATGGGGTAAAAATAAAAATATATGCGTACAAATTCACAGCTCAGATTTATTTCTGAACCGCTTACAAAAAAAAAAAACACCTTCTGATGAATTCAATCCTAAAGTTTCAAATTTATGAGGAGAAATGGGCAGAACGAAAGGTGCAGTTTTGTTTTCTTAACTTTTCAGCTCAGCCTAATGCTGCTGCATTAAAACTTTAATAAACGACGAGATGTCATTGTTGCAGCATCAAAACGTTTTGAAGCAGCTTTTAACAATAGCTGGATTGAAGATGTTTGACTGAGAGCAGAAACTTGGCAGCCTGCTGCCTAAGGTCAGCACTTCACCCACAGGGTCAGACCTTATCTAAAACATTCAAATGAGGCTTTCAGCATTTAGAACCTTAAGTCTTTGCACATTCGCACTGTTTCCCCGACGACCAACATGCGCAAGTGATGATGCGGCCTGTGGTTCCCCTTCGTGTCTTTCTGTCCCGGGGACATTGTGTTGGTTTTCAGGAGGGACGCCGACAGCGTGGGCTGCAGTAGGGAGATTTTTAGCTTCAAAGCCTTTAAACTGTTTTCGTGTCAAGTTTTGGTGTGAAACAGATGTTTCTTTCTCTGTTTCCTGGTTTAAGGGGATAAACAGTAAGTGTTCACTATTTTATAAGTAGTTTTCAATGTGAGCACACTAAGAAAATCCAGAGATGTAATCTTTTTGTTTTGGTTTCATGTTTTGCGGAGGAGATTAAGGCAGTAGCAAACTTCAGGAGGGAAATTTAATAGATGCCAACCTTTGTAGTTTTAAGATCCATGCCTCTTTAAAGGGTTTAGTTTAAGTGTGTTAGATCAAAAGTGAATCCTGCAGTAAGTCCTGACTTTAATGAACTTCTTCATGAATGAACAGTTTAGGGTTCAGTCAGTGGCTGAGAGCGTCGGTTCTTCCTGTCCGCTGACGGGCCGTCGACAGACATGATAACTCCTGTAGGATTCTCCTCCCTGAAACACAAGAAGGAGGTCTATAGAGCAGATCCATGTGTTGGCGTGCAGGAATTCAGTTTTTCTGACTTGGGAAAAGGAAAGTTAGAGAAGCTTAAAAATGTTATGAAGAGGCTCAAGCAAGAAGACAGAAGGTTCTTGGATTAACTGTAGTTTAATCTAAGAAGATTAAAGCTTGATTTATGTTTAATAGATGAACTTCAGACCAGATGTTTTCTTTGCAGTCAAACATTTTCAAATGAAATTGTTTGTTCACACTGATTCAATTATAAACCTTAAACTTCAGTTATTTGATCATTATTATTTAATGGTATGGGATAAAACCTGGAAATGTGATGCGTTAGGATGATTCTAAACATGTATATAAATGTACTCTTTAACAGATGATATTGTCACAAAATTTAGAAAATTTCTATTTTAAAAACAAATTCTGTCTTTAAATCTGTGGGGTTTTTTCATTATCTTATGCAGCGCAGTTAGTTATATGTTAGCTTGTACACCTAAATTCAGCCAATCATATATCAAAGGTCATTTGTCAATTACATTTTTTCGGTCATAGCATCTTGATTCATATGTCGAAGCTGATATACGCAACATTTGTAATAAGAATCATTTACTTTCCCATTGAGTTCCGTCCCAGTGTTCATGGGGATGGACGTCTGTGTCTTCAGCAGGCGTAGAGCTAACAGAACTGGCAGCGTTGCGAGGCAAGGGCTCAAACATGTACGGCTGTAAGCCTTCTACACCAAACCAAGCTTCTGCCGCCCTGGCGTCCTCTTCCACAACATCTTCGTCCCGCTTTTCTCCTCTAAATAAAACATGTATGACAGAGGAGACTCATCCACGACCTCCGACACAAAACCCCTCCTCCTGCATGTTTCCTCTGTCCATAGCGTTCCTCTACAGTGTCGTTTCTAAGTCACCAATTTAATGCTACTTGGTCCCAATGGAATTTCCCATTGGGAACCTGCTAGCACTAAGTTGCTAACTGGTTAGCAAGATGCTTCTGACAAACCGGCCACAACCAAACTGTTCGTGAACCTTCCGACACAACAATCCCGCCCTCTGGATAAACAACCAATCAGATTCACTTTATTCACTTCATGTAAAGTCGGGAAACACTCGGGAGAATATAGAAATGCAACAGTTGGAACAGCCGTTTCCCTACGACTTTAAGCTTTAAAAACATTTAAATTATTGCTGCAAATGAGACGTACAAACAAAAGCGTGTGCAGTAAACTGGTTTGTGTGGAAGCTATTTGTAGTGGAAAGCTAACCCTGATCACCATTTATGAGCAGAAGCATGGTGGTGGCAGTATGATTATGTGGGGATGCTTTTCTCCAACATTATATTTCAGCTCAATCTACCAAAGTTTAGGGTTTAAATTGGAAGAAAAGGTAAAAAGGTTAAATTGATGTGACAGATCTTCACAAGGCAGTGATTTAGTCTGTTACAATTGCATCAGTCGCATCAGAGGTGAGGTTTAAAGGCAGGATATGTTTTTTTTTTATATATATTTATCTGAAACCTTAAACTCAAAAAAAAAAAAAAATCCTACTGCAGGGCGTTGCGATTTCTTCCTGTTCTTTTGTACTTGTACATCCCATTTTTAGAGTCTGCTAAGAAGAGCGGCCCATTTCTTTCATTTTTTAATAGAACAGGGTTTCTCCGGGTCATTAAAAACCATTAAAAGTAATTAAATCATTATTTTTTAATATAAGGCCTTAATTGGCAGTAAAATTCATTAAATGTTTATATCGTGGCATTTAAAGTGCTTTATAAAAAAAAGATAAGAATGTGTTTATAAAAACAAAAAAAAAGCTAATATGGGGAAAATGCAAATTTCAAAAAAGTGGCTGGAAAATGAGGAATTCGAGACATGGCTGCAGCCTGACGACGGTATGATGATGAAGGATTTTTATATATATATATATATATATATATATATATATATATATGAGAGTACTTGTTGACTGCATTAAAATCATTTCTAAGGGCATTAAAAGAGCATTAAAAGGCATTAAATTAGAGTTACTCATTCCTGGATAAACCCTGTAGAATGTATCCATGTTCTGTAATACATGTTCAGATTTCAGCCTTTCTGTAAAGGAGCCATTTAAAAATCACTGTCTTTCTCTCGTTCTCAGGAGGCTTCTGGGAATCATCACTAAAAAGGACATCCTGAAGCACATGGCGCAGATAGCCAACAGAGATCCTGACTCCATCCTCTTCAACTAAACCCCCCCCACCACCACCTCATCTTAGCTTCCTCAGAGCAGGACAGAGGAGGTAAACACCAGCATGGACTCTCAGAATGCACCTTTACCTCTCCACCTGTCCTACAAGCGTTCATTTGCACAAACCAGTTGTGGTCAGTGGAGTTAATATTCCTGTGATTTTTGAGGCCTTCTTGGGCCTCGAGAAGAGAGCGGGCCAAAAAAAGCAAACACTCTCTGTAACTGTGACTCATCCAGAGGGTCGTGGGTGTGTGAGACACATGCTCCTTCCTCGTTTGTTTCTCCTTATCCAAGGGAAAGTTTGGAATCAGCGATTTGAATCTCACTCCACCATTTTACTCTCCTACTTCTCTGTTTCACCTGCAACTGAAATGAGGGGAAGATCCTCCGTGACCGACACAGAGACGAGAAAAAGGTGCAACGAAAGGAAGTAAAGATTTTTGGGAGGTTTTCTGAATGCCCTCAGGTTGACTCTGCAAGTCCAGACAGAACGCTGTTCTCCGGGAACACTGGGTGAACCGACCCCTTCCTCTTCCTCCTCCAGCTTCCCTGCGGGGGTTTGATGCAGGGTGAAACAGAGGATCGCATACCTACACTCCAACGAAGACATTGATGACTGTCTGGGAACTCTGTGGTTTTGACCCACCAGATCCGCTCCGATCCAAAGATCCCAAACCTAACATGCCTTATGGGAGCAGCGGAGTATCTCTGGGCGGCAGTGGAAGGGCTTACAGAACCATGAAACATTGATTTAATTTAATGTCAAACTGTTAATCCAACTAAATTATTACACTAATCGAAATGGGTTGTTTGTGTCTTTTACTTCATGTTTTTTTCCTTTAAATCACCACCTTTTTTTTCTCCCAGCCATCTGAATGTCCTTCTTCATAGAAATCACATCTAAAACTAAAGCTGTACTATATAGAGGGTGAGCAAACATTTATAACCAGGGTAAATATTGATTATTGGTGATAATAGTAATATAAATATCCATACAGACCCTCCTTTATGTATTTTATTCGACTTTAGAGGTCTTATGGAGGATTTTCTCAAATTTATAACCCGTCTTCTCCACTTAGAAAAAAAAATGCATGTGTGAGAGCGTGCACGAGCCCATTTCTCCTCGTGCACGCTCTTGCTGTTGCTGTTGCTGTTCTCATTGCTCATACAAGCTTACTGTGCTCGAACATCCACCCTAACCTCTAAATATCTCAATCACTATATAGTGCGGGCACCATATAGTGCACTTTATAGTGAACTCTGTTAACTGACCTTTTGGACAGATGATCACTTCCCCTTGTGTCCACTGCGCGGTGCCTGCACTATCTTTATTAGTCGCCACTGTCAGGTAGCCACAGCAGACCACTGTGATAGTAAATCCCATAATGCTTCGCGGGGAGAGCCCTCCGCGTGAAGCATTCTGGGATACATCTGCCTCTTCTGAGGCCTTTCTTTTCTTCTCATACACGTCGCTGGCACCTTTCTCATACGACCCTCGGCCGTATGAAAACGGAGAAAGGTGAGCTTCAATGACTGAAACCGTGGCTCACCACAGATATACACCTGAAAGTGCGCATAAAAAAGATAGCTGACAGGACGAGCATGTAGGACGGCCTTACGTAAACATATCACCAGAATGATTGACAGTTAGGAGGACCACTTATTTAGATGATTCAAGCTGAAATGAAAGATAATCCTCTATACCTTTAATGTGATTTTTCTGGCATAAAACCATGAAAGAAAATAGTTTGGACCTGATGCAGATAGTGATTATTTTTACATCAGTGTAACCGATTCCTGAAATGTGCTGCTGATTTTCTTTTTTTTACAGTTATTTATTTTTTGTTTTTTTGTTTTAGCTCAATATCTGAAATAGATATTGCTTCTACCTCCATTTATATGATCAAAATGACACAATAAAACCAGAGTTTCTGTTTATTAAAAAAGAAACGACAAAAATTAGGTGTGTATAACTAAAGGAGATGAACCGTAAAATCCAAAATCATGCCACATTTTGTGAGGTTTTAATGTGACTTGATGTTGAAAAGCTGGAGTTGATGTAAATTTTCCCTAGTTAAAATATGGCAGTGAGACGAGGCATTGCGACCATTTGAATGTGTTTCAGAGGTTCTATCCTCATCCTGTCTCCTTCCATGGCTTTCATGAGCAGAGTAATATAGTTTTTATATTTTAACCCTTTATAGTTCTAGGTAAGGTAAGTTTTTATGGTCTTAATAAAGGGCAAACTGGGACCTTTAAAGGTTTCCCCTCATCCTCATTTTTTTTATTTTTATGATTTATCCTCTGAGTTAATTTCTGTTTTTCTTCCATTGGGGCCCGGAGCTGGTGTGTACCGCCAGCAAAAACATTCAGTCGAGGGCTGATAGTATTGATTTCAGAAAGTCTTTGTTCTTTCAGAGGCATAAAGTCTGTTAGGCACAGAACCGACAAGTTTCTGGGAAACTAACACACCTTAAAGGAATAGTACACCCAAAACATGATTAGCCTTCATTTTCTACTCACCCCCATGCTGAACAACACTCTGGAGTACTTTTTTGATATCTCAAATCCATCTGGAGATCTGGGAGGCTTCTTGGTGTCTGCTGACATTCAAATAATGGAGGTCTATGGCGCCCAAGGCAGGAAGGTCCATAAAAGTCCACAAAAAACGTGTCAATATTCCTCCATACTGCTCGTCCAATGTATTCCAAGTCTCCTGAGTGGGTAGCGTCCATAATTTACTCGAAACAAAGTCATTTAGAATGTTTTAGAGCATAAACAGTAGTGCATAGGATTTCCTAAAAGACCCTACCCACTCAGGAGACTTGGAATACATTGGACGAGCAGTATGGAGGAATATTGACACGTTTTTTGTGGACTTTTATGGACCTTTCTGCCTCGGGCACCATAGACCTCCATTATTTGAATGTCAGCAGACAGCAAGAAGCCTCCCAGATCTCCAGATGCATTTGAGATATCAAAAAAGTACTCCAGAGTGTTGTTCAGCATGGGGGTGAGTAGAAAATGAAGGCTAATCATGTTTTGGGTGTACTATTCCTTTAAAAACAAAGAGTTTGTTTAAAGTGTCAAAAGCCTATTCTGCAGCAATACTGTGCATCAGAGATTATCACCTAACTATCAGATTGTTTTATTCTGTTTATGCAGATCCATTTAAAGCTAACCTGATCCAAAAACCGGAGATTGAATATTGTTAGCATTGACTAAACATTCAGCTTTCATTGTAAAAATAATCAACCAAATTAGATTTATTAACCTCCATCAGATCTAACAGATGCACAACACAAAGCAGCGCTTCAAAGGAGGATACTAGCTCTAAATGAATTCTGATTAATCCCATTCGACCCCAGAAAATCTAATCTTAAAGTGAGAAAATAATTTTATTTCTGCCCCCCTAACACACTTTTCTAAATTATTGTTTATCTAATTTATATTTTTACTTCAGTGTCAGAAAGAAAAGATTAATTCCTGTTTTAACTCATTCTCAGTTTGTTGTCTGATGCTAAAATTTGTTTTGCCACTGATTTTTTTTAATAGAGAGACATTTGATCTGCAAAGCAGTCTGCATTCATGAAGTTAAATCAAAATACTAGACTTCTTATACAGCTCTTATCTGATTATATCCCAACAGAGGAAAAAACAGTCGATGTTGGAGCCCTGTTACTATGATATCATCGCACCAATTCCAACTTCTGCTCGACAGGTAATGTCGAGCAGAATATGTATATTATACATAAGAATTATGTATATTATACATAAGCAGGTTTAGTCGCCACAGTTTCTCCTCCAACTTCAAACATGGTGGCTTCTCTGACTTCTGCATTACTGCCCATTCTGATTTGATCTTTCTTTGTTGTCCGTCGACCGCTTTTGCTGTAACCACTTTTAATCATAAGCACAAAAAACACTTTTCAACATTTCTTTCAGATCATGTTTGTTTTGTTTCCCTTCCTCTAAGGGTTGAGCTCTGATGTAGGCCAGACTGATGTGGCATCTTGAAACATTTACCTCCAGATCTTCTGCAGCAGCTGCGCCGCTCTGCAAACTGAGGAAACATGTTGCTTTAAGAGGCTTTTAAATGTGACAAACCCTGTTCTTTAGCTTTAATCCACATTTGCTCTCTCTTTGCTGGTGGTTGGAGGGATTTTTAAGGGGACACCCAGGTGGTCCCTTTCCAGAAATGTGAAATATGTTATGAAACCAGGTTTTTGCAACACAAGAAAAACAAGACGATGAATGCATTTTTTTACAGGGTAAGATAACAATTGCAGCTGTTATGTAGTAAAGACATTTAAGATTTTTATTTGTTCCTTGTTCCCAACTTACTGTGTGAGAGAATCACACTGGAAAGAATCTAAATCTAGATAAGTTATTATTTCTTAAAATAAGTGCACTTGTTCTTGAATTGAAAAGGTAAAAGACGGATTTTGTCAATGGAACAAGACAATTTACATTTAAAATAAGAAAAAGCAATTGCATTGTCTTATTTAAAGTGCATTTTATCTAAATAACTTATTTTAAGAGACAAAATACTAATTCCAGTGGCAAATCATCTCATTTACCTACTCGACTTAAGGGTAAATGCCTTAATTTGAGAAATTCTTACTTATTTTAAGATAGTTTTTTCCAGTGCAAATATACCCCAAAAAATGTGCAACCCAGGATGCAGCTGTAACATTCCTGACCAGTTTGTGGCGATCTTGCACCGGAAAGTTGTTGCTAACCAAGATACAACAGAGGCTCAATCTGAGTACGTCAAATTAATGCACCTACCTCCTGTTCCTAGATCCTATTTCTTAACGTTTCAGGAGGTCCAAAGTAAGAACACTATCCAGGGTAGGAAAGGAGCTCAGGATTGCTGTGCTGAATCAAGACAGTCATCAGCCTTATGGAAGTCATTGCACAGCACACAAATACACTAAAGACGGCGGTCAAATTTGGACTACAGCCTTCTGGAAAAGAACTACAGAAAGAAAAGTCGAATACCTTTAGCAAATGGTTAAACCCCTCCTTTATATAAACGCAAAACATGAATAAGAGGGCATATATCTTGCAAACCTAAAGTCAAAAGGTCCAGATGTTAAAGGTATGGTGGAGGATTTTTGCGAATTTTTAAACAGACCCATCTTCTCCACTTTGAAAAGGAAATGCACGTGCACAATCCTGTACCCGCTTCTGAGAGGGAATGCCTATTAAACGCATGCGAGAGCACGCATGAGCCCATTTCTCCTCGTGCACGCTCTGTTTAAAATTTGCGGTTCTCAGCTCATACAAGCTTACCTTCCAAAAGAAGAGTTGCATTTTTGCCTTATGTAAACATCAGCAGAATGATTGACAATTAAGAGGACCACTTATTTTAATGATCCACCTGGAAAAAGAACATCTTCCACTACAGCTTTAACTGCATTGGAGCTAAAAAGAATACTGCTTCCTGGTAGTGATGTGTTAATGAGGCATCTTAAAGCGTTTCCACACATTGCCAAACTATTGAAACTGCTTTGGTACCGTCTCACAGAATACTGACACCTGCTGGACATTTAAAGACACTACAGGCATCTTATTTGACAGACTAAACAAATAATTTGATGACCTAGTACAATGATATCATTTAAGTTATTGTAGCTTATATTGGATTATATCATATGTATGTTCAAATTGAAAATATTTAATATATTTTTAGATGGATTCAATAAATAATGTAAACATGTATCATAATGTGAAAATTAAGGTGAAAATGTGAATAAGGATGCTTGTGGACAAGGATTTTAAAAAATATTTTTAAAACAGTAAGTGCAGTAAAAAAAATAAATAAACTAAGAATCAATTTGAAATTAATTTTAATTCAGATAAGTTGAGTGATAACTGAGAGGAAAAGTATGACACAACGAGAAAATAAAAATAAAAATGCAATGCCTGAAATGTTCCTATTTTAGTCTGCTCCAAAATTCTTGATGATATTAATGATAAATCGCAAAAGATTAGACTTTTTTTTTCTTTTGCAGATGCATCATGTTGACAGATAAGTTTTTAAGCACAATTTAGTGTTAGTCAGTAAGAAACAATTCCTGTATTGGTGTGTTTTGTTCTATGGGTTCGACGCATGCACCGACGCATCAATGTTGCTGGACCATTCCCTACTTCCTGGTTCTCTATCCTTCCTTACTGACAGCACTATTCAGATAGTATTTATTAAGGAGACCGTGAACACACTTTCACCACGGCTAAAGGGTATGCTTCCTAGCGCCAATTCGCTTAGCATAGGGAACCGCTGAAGTTGCTAGCCGCTGCTCGGAGCTATGTGGTTGCGCACAATCCTGACTTCTTTTGAGTGACATACCATAAGGGCAAAGCCTACCTGTAGCTATCCATCCATCCATTTTCTCCTGCTTAGTCCTTGTCAGGGTAATGGTGAGCAGGGATGGGCAGTATTTCTAATTTTTTACGTATTTCAAATACTACTTTGTAATTTGTATTTTATTGAGATGATGATCATATTTTGTATCAGAATACTTCAGTGTTGTGTATTTTTGTATTTTCAAAATACCGTAAAATACTTTCTGTGAGACACAGTCTGGGATGACATCTAACTATAAAGTATGAAAGTGTGTCTGTGACCCCTTCGCCGTCAAGTCCCTGTGATACCACTCTCGGCCACTAGGGAATTTTGGCACCGTTTCACGCTTGCTATGGGCACATTTCACGATCAACACAAAACGCACAGTGCTGCATATTAGATTGGTGAGGTATCTTCAACTTGGTGCTTTGTTTGAACCAGTCAAGGAAGTTGTTTTAAAACAAGGTGAGCAACCAAATCTACCCAATTTATTTCAGTAACTCATGTATTCTAAACCATGAGTCACTCTTTTTATCGCATGTTCCTGTTCAGTGTAACGTTTACTGTTTGTAACGCTAGGCTATTTAACTTTTTAATGTTAGCTGTTAACCAAAGGCCAATTTATGCTTCTGACGCATAGCCTCCGCAACCGTCAAATCTGTCTCTGTAACCGTCGTCGTGCACCTAAAAAAAAAAATCCGGACTATGCGTTGGACAGTCGCAAACCGGCCCAGACCTCAAGCGGAAGTGCGCAGAAAAAAAGCAGCTGCGATTGGTCCTTGGTATGCCTTTCTGGCTGTCTGTATGGTCGTTCTTCTCGATTCAGTGCCGGGGCGCACCATTTTTTAAAACCGAAGAACAACTACAATAGGCAGCTACGACGAAAGGTTAATCGGTCTTTGCCAACTCCATTAACAGAACCTGTTCCTCTTCTATGTCTAGCGACTCTAGATCCATCTCCGCGACCGTGATATCTTGCAGATGGGCCGTTGTTGTTTTGGAAGATAAACACTCCAGACGGCGCCGCCGAAGTTCTCGTGAGTTCTCGAATAGGCTCCCCCTTGTGCTTTGGCAGGAAACTGCTGTGCGTCCCTAAAAATTCCAGACCGACGTTGCAGAAGCATACCAGCAAAACTGGTTCACGACCAGACCCAAGCGACATCGTATGTGTGCGGTTGCAGAAGTATAATCTGCCCCTCACCCTCTGTTAGCTTCATTGTCGTTGATATCACCAGTGAACATTCAAAGAATCATGTTTTTAAAGTTATTGTTATGTTGGACAGTTTCCTTTGGTTTCATGTTAGCCTATAGCCTACATAAGACTTTTGTATCTCATTGTCAATATGTGTGACCTTCTCCACCACTTGTATTAGGCTAGTTTTGGCTTACATTAGTGTTGACTTTTTCTTAGAAATATACCTAAATAATGTTCTACTGTTGACTTACACAATATCAGTGTTGGGAGTCAGGCAGTAAAAAAGTAATTTAATTTAAGCTACATTAATGCATTGCATTTTGCAGTAATGTAAGGCATTACCAATACAATTTGAGTAATATTTTACTTGGTACAATTCCCCGTAACTGAAGTTACTTTGCTTTTTTGTTACTTTGATGTTTTTCCAGATAGTGTACAAGTGAAGGGATAGAAGAAAGGGGCTCTTAGAATGAAGTATTTTGCAGTATTTTCGAAAATACAAAAATACAGTATGCAGCCCATTATCAATATCAATAAGTAGAATATATGGGGATAACTTACGGTTAGATGATTAAGAAACAACACAAACAGGTTAGTGAATCTGGCTAGAGGCTGTAAAAGTAACCCAGAGGAAGCTCTGGGTATTTCTGCTCGATACAGGCTGTGTTCTATGGGCTATAATCTGCATATGTCGGTTTTAGGAGCAGACCTGACAAAAAAAAATCCAAAACCTTGAGGGAGAAAATGAAATGGCACAATTCAAAAGGTATATTTGGCCCAAATAAAAAAGCATTACTGAAAAACGTTTACCTACTAAACATGGTTTATTTAAAGCTACAGTGTGTAATAATTACAGGGATATACAGTCAGAAATGTAATATATTATACATAACTATGTTATTTATCATCATCTACGAGCTCAGCCTCTTAACCTTAATATTTGCGTTGCCTTAGAATTCGTTATTTATAATTACATAGGAGCGGGTCTCGCAGCCATGGAGGCAGACATGTTTGCGCTACGGCAGCGCAGAGCCAACAAACTAGCGATTGCGAGATCGCCCATTACGCTCGAGAGTAACTACGGCAAGTTGAGAGAGATGAACTGAGACGGTACTGAAATCTATACCCTACACAGACTAATGAAATACTATCTGTAAAATTATCTATGTAAACAAACCTCATCACTTGAGAAGGTAGGTGATGCGGACGTCGTGGAAGACATTTTGTCCCGTAACGCTCGCCGTACTGTTGGGGGGGAGAAGCGGTGGGGGGGAGATGTTCATGTTGCTTCGGTCTGCAGTCTGGACGTTAGATGTCGCTGAAAATTACACAATGTAGCTTTAACAAAGTGGGTGAAAGAAGGAACTTATCTAAATAGTTTTGTGACACTGAGAGATGCTCAATTTATCTGTGCGAAACCAGGATTTAGCTTTTTTAGTCATGATGATTGACAAGGACATCAGGTTTTATTTTTTTCCACTTGATCCACCAGAATCGGGCCTGAAAACCTGCAGACAACAACCTTGTTCTTTGTGTGCAGACTCCCACTCTGTTACAGCAACACTGGAGGCAGCAGCTGCAACAGGCTGTCAATCTGATGAAAGATAAACACCATAACAGCCTTAGTACAAAAAAAACAAACACTTCTTATATATGTCTTTACAGACCTCATAAAGACTCCTTTTACACACTTATGAGGTACAGCACTGCCATTTCTGCAAATGTCTTAAGTGGTTAATAACCTCTGCTTGTTAGAAGTTCCTCATGAATAACTCAGCAGACGATTGGCTACTCAACGCTTTTTATTATGGAACATGTGCATGTATTGGTCCCAAAGGGTTTAAACAATGTCTGCTGCTAAACTATGGAAGCCTGGATTAAAAATAAACCCTAAAGCATTGATTAAAAACAGACAAAAGAGGCCATTAGCCAATGAGAGCAGCTGCTTTGATCTTATTTTCAACAGCAAACCTTTGAAATATCATCTTTTTTTGTGATCAATGGTAAAGACTGGGAGTTGTGCATGTCGATCCGTGCAAGGCTCACACTGGGGTCGGCATGGTGACCTCTATGGTCACCGTGACTCATGGTCTCCTGCAGCACGTTGGAGCATGTGTCTGGCCACATAATCCCTGTGAGAGCGAATGTCTGAGGGGCTGAAGATGGAGTGGAAGAATGAAGTAATGTATGTGGGCGTTTTGCATATGGATTCCTTCTATTTGTTGCACATTTGTGCGAGCGGGTTACGGACTTAAATTTTCTGTGCAAATCTTGATTTTTTTCGTTGTTGTTCTTGTTGGTGAGGAAGGTGCATGCATCTCAGGAATGTGAGCACATTGTATTCAGCTTGTACTCACTCGGCGTAGGCTTGATCTTACGTCCTGCTCGCTTCCTGAGACTTCACATGGGGCTCGGGTTACAGACCTGCCCGTAGCTCCTGCTTTCTCACACCTTGAATGCTCCCTCGCACTCCCAAACACACACAGTATTTTTTCTTTCTTCCCTCCACATTTGTGGAGCTTTTAGATTTTCAGTTTCTTTCCTGTGTTGTAATTGTGTTACTCTTTTTAAAATCGCCTCTCTCCTACACCAGCACCCCCTGTTCCCAGGCTTGCTATTGTATCACTGCGCATTACAAAGCGACACAAATATTTGGATGTGGTAACAAGCCCAGTTTAAGGTGTCACCCTACACCTGGAAGCCTCAGATCCCTTCTTTTCTAACATACCTGTGTGTCCTGAGGGTTGTGCAGGGTTTAGCCAATGCCGAGGAGCAGGGCCCTGCCTGAGCTGTGTGGATGTTGTGCAATCCTATCTGCTCCCCACCGTTTCATCTCTGCTGACTGTGGCTCACCTGACTTCATGAGGTGGAGGTTCCCACCGCTTCAGTGTCTGCTGCCGCTGCTCATGTAACAGAATAATCACACTGAGATTCCACCTGCCAAAAATAACAAATAACCCCAGGCCAGGCAGAAGAAGGCAGCTTTTTCTATCTTCTTTAGGACTGGCGTATGGCCGCATGTTTAAAGCGCTGCCAGACACTAATTGGGTAGATGTGTTTCTAAGTACAACAAATGCATCTGTTATAAGCAAGTGCAGCCGGATAAAAGACAAGAGCTGCAAATATGAGCTTTTGATAAAAGAGAACTTATTTTTAGTTTAATATCTTAAATATGTGGTGTCTTTTTATTTTAAAGAGTCGACATTTCATTTGTGTTTTTCCTAGGTTTTAGAAGAAAAAAAATAAAACTTTTGCATAAAAAGGAGACAGATTTTCTGATTGTTGAAGTTATGCATAACAACATATCGTTTCTAAGCTAATCTATCCATCTATTTTCCATTACACTAATCCCTGCTGGGGTCGCAAGGGGTGCAATGGGCGAGAGGCGGGGTTCACCCTGGACAGGTCGCCGATCCATCGCAGGAAAACACAGAGACAAACAGGACATACAACCATTCACTCACACCGAAGGAGAATTTAGAGAAGCCAATCAACCTAACAGTCATGTTTTTGGACTGTGGGAGGAAGCTGGAGTACCCAGAGAGAACCCACGCATGCACAGGGAGAACATGCAAACTCCATGCAGAAAGTCCACGGGCCGGGGAATGGAACCTGGAACCTTCTTTCCACTGCTGCAACGATGGAGAAAATAATACAACTTAAAACATATCACTGCCAAGGAGTGAAGTTCATCTGTTTTCAAAATGACTAAAAGAGTACAGCATAAAATCTACCCAAACCATTCTAATTTAAAATGGTATTTTTATTATTATATGTACATCCAAATTCAAACATACTTTTGATTTTTGCAAAACTTTACCTTAATTTTTTGGTTGTTTTCCATGGATCTGACATTGCTGTCTGGCCATTAGCTCTCCAGTCAAATGATAAATGATGTACCACGTAGCAAGTAGACACAGGTAAAACAAAAAAAGTTAAGTTACTTTTTGTGGTAGCAATGACAGTGATCCCTTTAGGGACAGGTGATATTTTTATGGAAAAAAGAAACATGTTATATTTTTATTAGAAAAAGGAATTTCTGTGCCATTGCCAATAAAGTTGCTGCTAGTCAAATAAAATTTTAGTCTTTGGAAGGACTAAGGGCCGGATTTATCAAGATCCAATTTTGCTTGCAGTAATTTGCGCTCGCAAACTGGAATTTTGCACGAGGGGCTGAACCATGGTTTGCGGGTGATTTAACAAGAGTGATTGCGTAACTGGTGGCAGGTGCAAAACTGTTGGAGACGCCCTATTTAAATGATGGTTTTGCGCGTTTTGTGGTTTGCGGCAAACTAGTTTGTAGTTTGTACAAACTAGTGCATTAAGAAATTTTAATCTTACAGTGACACCCCCACCCCCTCCAAAAAAAAAAATATATATATATAATCTTTGGCAACCTTAATTCCCTAAGGTGGTATGTGGCTGAATTTCTACTTCACTGCAGTAAAAAAAACAAAAACAAAAAACAGGTGTTTTGTATTGGCCTGTAGAAAAATGCACATACCAAATGGCTCACAATGGGACTGTGGATGAGATGACTGCGCGTACGCATCCCCGCAGCATTGGCATGTTGCTCCACAGGCGCAGGGGGGAGGTCGGGGTTCTCCGGTAGGGCGTCAGGGCGACATGGCATTTAGAACGTTGCACAGCACTTCTGAAAAACGAGATTGGGAGATCCCAGCTCTCGCTGCAACCGTACGCTGGAATGACCCAGATGCAAAAAAGTGCAATGTTGCAAGGAGTTTTGTGATATCTGGTATTGCGCCGGTCCTCCTTGTGGCTGGTTCCAAATCTATTCGGAGTTCCCCCAACAGCTCCAAAATGGCAATGCTGGATAAACGATATGTTTTGATGATTGTTTCCTCGTTCATTCCAAAAATATTCACACGGAGTGAAAAAATGCGTTCTCTGCGTCTCCTTGCTTTATTTCGATGTCTCCTTCTTGCGACAATAACCGCTGCCATGTGTGCGCAATTACGCATACAGACCATTTGCACCTTCTTTTGAAACGTGTTAAATATAGAGTCAGATACCGTTAGCAAAATTGCTTTCAGGTTTGATAAATCACTTTGCGAGTGCTAAATTAACATATTTACATGTTCTCCTCCCACAAGACGCACTTTTGCGTGTAAACGCCCCATATTGCATATTCATTGCAGAAAAAGTACTAAATGGATAAGAGGCGCTATTTAGCACGTTTTAAAGACCAAATCCTTTTAGCACGCTGTTGATAGCTCAGTTTGTACATTTTTTAGCGTGCGCAGTGAAATAGCTCACGTTTTTATACACGCAAACCTTTGATAGATCCGGCCCTAAGAGTATAAAACCTGGGCAAGGGACAAATGACATATAGCAAAAACATTCAATATAAAACCATATGTTATATAAGATAAATAATAATTTATAGATCATAAACTGGTTGTAGGTTTGTCTTTCTGTTTAGTAAGTGCAGCATTAATAAAAAAAACAACAAACATGTTTTTATTTTTCTGATTTCTGCCTAGGACACAAATTAATTGATTGTTGCAGAATCACCAATCTATTTAGCAATATGACAAGATATCTAATGGGCAGACAGGAAGTGAGATCTGGAGTAAAATTCTAATTTATCTGTTTTGGAGAAAATACAAATTATAATAGTATTATAATAGATCGCAACATAAACCGTTCTGTAATTAGAATAGAATACAACTTTTTACTGTCAATAAACTGTCACAAGTACAGAGTAACGAAATGAACTTGGGAGCGGTGGGCTGCCATTGTGTGGGGCCCAGGGAACAGTTTGGGGTTAAGGGTCTTGCTCAGGGACACAGAGTGGCAGTCCATGGGAGTGGGGCTCAAACTCAGAACCTCTTGGACCCATGCGCAATGCCCTAACCACTAGGCCATCACTCCCCCAAATTCTGCACTAATTTCTGCACTGTGCTGGTGAAGATTCTCAATCATCCAGGTTATACTCTTTCCACAAAAGTTAAAAAACAATCCACTGGACTTTGTTTCCCAATTTGAAGATGTCTCGTTTCCAATCCAGGAAGCTTTTTCTATTCAAATAGTCAGAATCAGGGTTGAGTTCGAAGCTTTGTATAGTAGCCCAAAAACTTGTTTTGGCTTAGAAAACATT
This sequence comes from Cyprinodon diabolis, assembly GCA_030533445.1. NCBI lineage: Eukaryota > Metazoa > Chordata > Actinopteri > Cyprinodontiformes > Cyprinodontidae > Cyprinodon > Cyprinodon diabolis. Next base: position 14,975,883 of record CM060075.1, on the reverse strand, counting down.
CATACTGAACCAGAAGAACAGGCCTGCCCCTTAGGAATGGGGAGTTGTTTGAGTTCTTTGTTAGCTTGAAATACCCTATACTGGTCTATGCCTCTGAAAAAGGGATCGTTAAAGGCAATTGTTGGCCTGGCTGAGCAGGGAAGATGTCTCGGTCCCCTGCATAGCGATGGGGGTTGAGATGATAGCGAAAAGGAATCAACTCTATCGCTGTGTTGTAGGTTTATGAAAGCTGAAACCTAAGTCCATCCCCTCGGTTATCAATTTTTATAAATTCATATGATGTGATTTTCTGGAATTTTCTTTGGGATTCTGTCTCTCACTGTTAGCATGTACATATGATTAAAATTGTAGATCGTTGCATTCTTTGTAAGTGGGCAAACCTGCAAAATCAGCAAGGGGTCAAATACTTATTTCCCCCACTGTATGTCAGGTATAAAAAAAAATAGTATGTAAAAGAGAAGGAAAAAATAAACAAATTGTAATCAACTTCAGGCACTAATAAAGCAAGACTGGGTCACCACCAGAGGAATAAGCCACAGCCATTGGTTTAACAAATGACTGAATTAAATCAAGACGTTAAAGAATCCACATTAATGACGTCATTCTTTGCAAGTCACCACCTTTGAAAGACATTTCATTAAAAGAAAATTTACATCTGTGTCACAGTTCTAGGAAACATATGTGTTTTATTTCTTTACAATCTTGAAAAGTAAATGGTACCTATTTAGGAGCCAAACCTAACATAATAATCAATAAAGTGACTCTTTAGATACAGTACACTGTGTGTAATCTTCATATCAAACCCTGAACCTTTACCTTCCAGCTCTATGACTAGGAACAGCAGGAACGAGTCCTTTAAGCTGGTCATCGTAAAATTCAAATTGAACAAAGTGGAGCTGCTTTTCACTCCCAAACTGCAGGATAATCCTTTTTTTCCTCCTTTCAGTACCCTGATGGAATACATGACCTCTAAGTCATTGAACCATATCTAATCTCTTACAGAAATGTTCTTGTATCCTCATTGATGTACACTCTTGTAGAGTTTTCCTAAATTTTTCACAACCCCTAAAGGGAATAACGGATTCTTTGTGCTTTTATTTTATATAAATGTGTGATAACATGTGTTTATAATAAACAACATCTTCTCTCAACGATTACATGTATATCCAAAATGATTTATTTATTTTAAATAAAGGAATCTAAGATAAATTTGGTTGAATATAAAGTTTTTAAGTTCTTTTTTTTTTGTATATCTAATCTACTTCCCTTTGAATTGATGTGTAAAATACACTGCAAAAATGGAAATCTAATTAAGCAATTTTTATTTAAAATAAGTGCATTTTTCTCCAATTCAGTACGAAAGTGCGACACTTTGCCAATGGAACAAGACGATTTACATTTAAAAGAAGAAAAAACAATTGCATTGTCTTATTTCAAGTTCATATTATCTAATTATCTTATTATTAAGAGTAAAGATACTAATTTCATTGGCAAATTATTGTATTTACCCACTCAAATTAAGGGTAAATACACTTAATTTAAGACATTTTTACTTATTTCTAGATCATTTTTGCAGTGTACTACCTGCAACTTGAAATCAATGTAGTTATTTTCCGATTGGTCCTGATTTGGTTCATGTTTCTCTCCTTAAAATTTTTACATAATAAATTAAGGGAAAATTAGACTCTGCATTTAACCCATTAGTGCCACTATACAGCACCCACGGAGCAATCGGGGGTAAAGTGTCTTGCTCAGAGAGCCAAAAGTGGCAGTCTGTGGGAGTAGGTTTCAAACTCACAACCTCAGGATTCTAAGCCCTATGCCATTACCACTAGGCCACTACTCCTATACACTGGAAAAATTATCTAAAAATTAGTTCCGTAAAAGTTCAAAAACTATCCACTGGACCTGGTTTCCAAGATTTGAAGACGTTTCGCTACCTCTCCAGGAAGCTTTCTCAGTTCAAATGTCTGTACTGTGCTTGTGAAGATTCTCGGTCAACCAGGTCATAGTCTTTCCACAAAAGTTAAAAAACAATCCGCTGGACTTTGTTTCCCAGTTTGAAGTTGTTTCGTTTCCAATCCAGGAAGCTTTTGAATTGAGAAAGCTTCCTAGAGAAGTGGCGAAACATCTTCAAATCTTGGAAACCAAGTCCAGTGGATATTTTTTGAACTTTTACGGAATGACTATGACCTGGATGACTGAGAATCTTCATCAGCATCTAAAAATGAGTAAATATTTCCTAAATTAAGTGCATTTGCCCTTAATTTAAGTAGGTAAATTGCCAATGGACTTAGTATTTTTACTCTTAAAATAAGATAATTAGATAATATGCGCTTGAAATAAGAAAATACAATCATATTTTCCTATTTTAGGTGTAAATTGTCTTGTTCCATTGACAAAATGTTTCTTTTACCTCCTCAATCCAAGAAAAAAATTCAATTTTTGAAGGACAAAATGATTTATCTAGATTTCTATTTTTTGCTAGTGTAGAATGGAAGCTTTTACTTTTAAACCAGTAGTGTCTTGAAGAGAAAACATAAGTAATAAAGACTAGTGTTGCGCCGATGCCATTTTTTAGCCCCGACATGATACCTGGCTGTGCAGTATCGGCTGATACCGATACCATCTGTTTAAAATTGATGTGTGTGTGTGTATATATGAAGAACTGCGTACTACTTGGATGTAAGTGATTGCCATGAATTGCCATCATAACTTTGTCAAGCTGCTGCCTACCTTTGTGAAACTGAGCTTTTTTTTTAACAACTTCTATACTTGAAGTTCTCCTCTTTTGCTTAACTAACATTTAAGATTTTTATTTATACTTTTCCATTCAATTTTGACTTGCAGTAGGAGATATTTTCTACGCGTTGACTCCCGAAATCCATGTTCTGTTTAGGAGCTTTGAAGTTTTATTGAATCTCAGGGGTGAATTCCAGTATAAAGACTTTATTTGTTGCAGAATCATTCATTTCTGTCTATGATTTGTTGAGCAATGATCAATCCAGCCAACTCCTGTAAATCATTTGGAGGTCTCCTAGCTTCAAATTTGAGGATACTGACAAGAATTTCAATCAAGCTTGGTTTTTTATTTTTTATCTATTTATCTTTTTTATATAAAAAAAAATTGGTTTCTAATGAAACTGCCAATCTAAGCTGTAGCAGCTGTGTTGCCACTAGGCCTATTTTCCTAAACTTACCATAAGTTTGGCAAAATTTGGCAATGCTCTGAAAGACTTCACATGTTCTCCACACACTAAACCAGGTTGTTTTCGTCTGCTGCAGAAGTTTGAGTAACATAAACTTCAGACGCAACTTGTCTCTAATATATGCAACCTGTTTTATAAAATTCCTTGTGCACATTTAGGATTGCTGGAAATACACTGAGATAAATCTTTAACACACATGGTTTACCTTACATTAGTTATTTAGTTTTATAGGCGGTATTCATTAAACAATTAACATTAATAAAATCAGCAGAGCGGATGGTAAAATAGAAGAACAACCGGTAGAACAATCAGTAGATCAGAGGTTCTTGGATAGCAGCCGGATTGAATTTGGTTTAATGTACCTTTTTTTGGATAAAGGCAAAGTTTATCAATATTATCAATAATATCCCTGGTTATTTGACCTGCAGAAATTCCCAATCCTTCCATTAAAGGTATAGTAATATTGATAATATTGGTTTATTTTGAATAGCTTTACCTTTAAGCTGTAGTGGCCTTTATTTCATAATTTTATAGGCAGGCAGGAAATGGGATTAGAGAGAGGAGGAAGACATAGGGCGACTTCGAGGGCGAAAACTATTTCAAATATCTTTATTTAGTACTTGGTAAGTCACTGGATAAGTTTCTTAACAACAGTTAGTGAGTTGAATATAAAGGAGACTTTTAATCCATAGGTATGCTGAGACTAACGGATTGAAAGCATATAACTGAACCTGGAGAACAAATTAACTGGTTTTGAATTGTGTCTGCCGGCAGATGTTTAACTTGTTATGCGGGACATCATATGTGACATAATCTTTGCATTAAAATACAGCTTCAAATGTTATTTTTGCTCAGATATGTACAAAACAAATTCAATTAGGTCTCTCTTAATTATTTTTTCTTGATATGCAGCTTAAAATATAGTTTTTATTCATCAACAACAAACACCAAAATTATTTAAGCTGATGTAACACATGAGGTTGGGGATTATTAAGAATCTAGATGTTAGCGTGATTCTAATAGAATTATGACTACTTGTAATATTCCTACTTTATCAAAATGATAGTCTTTGGTTTTGGTGATAGAATCCTGAGTAGTTAGATTTTAAATTTCGAGATTAAAAGTCAGAATTTTGGGAATAAAGACACAATTCTGAGATTAAAATTAGAATTCTAAGAATAAAGCCCTTCGAACAGTAAAGTTTGAATTTTAAAAATAAAATCTGAATTATGAGATTAAAGACTGGAGATTTTTCTGGAGATAAATTCTGAATTCAATAGCTTTTTGTTTTTGAGTGACCAAACATATATAGTTTTTAATGGCCCTTGTCCTCTTCCATATTGTCCTGAAAAATGGATTGAATAAAAAGTAAAAAAAACTAAAAAAGGGTTTTAAATTAAAAGCAAACAGACTTCTACTCTTTTGTGCCAGCACCACGGGGACCACGATGTACTGATTTTGAAGAGTAGTGAGGAAGCCATCTTTGTCTAAAGAGAAAAACAACATTCAAACCTTGTCTTGAAAAATATTCCAAAGAAATCACTTAAGCAGTCTCATTAAGAGTTAGCCAAGTACACAACTTAAACCAAACAACAGACTCCAGCAACCCAAAGAAATGACAGGTGGGGCTTTGATTTACATCTGTCTTGGAATGCGTCAGGAAGGATGGGCCTCCATGTGCCTAAAACATCAGCGGTACAACCATCCATGCCTGTGTTCAAGCCAGAACCCTTTCAGAAAACATTTTCAGAAAAACTGAGTGAAAATCAGGTTCCACTCAATTTAAGCCAGTTTAGTGGTTGCCGTGACCCGGATGTTTAAGAATTTGCACAAGCAATCTTGTATAATAACACGTTGCAACATCAGCTTTAACCTCTAAACAGGATACTGCATTCATAAGGACAGGGATCTAGAGTCATCTTCAGGAGAAATGCAGACAGCTGGCAGCATGTGTTGCGGAACAAGAGTAAAATTCCTCATCTAGCAGCTGCAGCATCATGGACAATAGACATCTAATAAATTTCATTCTGATCTGTGGTTTACTGCTCTTTAAAATCTGCTGAGAGAAAAGAAACTGTATAAGACCTTTTTTCTAAATGGCAGTTTTCTCCTGCAGGTTAAGAGTCCAGTTGGGACTGGAAAGACTGAGATGTCATGAACCGAAGAGGTATTATAAATCATAAAATGGTGCAAGACACATACGTTAAAACTTAAAAGATCGGGCCAAGAAATATCTGAGGATGGATTTTTTAAAGCTTTATGAGCTGATGGGAGTTTAAAGCGTGTCTCCTGTTGGATCAGATGGATGGGCTCTGGGTTGATGGGTAAGACACATAGAGCTCCGCTTAAACAATGGTGCCAGCAAGGTAGAGACAGGACAGTGGAATGGGATATATAAGCTAAAGGGACATTTTTATTTGCTTTAGATCAGGGGTAACCAATTAAAAATCAGCGGGGTCCTAATAAAGAAAATCAACAACCAGTAAAGGTCCGGAGACATTTTTAATTATAATCTGTTCCTTTAAACAGACGTTAACACTGAAATTAAACAAGGTATTTATGCATCCATGTTATACATTGAATTTTTAAATGAAAATGTAAAAAAATAGAACATTTTCCCATCAAATAGAGAATAACATATCATCATAATCTGAACACAGATGCAGCAAAATTGTTTTTTAACGCAATTATTATGCCTCATTTAACATACTGTCTTAGCAGCTGGTCACAGGGCTGTAAAACAACATTAAAACCAATCCAGTCTGTCTACAAGCAGGCTCTAAAGGTTTTGGACAGGAAACCCTTTCGTTTTCATCATTGTAGTATATTGGACAAACATGTCCTGCTAAACTGGGAAAATTTAGTTACATTTCATGATGCAAATCTGGTCTTTAAAATTTTACATGGCTTTGCTCCACCACCACTTACCGCTTTTTTCACACAAGGTAGCAGACTCACCAGATCTGTCTCTTCTAATAACCTTACAGTCCCACTGAGAAAAAGCTCATTTGGTCAGTCAGCCTTCTCAGTGCGAGCAGCTCAGTTCTGGAACACCATTCCAACTCATATACGCAATGCAGACACATACAGAACTTTCAAAAACATGTTAAAAGCATGGTTACAGGAGAATCAAACCTGTAATCATAATCAATAACTTCTGTCTGCCTGTCTGATGCACTTTTGTCAATGCTTTTTAAATCTTATATTTGTAATAATGTCTTTGTTTTTTACAGATCAATGTCCAACTTTTATGTAGATTACTAACTATGTATTTTATTTTATTGTTTGCACTAATTTTTAATGTTGTTATTTTATTATGTTGGCATTTTAAACCTTGCCCAGGGACTACAGTTGAAAATTAGCTACTTAGCTAACACTGGCTCATTTACAGAAATGTTTATTAATGTGCACTGTCCCTGTTCAAATAAACACGTGAATAAAATAAATCTAATAGAGAACAACAATCGTTCAGTTTGGTATATAGACAATTTCCTGATTCACATATTTTATAAAACACCCAAACTGACTGTTTTTTGTTTTTCTTTTTCTGTCTTAATGAGAACAGTGGGCCTTAGGCTGACCTGCAAGGCTTTAAACCTGGTTTGAATGGAGACAAAGCCATGCTCAAGCACATATCAAGGAGCTCATTTAGAGCCTGGATCCATATTTATTTTTGATTCTGTTCATGGTGGAGAATCCTGCTTCACAGCAGCAGGTTGAGCCAAACATACTCTAAGGCCCCGTCCACACGAAGCCAAACCCTGGCCTAAACGCAGAAATTTTTCACCAAACCAGCCTCTCATCCATACGAAGCCGTCGTTTCGGGGTCTGTAAACCATCTTTTTTGTTATTCAGCCTTCAGAGTGGGAAGATTTTGAAACGCCGTTTTTGCGTTTCCATCTTTAAGCTCAAACCGCATTTTTTTTCTTACACGCATGCGTCATAGCGTCGCCTCTAAACACGCATGCGCGACACAGTATCACAACAACAATGGCGCCGTACTGTGTTGAATGGTTGCTGCTCATGCTACTCACCCTGCTGTCAGGCTTACAACAGAATCTTCTTCTTCTGGAATATCTCCAGGAAGAACAGAGCAATATCGACCACATAGTTCATCACCTCAATTTGACTGAACCACGAAAATGGACCCGCAGGGCAACCATGTATAAATATTACTGCGCATGCACAACATTTCGTTGCCTGTTTTCGCCTATTTTTGTTTTGGCACCACAGCGCCACTTACAGGCCTGGCATACATTTTGCAGCGTTTTCATGCATTCGTACGTCTCTGTCTTTACAACAAACGTTCTGGAAAATATTAGCGTTTCGTGTTCGTTTTGACTTCGTGTGGACGGGGCCTAAATGTTCAGGGTCATCTGTGAGCACCATTTCACTTTTCTCTCACTAGTTCACCGCAGTTCTTCCAGCAGTCCACACTTTCTCTGCACTCTTTTTCTCATCATCTTCTTCTTTCCCATCGCGCGGCTTGCCACAGGTTGACAGCAGCTCATTGGCTAATTTATATCACATGTAGCTTGGTCCTAGACAATCCGTAGGGCTCAGTGGCGCAAGGTAAGTTAGATACTGTCGTTGGACAACATGCGGTAATTTATAAATGTCTTAAATCAGGTTGGTTCCAGATCCGGATCCTGGATCTGTGACCTCTGTGCTAGATTATAATGTTTAAGCAAATTACTGCAAAAATGTAACATGTTAATTATATGATTAACAAGTTGGCAGATTAACAAGGGCAGCTTGCTACATACAGTATAACTGAGATAAAACATCTTACTGACTTGGTTACTTTCATAGAAACATTTCCTAGAAGACTATGACCTCTTCAATCCTTTGGAGGAAAAAAAATTGGAGGAGGAATTGTTATGTTGTTGGTTGAACAAAGTCAAAATTAGTTAACTTTTTTTGACCAGGTTTTTGTGCAAAAACAAGGAGCTTGCATTTTTGTTTCCCATTCGAACAGGATAATAGAAGCACATTGTGTTTTTTGTAAAATGATAAAAAGACGAATGGTTGTTGTAATGATGTAAAAGGCCTAAACTGTTCTAGCAAAGCATCTAACTATCTGGCTGTCTGTCTGTTGAACAGATCCAGGATAGAGGGAAGATCAGTCCTGATGAACCTCAGATCACTGGGAAAATCGAAATCTAGATAAGTCAATTTTTCTTAAAATAAGTGCATTTGTTCTTGAATAGAGGAGATAAGTGAGGCATTTTGCCAATGAAACAAGACAATTAACATTTAAAATACAGAAATACAATTCCATGGTCTTATTTCAAGTGCATGTTATCTAATTATCTTATTTTAAGAGTAAAAATACTAATTCCATTGGCAAACTATTTCATTTACCTACTCACATTAAGGGTAAATCAACTTAATTTATTTCTAGATCATTTTTCCACTGAACCTGATTGTTCTCTGCAGTTTAAACCTGTCCTCTTTCGGAGAAGAACCAAACCAGACAGAAATAGATGTGCATAGAAAGATAGCAGTGTAGCAGATGAGCAGCCATCCCTAGAGAAAGTTGCTACAGGAAGTCCAGCCTTTGGTATAGTCTAGGTGTAAGGATAACCTCAAGTTGACAGAAAAGGTGGTCCCTAAGAAATGGCTATGGTCCACAGTCAACATCATGTTGCCAAGGTTAGTATATGGGTTGTTTTTTTTCTTGAAGTCGACCCTCATTGCCACAGTTTTATGAGGATTTGCTCCGGGGAGTTCTGAGAGCACCAGTTTGGTCTATCTCCTGTCTTTACAGTGTGCTGATTAGTCCTTGTCCTGGATCAAACCAATGAAAGTGGTGTCACATGCAAAATTCTGGAGTTTGATAAACAGGTCCACCGAGAAGCTGCCATTATGTCCAGAGGGAAGAAGAGTGGAGAGAGAACACACCCCTGGGGTGCACAACAAAAAATGCCTTCTAAAAAATAAGAAAAAAATATAGTGTTTTAAGTGAATTATTGCTTATTTTTAGCAAAATAATCTGCCAGTGCAGCAAGCAAATGAGACTTGGTAAGATTTCTTAAAACAAGAACATAATATCCAAGTAGTAAGCATCCAAAAAAACTTAAATCAAGTATAAAAGTCTATTTTTCCTTTTAGTCATTAAGATTTTTTCTCTTATTTTAAGCAATGTATTCTCATTTATTAGTCGTTATTGCTTAGAATGAAATAACCTCTAACCAATTATTGCTCAAAACAAGCATACAACAGGCTTAAAAACAAGGCAAATGTACTTAATACCAGTTCATTTAAAGGCTTAAAACTAGGTGTAGTGAATGTATTGGAAAAATACACTTGACAAAAACTTCAAAATGTTTTTTTTATTAATAGTTTAGCAGAAATGTCACAGAATTAAGTGAAATAAAATGCTGAATTCAAGTTTATTAAACTTGTATAGATTTTCCTTTTTTGCAGTGTGCTCCACTGTTGATTGATTCTGAGGATGCCTCACTTGTCTGGAAGCTGGTGATCAGCTATGAGCTGGATTAGCCTCTGATGGAGGACGTCCTGGATGATGGTGATGAACGACAAGCTAAAGACCATATACAGGACCCTGGTGTATTTCCTGGTAGATATTGTAGTGCAGGAATAATTGTAGGCCCACTGCCTGATGCAACAAGCAGTTTGCACGGCCTGCAAATTCTGGGGGGTCCATGATGATCCTTCAGCAACAGAACTTCATGATGTCAAAGCAACAGTTTTTCATTTAAATCACTACATAAATTGATTCATTTTAATCTCATCCTGTTAAAATTTCTTGATATACTGCTCAAAAATACGTTTTTAATCATACCTAAGCTTGCTTTAATTTCAGTTTCTGGTATTATCGCACACTTTTTCATATTTAACTGCATAAAATGTATAGCATGCTAAAATATTAGCATGACATATAATAAAATAGTAAAGTTAAAGAGGATGTTCTCCTGTTTATGACCCCTCCCTTCCATCTGCCCAATGACCAATAATGTATCTAGAGGTGTTCAAAATTAACTGATTTATTGGTTTTGCTCCAGTTGTTAAAGTCACTTCCTTCCTTCCTTTTCTGCTTCATTATCACAGAGATGCTGATTCTCTGAGGGTGTTCTTGTTGTCCCCCCTTTCCTTCCTCTACAATGTGCTCCCAAAACAAGTGGCTCGGCTGTGTGGTGTACCTCTGTGGGCCCCTAAAGCTTTTTCTCATGAATCTGACCATCTACAATATAAACCCAACTTAAGTGTGAGAAAAGAATCACATGGAGCCACTTTGCTTTTTTCCTGAGCCCATTCCAAGCTGGCGGTTCCCCTCGGCTTCCTGAGACAAACCCGTTGTGTGCCAAGGAAAGGGGCTTTAAAGACCTTATCAAAGGTTTAGTAATGTTTGTTGCTCTGCCACGGGAATAACCGCATTGTTTAGGTGCCCTGCAAGGTATTCTGATAGCACCACTCCCACTGGTTCTGAAATTCCCTTTCCCAATGGCCGGTAGTCGAGGCAGCGGGGTTGAAACAGAAGTATTGTTCTTCGAAGAAAAGTGTGTGTGTGTCAGGTTGAGCGCTTGTCTGGCCCCACGTAGTCTCTTCAGGAAGTTATGGGTTTTCTGTGTGTGTGCCTGTATGATTTCCAGCTTTATAAAACTCATTTCCTGGCTGCCTCCAAGGAAAACATTAAGCATGATGGGCAATAATCGGGAAGAAAAAAAGGGATAAGCTGCTCCGTGATGGAATTGCTAATGTGTGAGAGACGGACACAGGCTGTATTGGTGTGAGATAAAGGGACTTAAAGGCTATTTGTATGACTGTTGGTGTATGAGTGTGTCAGGAAGGGTGGCGTTACATGTGTGTGGACAGAGGATGAGGGGCCGGTTAAATAAGCTGATAGCTCTTTAGTTAACTATCCTATTAAACATAGTAGGGTCAGAGGAAAGCAGATAAGATGCTTAAAATGGCAGATTTATGAACTACTAGCAAGGTCCAAGAATAAAGGCGAGAAAAGTGGAATAAAAGCTTGAACAGGGTTGACCCATTATGGGATTGTTTGGGTTTGGTAGTAGGAGAAGATAGTTGAGGTCGGGACTTTATGCCCGCTACCTTTGATATATGTATTTGTGAAGCCAATTGTTTTCTCCAATACTTCTACACTCACCGGCCACTTTATTAGGTACACCTGTCCAACTGCTCGTTAACACTTAACTTCTAAGCAGCCAATCACATGGCGGCAACTCAGTGCATTTAGGCATGTAGACATGTTCAAGACAATCTCCTGCAGTTCAAACCGAGCATCAGTATGGGGAAGAAAGGTGATTTGAGTGACTTTGAACGTGGCATGATTGTTCGTTCCAGAAGGGCTGGTCTGAGTATTTCAGAAACTGCTGATCTACTGGGATTTTCACGCACAACCATCTCTAGGGTTTACAGAGAATGGTCCGAAAAAGAAAAAACATCCAGTGAGCTGCAGTTCTGTGGGCGGAAATGCCTTGTTGATGCCAGAGGTCAGAGGAGAATGGCCAGACTGGTTCGAGCTGATAGAAGGGCAACAGTGACTCAAATAACCACCCGTTACAACCAAGGTGGGCAGAAGAGCATCTCTGAACGCACAGTACGTCGAACTTTGAGGCAGATGGGCTACAGCAGCAGAAGACCACACCGGGTGCCACTCCTTTCAGCTAAGAACAGGAAACTGAGGCTACAATTTGCACAAGCTCATCGAAATTGGACATTAGAAGATTGGAAAAACGTTGCCTTGTCTGATGAGTCTCGATTTCTGCTGCGACATTCGGATGGTAGGGTCAGAATTTGGCGTCTACAACATGAAAGCATGGATCCATCCTGCCTTGTATCAACGGTTCAGGCTGGTGGTGGTGGTGTCATGGTGTGGGGAATATTTTCTTGGCACTCTTTGGGCCCCTCGGTACCAATTGAGCATCGTTGCAACGCCACAGCCTACCTGAGTATTGTTGCTGACCATGTCCATCCCTTTATGACCACAATGTACCCAACTTCTGATGGCTACTTTCAGCAGGATAATGCGCCATGTCATAAAGCTGGAATCATCTCAGACTGGTTTCTTGAACATGACAATGAGTTCACTGTACTCAAATGGCCTCCACAGTCACCAGATCTCAATCCAATAGAGCATCTTTGGGATGTGGTGGAACGGGAGATTCGCACCATGGATGTGCAGCCGACAAATCTGCGGCAACTGTGTGATGCCATCATGTCAATATGGACCAAACTCCCTGAGGAATGCTTCCAGCACCTTGTTGAATCTATGCCACGAAGAATTGAGGCAGTTCTGAAGGCAAAAGGGGGTCCAACCCGTTACTAGCATGGGGTACCTAATAAAGTGGCCGGTGAGTGTATATTAACACTGTGCATTGGTACTTTGTAGGACCTTCCTCTGCTGCAGTAACATATGCAGGCTTCTTGGGAAAGTCTCTGCTACCTTTACACATCTGTACTGAAGATTTTACCTTATCTTCTACAAAAATGTCAATGAGTCAATGTGGTTTGATAGAGAGGGCCTTTAAGAAAATTTTTTATATTTTATATATTTAGTTCATAGTCCTCGCTATAGGTTAGGAGGTCATTTTACAGCTAGCTGGTTAAGCCCCCTCTACTCAATCTCATGTCTTTTGAGGATTTCCATGTATCTAGTTTCCTTTATCTCCCCATCAACTCTGACCAGCCTCCATGTTTTTGGTAAAGAATCCCACAGCATCCTGCTGCCACCACCATTAATAAAACCTTCAACCAGCTTAAACAAGCTTTATTATGACTTTCTAGGGTATTAATCACCGGACCAAAAGAGAAGAGATCCTGAATTAGCTCACAGTTTCAGTTACTACAGCTAGAAACCACTGATTATGGCTGAAATCTTGGTTTCATGATGGACCTGAACCTTAGAGACACATGAAGACAGTTATTAAATCCGTCTTTTATCATCTGAAGAACATATCCAGGATTAAAGGTCTAATGTCTAGGCAGGATCTATAAAAGTCTATTTAGAAAAATTATTAATGCATTTACCTTTAGTAGAATTGATTACTTAAACAATGTCTTCACAGTTTTGCCTAAAAAATCAGAGAGCTGCAGCTGATCCAGAAATCTGCTGCTGGTGTTCTCACTATAATTAAAAAAGTAGAACACATCAGCCCGGTTCTGAAGTCCTTCCACTGTAGCTCAAAGAATAGACTTTAAAATCCTTCTGTTTGTCTATAAATCACTGACTCGATCAGCACCTCAATACAGATTTGCTGTCAGTGTATTAACCTCCCAAACCTCTCTTCCAGTCCGAGCCTACTCTGTCCACCCAGAACCAAACATGGAGAAACAGCATTTAGTTCCTATGCTCCACCTATCTGGAACAAACTCCCAGAAGACTGGAAAAGTGCTGAAAGCATGAGTTCTTTTAAGTCAAAGTTAGAAACCCATTTGTTTAGAACTGCCTTTGACCGTAGAAGTTAAACTGATAGTTTAAGTTTTTGGGCCACTCGTTATGTATTTTTTTCAATTTTATAGTTTAATTCATGTAAAAAAAATTATGTCTGTGTACTCAATTGTGCTTTTCAAATAAACTTGTCTTGCCTTTTTTTAAACTAGTGTTGCACCAATGCCAATTTTTTGGCCCCGATACTGATACCGATACCTGGCTGTGCAGTATCAGCCGATACGGATACCTACTGTTTGAAATTGATGTGTGTGTATATGAAGAACTGCATACTACTTGGATTTAAAATAATTTCCATCATGGCTTTCTCAAGCTGCTTCCTATCTTTGTGAAGCAGGAAAAAGACTAATACAAAGTGAATCCAGTAGAACTTTTTATTGCCTACCTGGAATGGGTGACAATAGTTGACTAAACTTTTGGCTCTCAAAATGGTATCAGTGCCCAGCATTTTAGTGCTGGATCGGGACCCCGCCCCATACTGGTATCTGTATTGATGCAACACTACTTTAAACAATGACTTATGTCCTGCGAGTTTCCAATAAATACTAGCTTTGACCGTGCAAATAAGTTGTCCTGTTGACTTATTCTCCAATTTTTGTTGAGGATCTTTGCAGCTCCATGTTTACCACTGACCTCTTGATTTTGTATGTGATTAATTCTCACTTTATCTGACCTGCCTTTTCAGGGTGACCTTGATGTCTTTATTCAATTTTACAATGTGGCTAACACTTTCCATCTTGAAATGGTGCATTGATCGGAGCTCTTTAAGATGTCCAATGCTCGAGGCACTCTCTTAAATACTTACCCTCTCCTTAAACTTTTTCACAATTTTCTTCTTGGTCTGTCTGCTCTGTTCCCCGGTCTATAAGATGCAGTTTGTTTACTTAGTTTCAAACGACCTCTGAGACCTTTGCAGAACAGCTGAACTCACGCTGAGATGAAATAACACACAGATATACTCTGTTTGCTAAATAGAGCACTTCTGAAAGCAATTTGTTGCAGTGAATTTTATTTACTGAATACAAGCGACAGCAATAGGGCTAGCTATCCCGTGGCAGAACAACAGTTGTTTCTCTGTATCTTCAGTTTACACAGATGTCCTTTAATCTCGCCACAAAAATGCAAGTCATCATGGTTATGTGTCTCATTTTAATTCTATCTTATCAGTTTTGACTTAAAATAAAATAAAAGAATAACTGTTTATATTGATCCGAAAACTCAAAGCGCAGTTTCTGGACTTGTGATTGTGCATGGCAACATGGATGTTGGTAAAACACCAAGCAACACATTAGACATGTTATGCAAATGTGCAAAAATGAGTGGGATCACAACAGTATTAACAATTTACATGTTTCTAATATTAGCTTTTTAGGCCTTCCAGTACAGATACCCATCAGCACAAAGCTGTTTTCTCTAGCTATAAACACATTGCACTATTACTTCTATTAACCAGAAGTAAAGGCAGACTTTATTGATGCCATTGGAATCCAAATGTTCTTTTTGGAGCAACAACATTTTCTGCAGAGGTAACCCAGATTAAGATTTTTTTGTAGCTGAAATTCTGTTTCAGATTGCATGCTATTTAACAAAGCAAGACTAAGTCTGTTTGCAACAAGATCTTATGACGATATGATGGTAAATGCTATTTTTCTAGTTAAAGGGAAGTCTAAATGCTGCACCATCATGTGTTCATCTTGTCAAATAGGAGTAAGATGTAATGAGTCCTAGATAAGATTAGTGTGTTATGTTACAGGTAGTTTGGGACTCTTATTTTGAAGCAACAGAGGAAGTATGTCCTGAAATGGACTGATGTATTAACAGTATACATTATAGACTACTTATCTGTCTGTCTGGAAATACATGATTATGAAACAATCAAAGACAGCTGAAAGTTGGGAGTTTATTTCATAGTATTTTTTAAATTTTACACACCAGCAAAATTTTATTATATATGATAAATTGATCTTCAAATTTCTCAAATTGTAACTATGGAAACAAATTTGGTTTACAGAAACCATATAATTTTTTTTATTATTAAAATAGGTTTTGAGCTGATATGAGGAGCTTTTTCAGCTCTATCAAAATTGATGTATTTCACAAACATGCAATGGAAATACTTAAGTTCCCACCACATGATTTATGTGATAAACAACTGGGTGTAACTGGCAAAAAAGACAGAGGCTCACTGCATGTACAGGTGCTGGTCATAAAATTAGAATATCATGAAAAAGTAGATTGATTTCAGTAATTCCATTTAAAAAGTGAAACTTGTATATTATATTCATACATTACATACAAACTCATATATTTCAGATGTTTATTTTGTTTAATTTTGATGATTACAAATGACAACAAATGAAAATCTCAAATTCATCATATCAGAAAATTAGAATATTGTGAAAAGGTTCAAAATTGATGGCCCCTGGTGCCACACTCTAATCAGCTAATTAACTCAAACCACCTGCAAAAGCCTTTAAATGGTCTTTCAGTCTAGTTCTATAGGCTACACAATCATGGGGAAGACTGCTGACTTGACAGTTGTCCAAAAGACGACCATCGACACCTTGCACAAGGAGGGCAAGACACAAAAGGTCATCGCTAAAGAGGCTGGCTGTTCACAGAGCTCAGTGTCCAAGCACATTAATAGAGAGGCGAAGGGAAGGAAAAGATGTGGTCGAAAAAAGTGTACAAGCAAGAGAGATAACCGCACCCTGGAGAGGATTGTGAAACAAAACCCATTCAAAAATGTGGGGGAGATTCACAAAGAGTGGACTGCAGCTGGAGTGAGTGCTTCAAGAACCACCACACACAGACGTATGAAAGACATGGGTTTCTGCTGTCGCATTCCTTGTGTCAAGCCACTCTTGAACCACAGACAGCGTCAGAAGCGTCTTGCCTGGGCTAAAGAGAAACAGGACTGGACTGCTGGTGAGTGGTCCAAAGTCATGTTCTCTGATGAAAGTAAATTTTGCATTTCCTTTGGAAATCAAGGTCCCAGAGTCTGGAGGAAAAGAAGAGAGGCACTTCATCCACGTTGCTTGAAGTCCAGTGTAAAGTTTCCACAGTCAGTGATGGTTTGGGGTGCCATGTCATCTGCTGGTGTTGGTCCATTGTGTTTTCTGAGGTCCAGGGTCAACGCAGCCACATACCAGGAAGTTTTAGAGCACTTCATGCTTCCTGCAGCTGACCAACTTTTTGGAGATGCAGATTTCATTTTCCAACAGGACTTGGCACCTGCACACAGTGCCAAAGCTACCAGTACCTGGTTGAAGGACCATGGTATCCCTGTTCTTAATTGGCCAGCAAACTCTCCTGACCTTAACCCCATAGAAAATCTATGGGGTATTGTGAAGAAGAAGATGCAATACACCAGACCCAACAATTCAGAAGAGCTAAAAGCCACTATTAGAGCAACCTGGGCTATCATAACACCTGAGCAGTGCCACAGACTGATCGACTCCATGCCACGCCGCATTGCTGCAGTAATACAGGCCAAAGGAGGCCCAACTAAATACTGAGTGCTGTACATGCTCATACTTTTCATGTTCATACTTTTCAGTTGGCCAACATTTCTATAAATCCTTTGTTTTTATTGGTGTTCAGTAATATTCTAATTTTCTGATATGATGAATTTGAGATTTTCATTTGTTGTCATTTGTAATCATCAAAATTAAACAAAATAAACATCCGAAATATATGAGTTTGTATGTAATGTATGAATATAATATACAAGTTTCACTTTTTAAATGGAATTACTGAAATCAATCTACTTTTTCATGATATTCTAATTTTATGACCAGCACCTGTACCTCAGATTATAGGTCCTAGCTGCTGTTCTTACAGCTCCTACTGTACTTCACCTTTCGCAGTGTCAGCTGTAAGAATTCTATTGGGGACATAAAATCATCCCTTGACCATTGTGCTGAATCGAAACAGCCTTCAGCCTTACAGATGCCATTACCAAAAGGACATGAATTGTGCTTATCAAATTTATCACATCCTTTTGGAAAAGAACTGCAATAATCAAAATGTACTCAAATGTAGCAAATAGCCAGAACTCTCCATTATGTGAACCATAGCATATGAAGTTGAGGACATTTGCATGAGTCTCACATGGTATATGTCACAAAATAATGTATTTTTGTTAACTCACTGAGGTGGATTGGGCCTATGCCTATTCCTGTGCTCCCTGTGTCAGACGTCAGACTATGGCCAACCAACGTTATTATTATTAACTAAAACTAAAGAAATATTGTAAACTATTATTAAAAACATTTTAATAGCATTTGTAATAAAGTTTACATAAAATTGATCTAAAGGGGAGTGGTTAGGGTATAGAGCTTAGAATCCTGAGGTTGTGAGTTTGAAGCCCCACTCTCACATACTGCCACTCTGGGTCTCTGAGCATGACCCTTAACCCCTGATTGCTCCCTGGGCGCCCCACAGTAGCAAGCCCAATGCTCCCCAAAGGGAATGCATTAAATGCAGAGATAAATTTCTCCAATGTGAGATCAGTGAAGTTCAATTATTATTACTATATGAGGTCAAGTTTCCACTTGCTGTCTTCATTTTTTTGCTGTACCACTGTCATGATCTTGGCAATGTTGTCTGGTCGATTACTCGTTTCACACACCTGCTTAGCTCCGCCCAGTTTTCTTTACGTCAATCGTATCCAACTGTACCAGACTATTTAACCAGCCTTCAGACAAGTCATCAGTGCCAAATTATTTTCAAGCCTTTAGTGCGAATTATTCTAGTGTACCTGTGTTCTGACTGCCTGATCCTTCCTCTCGACCTCTGAGCCTGCCTGTCCGCATCTGATCTGTTTGCCTGACCTGTCTTCTGACTCCTGCTGAATCTCTGCCTGTCTGCGTACTGAACCCGGAACTGTTTCCCGACTCCATTCTGGATTCTCCAACAGCACCTCACTGGATCTCTGACCTACTGGCTCTGACAACTGAGCATGTCTTTGCCATCGACTCTGGCTTCACCCACTGGATTATCTTGTCTTTCTTCCTATGCTAAGTTCTGATCTACTGCCTGGTCTCCGACATCCGGCACTTCAGTGTCTAGGACTCTCTGTGTGGCGACGGCTCCATCGCATTGGCAGCCAACCGGCTGGAACTGACCTCACCCTCTGGACTCGGACTGAACTATAAGACCTGGTTAGTGACTCGCACATTTTTTTTCATCCACTTCCAAAAACACATGCTCCCTAACCTGTTGCGTTGTCTCCTTCTGCAGAGTTTCCTGCCTCAGACAATGACACTGCTCACTTCGGTTCAATTTTTCAATTCACGTTTTATGAAATCTAACTACTTGTCTGCCATGAATAATGGATCCTAATGTTCTCACCCTTGACAACCGCATCATACCAGCAAGCGGATGGTGCAGCAATCAGGTTATTTGTGATTTTATATAAATTATTTTTTTATTTTTTTGTCTTGCCCTTGGTATGTATAGCGCCTGACAGGTACAAGCTTGCTTGCAGCATTTTCTATTCTGCTCACAGCATTTTGTTTGTGTTTGCAGTATTTTTCTGTTTGCATTTGTTATGTTGATTATAAGTTTTTTCTTTTATGTCCAGTGACTGCAGTATCTTTTTGTTTGCAGCATTTTTCTGTTGCATCTGTTTGTTGTGTTGGTGTGTTTTGGGGTTTGCATCTCACATGTTTTTGCAGCTCATCAACAACCATAAGATGTGTTCACACCCAACACAGCGTCAAAGCATCTGATTTACGCGCAAAGTCTATGGCAGACAGAACTGACTACACACATGATGTTTTGAGGTGTGCTTTCTCGCTTAAAAACGTGTAAAAAATATTTTCCCCAATTAATTCAAGAAGATAAAGGCAATCAGCTCTTAAGCTAGCAACAATAGAACACAGCAGATAACCAACCAGAGTTTAAAGGTTTTTGATGCTCAGATCGGGTTTGGTGTGAACGCACCTTAAAAGCATAACTAAATATAACAAAAACTAAACTGAAACAAAGAATTTTCAAAAAAATAAAAATGTAAGTAAATTACCGAACAAAAAATTCAAACAAATAAAAAAATAAGATAGAATTGAAAATAAGAAGTCAGAACTAAATAAAAAAAAAATAAACATCTCCAAACTACTTAAATCTTGATCCTAAATAAACAAGCACTGGAAAGCTTCCCTGTCATGGCTCCTCCTTAAATGTCACCGATATTCAGATAACACTTATTATGGTGACCGCAGAAACACTTTCGCTATGCCATTAGTGTCCTTACAGATTTTAGGTATTCAGATTGAGCCGAAGAAGATGACCAGAGGTAATAGAGGGATGATGAGTTATCTTGCGAACAGACTTATTCATGTAAGATAATAGCTGTGGATAAATAAAAGCACAGCAGTTGCGAATGTGGTCTTTTGGCATTAGCAGAATATTGACAAAGCTTTGTGGACATTTGTAATGGAAATGCAGCTCATGAGAGCTCCTGCTGGAGCACCCTGACTGGAAAATGATCTAGAAATAAGTACAAATTTCTTAAATTAAGTGTATTTACCATCAATTTAAATAAGGTAAATAAGATAGTTTGCCAATGGAATGAGTATTTTTAATATTAAAATAAGATAATTAGATAGTATGCACTCAAATTAAGTCAATGCAATTGTTTTGTTCAATTGGCAAAGTGTTTTAATTACTCCTCAATTCAAGAAAAAAGAAATCTTATTTAGATAAAAAAAATTTGCAGTGCAGTAACAGAACAGTGTACAGGGGACTCAACTATAGATAATTTCATCAGGATGAATTAGGATTGTAAAGTACTTCTGGGAGTACAACTGAATCTGAAAAAAATCGAATTACATAATTAAAGTCTGCAAAGAAAGTCTTTAAAACATAGTTTCCAAACCTTATGTACTACCTAAAACCCTAAAAAGAACCAATTTGTTAGCACTCAATGCTAGTAATCCTTACTTCCTGTACAGCATGTGTGGTTTCACTGATAAACACACACAGGCTCAGCTGTTCCTACGATTAATCATAGATTTTGAAGGCCAGAAAAAAAAGGTGAAATCATGGTTATATAATTCATAAGATCATATCTGCTCTTGGCTGAAACCCGCATGACCGCATTTTCTGTAAATCTTGGTTAGTGAAGGCATCAGGAGGAAAGGCACAAGCAGATGCTTTCGTTTTGCAATCTGTTGCCAGATATTTCAGCTAGAGAGAAACGCCTAAAAGCGGATTGACTTTGTTAGAACCGCTGGACATGTGTTTGCAGCGAGGCTCCAAAATAGCTCAGCTGCCGGGTGAACCTCTTCCCGAAACAACTGGATCAACCTCACACTGCAAATTACACCTGACAAGGGAATATTTCGGCTCCAAAGACCAACATTCCTTTAAGAGCATTTAACCAAAAATTGGTCAGTAAAACCTAATAAAAATGTCCTTATCTAGTGCCAAATAGGAACCGGAGAAACAAAGTTAAACAATGACTAAGGTTTACTCCACTTGATAGCATATTTTGAACGCCCATTTTAAGATAAATAGGTTTACCCTACAAATTATCAGTGTGTCAGCCGTGTTTTGTTTCAAGTGTTAGACATTTAACATATTAACTACAACTAACCGATGACTGTCGAGCATAAAAAAGCTGCACGCATTTCTGAACATCACAGTAGCATGCTTAAGATGAACCCTGATGCAGCCCGATGCACTAAACTTTATTAGATTTTGTCTTGCAAATATTTATCTCCCAAACACTCTATGCACACACAAACTGCACCATCCATTTTATAATCTAAATAAGAAACAAATGTGAACAACAGCTGTTTTTTTGTTGTTGAAAGGTTTAAATGTGTGGTTCTAAATTGTTAAAGTGAGATACTGGCATAAAATATCTCTTAACTGCATCACTTAATCTCTTATTATCATTATTTTCCATAAATATAGATTTAATTTCCCCTGAGGCTGAAACAACTGGATAATCAAGGAGTAGTCGGGACCAAAGCAGGTTCCTCCAGTCCCCAAAAAAGGCCCCAAATTCAAAACCTTCTAATCATTCCAAAAAAATTGCATAACATCAACCTCTGAACTGCCATCACATCTACATCAACATGCAAATTTACAAATGACTTAAACTTAAAAGTATACCGCTCTTTCTATACAAATGTAGCCCAGAGTGCTTAACAGAGTTAGGCCTGCAGCTCTCAATACATGTTTTTAACACAGGAAGATCATTGTTGGCGCACCCTTTCCTGGCTCTGTGTAAATAGTATAAAGGTTCATAAATTAGCATGTACATAAAGTGCTATGATGTTTTTGAGGCTGGTGCTGTTCAAGATGGAAGTCCGCTTTAGCCTTGGCCTATCTCTGGTAAGCTAACAGTCTTCAACTAAACAGAGTTCAATCCAATTTAAATGTATCTCTGCACCAGTTAACTACTGATGCATTCATTGGTTTATCTTTAAAACCAACAAGTTAATAAGTTTATACCACCTTAGAACAATAAATAAATTAATGCAGATTATAACCTGTTAACCAAAGAGACTCAGTTCATTTTAATTCAGTTTATTTCTATAGCGCCAATTCACAACATGTCATCTCAAGGCACTTTACTTCACTTCAACCAGATCATAGTCAGTTTGGTTAAGTTTTCTGTCTAGGAAAAACCAGCTGATTGCATTGACTCATCAACTCGAAGGTAATCCCTCACACCAAGTATGTTTGTAGCGACAGTGGAGAGGAAAACTCCCTTTTAACAGGTAGAAACCTCCAGCAGAACCAGACTCAGTGTGAGCGCCCATCTGCTGAGGCCGACTGGGGTTCAAGGAGACAGAAGCAGAGATACACAAAGCAGCTGTTAATTAACTCCACTATAATCCTCTTTAAATTCAAATTTAGGCACAAAAAAACTGCTAGAAATAGATATGTTCATTGAATTAATGTTGACTGTAGGTTGCTTGCAGCCGCAGAAAAAGACAATTTTCAAAGGGGTGGCCAGACATCAAACAATATGCACTGTGGGGTGGCCGAAAAATTGATAGGCACAGAACCAGTTCAGGGTTAATATACAATGTACCAAGATGAAAACGAAAGCGCTCAAAATTCCATAATCTGGGTGTGCTTTGGTGGCGCAGTGGTTAGTGCAGATGACCCATGTGCATAGTCCTTGATGTGGCCAACCTGGGTTTGAATCTTACCTGTGGTCCCTAGCATGTCTCTCATACCCTCTTTTCTCTCCAGCCTACTGTCCAAAAAATAGCCACTAGTGCTGTAAAAACTAAAAAAAAAAAAATCTTTTTTTTAAAACAAAAACTACTAGATTTTCATGAAGGCCTTGCTAATAAATATATGCACATATTAACACACTCAAGCTGTCGATCAAAGGGACGTAGGATAGGTGGGGGGTCATCTTATCTATTGGGGTTATCACTGCTGCCATCCTTGGATTTAGAGGAATCTTTACCGTAACTACTTCCACATGGGAACAACAAATCACCTGGTTGCTAATGGTTAGCAAATGGTGGCCATGGCTGTCACTACCCGATCCGTCCCGGAAGCAAGATCCGTCCTGCTCATGCATGAACAGATATACATACGGGTGCTCATAAATAATGTAATTATGGAACTAAAACTACTTATTTCTATCCTTAACTGACTTAAGAATGCTAATACATGTCTTTAAAAATGTTTTATGACTTTTGAGAGACAATTTTGATGCTGTTTACATGTTTTTCATTTAACTTCCTCTCTGACGTCGTCATCAGACATGCTCAGAGCAGTCCGGCAAAATATAATTAAACCATGTTTATCTGCATTTTAGTTGTTTCTTTATTTAGATTAGGCACTATATACCGTAAAGTTAAAACGAAATGAAAACATGAAACTCAAAAAGACTAGATTTATGTTTAAATCCAAAGCCTAAAAAGTTAGGTAGGATTCCATTTCTGGTGCAGATCGGGCAGAGACGAGTGATAAAACAGAAAAGGATTTTAAGGCATTTATTTTCTCAGGAAATACATTTTTAACCTTTAAAACATTACATTTTAGTAGAATTAATATTTTTGGGGAGGGAAAAACATCATTTAGGTTACAGGTGTCAAAGTGGTTCCAGAAAGGGCCGTGTGGCTGCAGGTTTTCTTTCCAACCAAACAAAAGCACACCAGACTCCATTCATCCCAGAAAGTCATCATGTTCAGATTGGACTCCCTTGATGATATGAATGGAGTCTGGTGTGCTATTGCTTGGTTGGAAAGAAAACCTGCAGCCACACGGCCCTTTCTGGAACCACTTTGACACCCCTGATTTAGGTCTTTTTAACTAAATAAAATCAAGGGCGACCCGGATGTATATTGGGATGCGCATGCGCAGGAAGGATCGGGTAGTGATAATGGCCACCCCTGGACCCCCTTCTGGCTCTGCCCCTGATTGCTCCACAAACTATTTGTATTTAGCTAATATATTTTCATCTATGACTCACTTGTTTTTCATCTCTAGGGTGTAAAAACTGCACAGACTCAGTCGCCTGTTTTTGAGATTAACTTTAGTTCTTGTTGGACTGTTTGTTGCACAAAATGAAGACACTGTTTAAGAGGCTTTACGTACAATCCGCTGCTAGACAGGGATGACTGCTATTATGACTGATGAAGCAAAAAAAATAAAAAACAAACTTTACCAAACAGCACTTTAGCATGAGCAAATGATGCTGTAGAATTATTATTGTTTTTTTTTTGAAAAAAAAAAACAGCCTCCTAAAGTGTTTGACAGGGAGTGTTTTTTTTTTCTTTTTTTCTAATATGAAGGATATAATTAATAATAAGGACACAACATAAAGTGTTAGCAGGTGCAACGTATTCATTTTAGTGCATTTATGCAGAGGTGACCTTAACTTTTCCTCAGGGTGGAAACACAGAGATGCTAATCAAACTATGACTACTTCTACTGAGAGCTAATTTTGCAATTACCAGTTTAATATAAGCCAGTTTTTCCGCGCTTTTTTTCTTTATGAACTTCAGGCAGAACCAGAGCCATAAAAAACATAAGTCTACAATTATCACAAATTACGGGACATCCCTAGGCAGTGAAACTGGTCGTGCCGTCTAGAAACACACAGCAGGTGCGTCTCAGCTTTGGACTGACCTTTCAGCCCTACAAATAAATTGGAAACATATTTGCTGTGAGGCAACACAGGGGGGAAAGCTGCAGGTATGGCCTCTATGGGTTTGAATGGGATTTCAGAGTCTATCGCTCACACTCCCAGCTGCATATTGAATGTTTTAATGCAGCAATTTCCCAAATGACTATGTTTCAGAGCAGCTATTTATCAGTCAAAGGAGATATTACATTTCTTTTAGAATTATTGTAAAACCTAAATCTTACTGTCAAAATAAACTCTGAAGGATAGAAGCAGGCTTTAGAAATGTTAGTTTGTCCCTGCTTTATGTTGCAAACATATCATGACTGTTGCCTCTAAATGCATTAAGCTATGATAAAGAACAGCTTTTCCTAAAGCATGAGAAACAAAGACATGATTTCGTAGGTGGTCAGCAAATGTTAGGTCACAATCCTCAAAAGATTCTGGCCCCCGTCACGGTAATTTTTCCAGCCCTATAGCCAAAAGAGACACATCATGTCATAAAGTGGAGGCATATGTTCTTTTAAAGAGTACAACATGGCTAAAACTGCAAATTAAATGGGTGTAAATGTATAACAGCATGGCAGTGTGCTGTTAGTAAATGAAAGGATGAATCTTAAAGTTTATATATACAGATGAAACAGACCCTTTTTAAAACTTGATAAAGCTGAAGAGCACAGTTATAAAAACGAGTTAGACACCAAACAACTGGGATTTTCCAGAGAAAGTGTTTATTCATGCATGCTTTCTATATGCTCTTTGAAACAATTCAGTTTTATTGCTCTGGCTCTTGGCTATAGATATATTTAGTTTGAGATTGTATTATTTATTTATTCAATCAACATGGATTCTGGGATTGCCATCAAAATCACTAATACCTTTGCTTTTCCAGGAGGCGGTGACAATTTTAAAATTAATATAGATAAAATCTAAAGAACAAAGTATGGCTAAAGTTGTTCTAGGCTTTAACAATACTCTTAGTGCGTTGTTTAGGTATTTATGGAGTTAGAAAGATGTTTTGTTTTTTTTTCTTTGGCACATTGAAGCTATAGTGGAGGATGTTCTTTTTCCGGGTGGATCATCAAAATCAGTGGTCCTAATTGTCAATCATTCTGGTGATATGTTTACATAAAGCTGTCCTACATGCTCGTCCCCATTTTCAATCTAACATACTTTATTGCCAGTACATAACTTACAGCAAACATAACCACACAGTGCAACAACGACAACAACAACAGCAAAAAAAACAAGAATAAAAGACAGACTACAATACAATCAGCTAGACTGAAAAAAAAGGAAAAAAAAGGAACCTTGATCGTGGATCACATAATATTTATAGATTAAATGGGAATATTTATCTTTCCATTATCTATTCACTTTCTACCAAGGTATAGAGTAACAAGAGTCCATCTCCTTATAAACAAAGGCAGTTTAAACTGTAGAATAGCAGTCATATTTTCCATCATTTGGACAGGTTTAATTTTCTGCATCCATTCAGATATTGTGGGAGGGTCAGGCTGCATCCAGTGGATCATTATCATTTTCCTAGCAGTCATCAAAAGGACATGTAGAATATAGCATTGGTCTTTGGTCAAATTTTTGGACCACAGGGACCAAAGGTAAATGAATACCCCTAATTGTTTCCAGTTCTTCTTGTATGTGTATTTTGTTTTAAGTGCAGAGGGTGGGTCTTTGGAAAATCCTCCACTTTACCTTTAACACAACCAACTTCTTTGTGTCTTCTATTTTTTCACGACCAGCACAGTTGTTCATACATACTTTTAACATAAAAGTTAGAACTGTATTTGTATATAAAAGCCTAAAACAACTTGTGCACATTTATACTTGCTCCTCTATTGCCTCCCAAAAGATGAGTCCACCTGAGAACATTTTAATCTCATAACAAACTCAGCTTTTCAGTGAAGGCCTCAGATGGTTTATCGGAGAAGAGTATTGGACAGGAATAAGTCATAAAGAACACACCAGAAAGGTCTGGGACAAAGCTGTGGAGAAATTTAAACCAGAGTTACATTATTGAACAATATCCCAAGCTTTGAACATCAAAGCGCTGCTCCATACATTATCAGAAGATAGCGAAACTACAGCACAGCTGCAGAAGTATTGAGACTTGGTGGTCCACCTTAACTGACAGTACGTGCAAGAAAGGCATTAATCAGAGGATCAGCCAAAAGACTGGTGGTAACTCTAGAATAGTCACAGATATCCATTGCTCAGATGAGATGATCCGTTGATTGGTTAATTACAGTCATGCACCCCTTAATAAAGAAAAACGACCATGTTTAGTTGCCTTAAGTTACATAGAAGGGCATTCTCCTATAAGAAAAGTCCAAATTAGAGCTTTATAGCCAATAGAACTTTATGCGTATGAGAACAGAAATACCCTAAATACACACCCCCACCATGGTATGTCCTGGTAGCTGCATCCTGCTGTGGAACTTTCACTAGGAACACAAAAACTGATCAGAGTTGTTGGGAATATTCAGCTGGAAAACCTGGTTGCAAAAGTCTGAGGTTTACCTCCTCGGTGGTCATCATCATTTAGTATAAAGCTCTGGCATAATAATTTGGGCAAAACCATATAGGGCCTACTAATGTAGTCAAGTGGTTCAATCAAAGCTCAAAACTAATTAACTGAAAATCTGTGGCAGGACTTGATATTCACATATGCTCATCATAAAAAAAAAATACAAAAAAAGTACGATGTGACACTATGGCTTTAAGTGAGCTACAGCACATGAAAACATCCAATTTGTGAGGAATATTGACAAAAACGACGGTTCTCTTAATTAGTTTAGGTTTCTTGGAATATCAGCAATTACTTTTCTGTTACAGAAACTACATTTGTACATTTTTCCTTATGAGTATAAGGACTGAGGAGACTAACTGTTTCACAAACTAATGATGACAAACTAGTTGACATTACCGTAGTCAACTAATGATGACTAATGATTGAATTTTCGGCCTCATGATATTCAGCCAAACGCTACAAACATCACCTTTCATTATGTCAAGCTCAGTGGATAATTTGCTAGGGCGACCCATTTCAGTTAGCGGAGCGGCTTCAGCAATCTGGTCCTGATGAGTCCTTTTGTTGCAATACCTCCATGCCTGCAGCATGATGTCACTGCCTTTTTTCTAATGCTTCAAACATGTTGGGGATAGATTTCCTAAATGGGTCCCTCAAGAGCTGCGCCAGCACTCCGTTACTTTTTAGGCTGCAGATGTTATTATTTTAAATTTGAAGTCTTAAACTGTTTATTTGCGCCTAGATCATTGGTTGTAGTTTTGGCGGCACAGCCTCTGCTAAAGAAAAAAGAAGATAAAAGAGAGCTATTGTCAATGTCAGGAATTACACTGCAGAGAGATCTAAAGCAGGGTTAGCTTTGAACTTTACCGATGCAAAATGAACATCAACTTTTGCAATCAAAGGACCAGTGATGGGACTAACGGCGTTGAAAGTAACGGCGTTACTAACGCCGTTACCTTGTTTTAGTAACGAGTAATCTAACTAATTACTTTGACTGTAACTATAACGCAGTTACCATTGCAGACACCCCGTTACTGCGCGTTACTCAGGTCGCACAATGAACCTTTTTTCATGATAGGACTCGTGCGCAGCTGCTTGAAGCTGACACCCCACCCACGTCAAAAAACTCTGCAAATAGACTGAATGGTTAGTGCAACGTTAGTGCAGATTTGTGCAGAAAAAAAATATTGTTTCTGCTACTTTTGTTTAAGAGATATTAAAGATTATTTTTTTTTGGGTCATCCAGAGGTGCGCGCCTTGTCATGAGAGAGGGGAGGATGAGAATGGCTGATGTATAGTGAGATTCCGTCTGTCAGTGGGTGTGGTGTGTTTCTGCTGGCGGGTGTTAACGTACCGCACACACAGAGAGATGGAGAGTGAGGAGGATCCAGCAGCAAACAGCGTTTTCCACATGGAAATACCGGTGTCACGTCGAGCTGCGTTTCCCCATCACATACGGTTTCCTCTGCATCTCCGCACAGCGCAGGCGGCACGAGTCACCGCGCAAGCGAAAGGAAATGCGCATGCTCGCTAAAGGCGCGCACCAGTCGCCCTGTGCTCGCGCCACAGGAGAACTATGGAGAGATTGAACGATCAAATGAAAGGGAGAAATCTGGATGGATGGATGGATGGATGGATGGATGGATGGATGGATACTCTGCCTTTTCAACCTACTGTATTTTTTATTTTAAACATTATTTGATGGCCTTTGTGGCAGGGATGGAGATCCATATTTTATGTCACACACACAGAGTATACATCTAGATAGATAGATGTATAGATAGATGTTGCAGTATCTATAACAACCCAAACACACAGGATTTCAGAATTAGACATCCCCAGTTATTAATTTCACCAGATCTGAATGCCCTGTTAAAAAACTTCACATAGCTTTCCCCCCTGATGTCATTTACGTTGAGTTGCAATAAATGCTAAACTCTCTGCAGGTTCTTGTCTTTGTCATCCACTCTATTCAGCTGGCTTTGGAAACACCGCGAGATGGTGGGGGCTGGGTGGTGAGGGTTACGGGGCGAGAAACGCAAAAGTAACGCAATAGTTACTTTTACTAGTAACTAGTTACTTTTATTGTGGAGTAACTCAGTTAGTAACTCAGTTACTTTTTGGGAGAAGTAACTAGTAACTATAACTAATTACTTTTTCAAAGTAACGTGCCCAACACTGCAAAGGACATATATCGTAGTTTTACTTTTTAAGGTTTTCGGTGAGAACTTGTGCTAAGCTTTGGCGCATTACTTGCTATTCACAGGATCCAAAAACGTATGTACAATGCCATTTAAAAGTATTCCGTGCCATAGCCACCTCTGAAGGTTTGGGATTCCAATAAAACACACCTAGTATTCATAAATCTATAGAAACTGAATAAAACAGTGGCCAGCCTGCCCAAATGACTACAAAAGCATGATAAGTCTATAAT
Organism: Cyprinodon diabolis; assembly: GCA_030533445.1. Taxonomy (NCBI): domain Eukaryota; kingdom Metazoa; phylum Chordata; class Actinopteri; order Cyprinodontiformes; family Cyprinodontidae; genus Cyprinodon; species Cyprinodon diabolis. Next base: position 14,946,147 of record CM060075.1, on the reverse strand, counting down.
ACCAGAATACCAGAAATACACTGAAAGCAGCGCAGTCCTCACTTGTCATGGTCAGAATATGTTGTCGTGTTCAGCAAACCGCAGTCTTTTAAAACATGGAACAATGAACAAATCTTAAATGGAAACTGGGAACAGCACAGCTGGAAACTGGTTTCCGGAGCTGATTTACATATAGTTTAAAGGGTTTTATGATGATTGCTTACTTGATGTCTTTCACCAAGTCTGGAAGCCAGCGGGTTATCCCTGATATATTTCCAAAGAATGTGACTCCATCTTTGCTGTTGATGATTATTTCTGCCTTGTATTGAATCTGTTTCCAAGTTAAACAGAATGCCCCAATGCTGTAACACAAACCCTACCATTATCTCCACATGAGGTGCATGTTTCATAACAAAAAAAAAGTTTTTAAATTATTTTTCAGCTGTGTTCTGTTATAAACACTCAACTCAGATTGGTGGGTGGGTTTAAAGAGTTGGCTAACAGCTAATGGGTCTGGCTAAAAGAAAAGTGGATTTCATCCATCATAAAATTACTCTTATTGTGATAAAACAGAAATGTCTGTATATGCTATTTTATAAACTTGAGTCTATCATGTTTGTAACAGTTGCTCCCTGATGGATAACCCTGCTTGACTCTAACACTGCTAAATAAAAACTGGTGCAGTCATTTTGTTTTTAGAGGTGCACTAATAGGTAAGTAGTCCACCTATAGGTGATTTAATTTCATCATAAATACAGCTTCTTTTTAAACGTCATGAGGAAGACCCCAAGGAACAAAACTCACAGCTCAGAAATAAAGTTGGAGATAAATCTAAAGCAGGTTTAGAGTCAAACTTTGTCACACCGTGTTGTTTAATCCATTATCTTAAAATTAAGAATGCAGACCAAGCAGCAAAGTGAAGAGAATTGATGTATGAAATGAATTGAACAAATTGCCTTTTTTTGAGATGTCTATCAAAAAAACTGTGGAATTTAAACAGTAAATTGAGACAGAATACTAACTTAGAATAACGAGTCTTTAAAAGGGGTAGTTAGGTGATTTTGACGAGATTGCTCTTTATTTATTGCAATATGTAAATTACCGTAGTTAACTTTTCTTTGTTCAACTGTTGAGAAGGTTGGTGGTGGTGGTGGGGGGGGGGGGGGGGGGGGGGGCACTGGTTTAGTGTGACGGACATGGACTGTACTACTTTAGAAATGTGACCTCTTTTTCTTGGTGCTTCTAACAGCTGTTTCCATTTCCTGTTTCTTTTTAAGCTTTACCATCCGGGTTTGATGATAAAGAGCCACACAGTCTGGTTATGTACAGTTGCTTTAATATCATGCTCGTTCTCTCACAGTGTGAAATATTCAAGTATGATGTTGCAGTCTGCATTATATGGTAGGCTTTGACGCCTAAATTCCTTTTCAGTTTCCTCAGGGTTTTTATTGTCAAAATTATAATTTTATTTTCATTTGAAAACTTGGCACTTTTGCTTCATCTCAATAAAAACAATATCGGTAAAGAAAAAAAAAAAGGTTTTAGCTAGGGTAGGCTAAGGTTTTTATTTGTTTCTGTGTTAATGAGTTTGGCTGTAATTTAAGGACAGATTCTAATAGATCTGCAGAGTGGGAACTATAAATCTGATAGGAGTTTAATTTTTTTATTGTTGTTTTGCACAATATGCTTAACTAAGAATTTTTTGTTGTTGAATATTAGAGATTTTGCAGATATATTTTATACATACATTGTTTAGATTTACTTATATATTTCTAACCCTTTTATGGAATAGAATAGAAAATCCCTTTATTGTCCCACAATGGGCAAATTTACAGCAGCAGAAAGATTATTGAAAATGGTCACACAAATGTGGACCTTAGAAAAATGTATAAGAATAACATAATAGGGAAGAGTTAAAATATAAACAATAAAATTCTGTAAAGTGTTTTAACAATATAAAACTGGAGAATTAATAACCAATATGCAGCCATGGACATTTTTACAGTAATGGATATTTGAAAATAGGAGCAACATCAGAGATGTGCAGAATGACAGCAGCAGGTTATTTAAATGACTAAGGTTTCTATCATTACATTTGATTTGATTTGTTCCTGCTCCCGCTGGTTGGAACCTTTATTCCACTCTGGATTCTTGTGAGTGTAGTCTTTGTTCACTTTAACTTTTAAAAAAATAAATAAATAAACATTTTTGAAACCCTCGGTATTCATTCTTTTCCTGCTTTGTGTGTCAACTTTCACGGTTGCTAAGCAACAGAGCATACGGCGGTAAGGGTGGACCTGTTCGAATTCACAGCCAAAACTCTTCCGGCCTTCTTATTTTCAAGGACTTCGAAGGATCCAGTCCAGGTAGACCGCGTCCTTGGAGGATGCGTCCTAGGTTTTCGAGCAGAGCCTCTGATTAAGAACAGGGCTGCCCACACTGACGCGGCTCAGGGATTACGTCACACGGAGCGTCGTGCACAGTGAAATCAGGACATTTCCTCACTTTCTAAAAAAAAACCCGGGACACCCGGGACAGAACGTGAAATACGGATATGTCCCGAGAAATACGGACGTTTGGTCACCCTATTTTAGCAAAGTATTAGAAAGTTTCAATCAAGATTAAGTTCTTCTGCAAGACACTGTAAATACAAAATAAATGGCAGAGAAGAGGTCTTTAAAAGAGTGCAGTGGTGTCAAAAGTACACACATTTGTTACTTAAGTAGAAGCATAGATACTGCAGTTTAAAAACACTCAGGTAAAAGTTGAAGTATCAACTTGACCTCTTCACTCAAAAGTGAAAACGTATGTGCATCAAAAACGACTTAAAGTATAAAAGTATAAAGTAGCCTTTAAAAAAAACAGCCAGATGCCACTACTGTATATGAATTGAAAGCTCAATTTTTCGACTATTTTGAAAAATTCTTTGAGATAGGGCCAAGGCTGAGGGAGATCTTGTTGGTCTCCGTCTCCATCTCCCGATACGCTCTCACCTGTGTCCGACCTTTCAGGCATTTCAACATCTTTTTCTGAATGTGACATTGTAGCATGGCATAAACAATTCAGGTTTGCAGTTTGATGAACACCTGCCTGCTTCTGAAGATTTCCTGATGATTAACTAATGAGTGTTTGCATTATATGACTCATCCAATTACACTAGTTTTCACTAGATGTGGATGATGCCAATGATCTGCATTGAATGGCGCACATGACGTGAAATAAATATTTGTAAACATTACACCAAAGCCAAGAGTACCGAGTAATGTTTGTTTTGAAAATGTAAGGAATGGAAAGAACAGATACTTGTGTGAAAATGTAATGAGTAGAAGTCAGAAGTAGAAGGAAAAATAAGTAATGGAGTAAAGTATAGTTACCTAAAAAGTGTACTTAAGTACAGTAACAAAGTATTTGTACTTCGTTACTTGACACCTCTGAAAGAGTGTTTGAATAAGCTGAAGCTTCTTTAACACTAGATTCATGTTAAGGTTTATTTTTTTAAGAAACCTGCTTTTTTCCTGGGGTTTGACACTCTTCTTTTGTTTACATCATTAGGACCCTTATCTACTGATAATAGAAACCAATGAATATGACGTTTATAGCCTTGTTATGGGCTCCAAAACAAATGTTGACATTTACCTCGACCATACAGGAAAAAAAAAGTCCTTTCAATCTATCTTTTTGTGTCACTATGTCAGATATTTTTGTACTTTTTTTTGTTTTTTTTTAGACCTCTAAGGGGAATTACAGCCATGTCTTAGGGTGGTGCCTTCTGTCTATGCCATAACTGGTTCCTGTCGTCACATGGTGTCTCTTAACCTGTGAGTTTTTGTTTTTGATTGTTTTTTTATCTGGACCTTGAGTCTGAAATAAAGTATCTTATCTAACACAGACAATAACTGGAGCAGGTGTCTGTCACTCGTGACAGTCTGATGATTTTAAGTAACATTTGGCCTAGATGTCTTGAATCATTGAGGTTATTTACTGTGGAAGAACCACTCTCCTTACAGGCAGTAAAAACACAGAACGTGTCTAACCTGCATTCAGAAGAGATCTTTTGCAGGAAGGGAAGGGATCACCACTGTTGCAGATGAAAACATGAAACACTTAGTAAGTGTTAACCTACCAGCAAGGGGCATGACTTCTATATACTGTCATAATATTTTAGAACCAACTGTCTGACTATAATCCAGTGGAGCCACTGCCAACATAGTTTATAGTTCTTTGGTATTCTTTATCCTGCAGCCTCAGCTATTTGAAGACATGCAGCGAGACCTCAACTTTTCTTTTTATTAAGTAATTTCCCTCTGGGATTAATAAAGTATTTCTGATTCTGAATTCACCAGCTCACAAAATTTGATAATCCAGTGACACATCTCCAGAAGAGAAATTTAGAGGGAGACCAAAATGACTTAATGAGTGATAAACGACTAGATTAATGACTAAAATATGGACATGCTTCTCTTACAAATATCTACTATGCCTTAATGGCATAATGAAACCTTTAAAAATGGAAATAAAATTCTGTTGGTCAAATGCAGCAAGATAAAGTAGCAATAATTACAATCACGAATTAATGACAAAAAAAAAACAAAGGATTCTCCCTCGTTGAATAGATCGACTCAAACTGAACTGCCATTGACCAATAACAGCTCGGGAGCCACGACTGTACGATGCATCAACCTCATTGCCTTTCTGCTCGCATATTATTATGGTGACTCCAACATATCCCTGATGATACCCTTTTTGATGTCCTAAGTGGGACTGAGCTAACTTTAAAACCTCAATAACAGACCTCAAGTTTTCTTTTTAATAATAAAGTGTTTGCTATTCTCAGCTTGACTGGTTTCATGGACTCAAAAATTACAAAAAGTGAGCATATTGCTTGGAATGTTTCCGTCACATCTGTAGTTATCCGATTGAGGCTGACCCTGTTAGTCCTGCCTTTGAAATTAAGCACTACCAGCCCTTTACCAGCCGTATCAGTACGGCTGGCCAGACTGTCGTCCCACAGCGTCACAGATCATCCAACTTAATTGGCATCAATTGGAAAGGGGCTTGTCTTTTGTTCCATGCTAGACTCAGGAGTTTTTGTTGCTCAAATCTTTTAACCTACAGTTCAGCGCCTTCACACCAGACCTCTAGAAGTTTCTGGAGTAAAATTAAGCCTGGTGAACCCACCAAAGATCCTGAAACTGAAAAGTAAGCCATACCCTGGCATGATCTCGGTACTCTGTTTGAACCATGGAGTGGTTGCCTTGCAGGATGTATACAGTACAGTATGTACTGGTACTCAGTTTATCCACCAGAGTATGACGGCATGTGACATTTGATCAGCGCATTTGTGAAGAGAAGAGCAAGAGGAAAGCCACAGCAGGAGGTTGGATCTAAAGATGAAGAAGTTTGGGCATCTGTCTCTGGGTTATATGGAATTTTGAACATGAAACTAGCAACAGATACCCCACCACTACCAACATTCAAAGTTTCTCCATTGTGTCTTATCTAATCGAGACAGTCTTTCTTCTTTCTTGTGGATCAGCACAATACTGGATTAATTCTGCCCCCCCGAATCACTCTGTTTCAACTGCATTAGGGGAGGGTGGCCTAGTGTTAGGGCATTGTTCTTGGAATCCAGAGGTTCTGAGTTCAAGCCCAGCTCCCATGGACTGACACTCTGGGTTCCTGAGCAAGACCCTTAACCCAACGCCCTAGGCACCGCACAATGGCAGCCTACTGCTCCCCAGGATGGGTTAAATGCAGAGAGTGAATTTCGATGCCCTGTACTTGTGTAATGACAATAATAAAAAAAAAGAAAGCTGCATGCCATTTTACTCTTTTACCAAACCGTGGACGGATTTACCCAATAAATACACCCAAAGTACTTAAAGCTTGCATTAGAATAAACAAAATTTGCATGCCTGCAACTGTGATGGTGGGATCAGAAATTTGTGGTTATAGAGACTTGGGGACCCAAAGATGCCCCTCTCTGCTGCAGTTATCTAACTATGAGCTCTGGGCATTTTGCCAAGCTCCCTGCTGTGTTTATTGGCAGGAAAACACACCAGACCTCATTAGGCCGTGTTTGCCACACCAGTTGTTTTAAACTCTTAAATAATTTCTTAGACTGTACATATAGGCAGATTTTGCTGAATCATTTATTGTAGCTTAGGTAAAGCAAAGTAAACCTGGCTCAGTTACATAAAAAGCTTTCCTGCCTTTTCTGTTTTTAAAACATAGGCCTCTGTGTCATAATTATACCCTGGAGAAGCAGAGAAGTTCAAACCCTTTGATTAATTTTAAATTCAAAAGGATACATGACATATAAAAACTGCATATTTAACAGTGGAGCCATTATTGTTTTATCCTTTGAGTTTAAAACAAACATTTTATGCCTGAATGATTGATAGGTTGGATTTAAGTGACACAAACCACAACAATGTATGACTCTATACTAGTTGTATTATTTCTAAAGTGACATAATATAAACATGATGAAAAACTGAATTAAATCCTGTAGATTATTTGTTTTGGTCTTAATCCCATTTTCCGCAGACATTAGTTTAACCAAAGAAAGCTGTTCTTTTGTTTTTTTTGTTACTTTGAACCCCAATGTAAGAATTTAATCACACGCAGTTTTTTTTTTCGATATTTGTTTATTTTTTCAGAAACACTGTGCCACAAATGTCCACAGCTACGTATAAAACTGTTCAGTAGAAACAAAGCCCTTAGACATTCAATGCAGAAATTGAAAAAAGATGTTGGATGTATTGTTACAATGTGGACACGTATGTTTTGATAATAATGTGAGGGTTTTTATGTCGTTTGGAGACACTGAGAGTCAACCGTGGTGTACAAGACAGAACATTAATGGGGTGAGAGAAATCACAACCTGCAAAAAAAGAAAAGGTAACAAGGCAATCATTCTAAAGTGTTTTTACAGTTAAACCATTACAACTGAATTATTGCTCCGCCTGACGGCATACATATTTCTGTGTGTAGAAATGTCCTCTACTCCAGGGAAAAAATTACAGCTTTAGTGTTCAGGCAAAGAAAGGTGCGTTTCATTTGTTCAACCTCATATCTTAATTCTGATTGTGACATAAGCTGTTTAAACAGAAAACCCATACAGTAAGTGGACTCTGACAACAACCAGATGGCATGGGGAGGCTGCAACATAAATTTCCGAGTGTGTATAAATCTGATTGTTTGTGCTTTTTGCACTGAGTGTGACACCAGATGATGTGTGTGTCTGCATAGCACATGCTGGCCGGCATGAAGTGTGAAGTGATGGGTATGTGTGTCTTTTTATTTTGCATACATTCCCACATACCAGCAAAAGTAAAGTGTGTAGGGGGTTAAGTCTGTGCTAGGGGGTGCATGGTTTGTGTCAGCAAATATCTTACTTCCTCCCATCTAATAATGTCTGTGACTTTCTTTATCTGGGATGTTTTTCCAAAACTATATTGTGGCTATTTTCTGATCTGCGCGTACAAGGCAGTCTATGTCCATATTTATTCATTTCATCTTTCATCGGTGTAACACCAGCTTTTGTTTAAACTCTCCTGTTTAAAATCATTTTTAAATTGTGGTAGTAAAAAGCAAAGAAATTACTTCCACAGTACATGAGAAATTCAATAACTAATGTCCCACATGGGCACTTTTGGGGAAAACTTCCTGATCGGTGGCTTAAAGGAACTGTTACCCCCAGTTTTATTTCCGACTGTTACGCTTCCTGCTATTACCTCCCATGAAAAAACATAGGCCTTGCTTGCAATGGTTGATTTTAGTCTGATTTAAAATACTTGTTCTCAAAGTGAAACTTAATGTCGGTGGTGCACCTCAACAGTTTTCATGTCTGAGCTCGTTTCAGAGGGTAATCTTATATTTAAGGGTTTTCCTAAAGGGTTCATACCAAAAGGCTAACAGCTAGCTTACCTGATTTTGGTAGTGTAAAACGCGTCAAACGGGCAATTTTCATAACCACATAATTTAGTATGAAGTTATTAAACATATAAACATTTGCAATTGGTTGTTAAATTCGTCCTTTTAACTTTTCTAGGTCCATTATTTCCTTGGAAGCTATTCTAACACAGTGATGACCAGATAATGAGGCACATTGAGGCAGCTAGCAAGATGGAGGAACATAAATTCAGCAACAGAGGAAAACATTACTTGGGAAATAAGAGGCTTTTGTCAAACTGATCAAATACTGCTGTTATAGGAAAAAAAAAACCCTACTTCAAACATCTTTTTTTTTCTTAAAAACGATCAAGGTTGTGTTATGTTTGTAATCAAGTCTTTATTCTAACTTTGGAGGGTTTTTGATTTGAGGTTTCTTTAAAGTCCAAAATTTAAACAACATCTTTAACCAAGTTTCACTAATGCAAGCAAAGCAATCTTAGCACTTTAGAGCGTTATTAGTTTCAGTCAAAACACTGAAAGCAGCTTTTCTGTTTATCGTGTCTGCTTATCCAAACAAGCCAACACAAACGATAAGAATAACAGAACACAGAGTGCATCAGTTACGCTCTCCTGAAGATACTGACAGGGGTTATCTAGGCCCAGATTGAAAGATTGGTTGCTAATACGTGGGATTTTTCTCAGTAACTACTTAATTAACCTATTTTTCTTAAATTATGATTCAACAAAAAAGTTGTAGGTCTAATGCAGAGTGTATCTTTTAGATAGACACAAAGCTAGGTACAGGGTTAGCTTAATCTATGTGGTTTAGCATCCTGAGTTCACTAGTTACAAATCACAAGCCTAGCTCATGAACTTTACCAATTTTATCCCATTTTAATTTTTGTCAAAATGTTGCTGTTTTATTGTAATAAACCTGCCCTTCATACCTCATAAAAAAAACAACAACTATGCATTGGGAGGGTTTAGCAAATTGTTATAAAAAAAGAACACCCCGTTAGCTTGAAAGCATGTTTTTAGCGGCTTCTAGAAGGTAGCTAAAAATTTAAGGCATTGAAAAGTTTTTTGTTTTATAAAGATGCTCTATCCTCTGAACAAAAGTTTGTACAAGGTAGAGATTTGAAGAAAGTGAATTATAGATTCATAATCTAACATATGTATTTGTTATTTTTAGGTCAAGTTTTCTGTAGAAATAATGCTCATTAGAGCAGTTTTGACGTAGTTGTTGTCAAGGAAGATTAAAATTACAGTTAGTGTTTGAACATTATTATGAATGTATTTCAATGTAGAAGGTGCTAGTTGTGACATTGTCCAAAGAAACAAAAGTTAACACAATAACTTTTCAACCATGCTAACTGTAAATATTTAAAATTTACCAACTAGAGTGTACGGTGCGGAAACATTATCGTAATCCACCTGTTTGGTATTTCAGGTTGAGTTTTTAGTTTTTTCCTTACGGTAAAACACAATGCAGGTTCACAGGTTAGACAACTAAGGAAAGGCTGAATAAACTAGTGAAAAACTTGACAGAAGGGAAGAATCAGAGACTTGTTTGGCTGCATGCCATTCTAAGCCTCTCTGAGTCTTTGTTTTATCTCCCTCTTCTTTGTTGCTGTCATTCTTTGTAATAATTCACCTTTATCCTCTTTGTTTTCACCTCTATCTTCTTTACAGACTCTTAAAAAATTTCTTGTTTGATCACAGTTCTTGGTAGTATCCAGTATGAATAGGCAGTCCTTATCCTCTACTGCCCCTTTCATGCACTCCATGGTTCTAGTCCAAGTGGTTTTCGGTTAAGTCAAAGCAAAAATAAAAAATGCATTAGATTAAATATCACCACAGGTCATCATCATCATCTAAGTCCCATGCTAAGACCTACATATGTACAGTACTCTCATGGCACACTTAGAAAAGTTAAAGTCAAGACACTTTGCTTTGGTTTGATTATTACACTTCTGCTACGTCAAAAAAAGTCCTTCTTCACATCTTTGATGCAGAAGATGGTGTGTACATTCTTTGGTTCGGAAATCCAAGGGTATGATTGTTTTTTGTTTTGTTTTTGTTTTTACAACAAAGTTTGTTAACAGAGTAAAATCACAGAGATAGATCTGTTCAGTGAAGATGTCCAAATGATCTTTTGCAAAATCCAAACAGCACAAATCAACTGTTTATCAGTCCTCACATTTATGATTGCACACCTCTGTATAATCTTTCCACCAACCACGTTTTTCTTGTGGACAGTGGGAAAGACAAATCCACTCTTTTCGCTTTCCCTTTCATCCAAACGTCTTGCTGTGTTCGTCTTTCAGGCTAACGTGTATACCCCCACAACTGTCCTCAATAGGTGTGTCTATCGTGGCCCACACTCAAGAGCCAAGATCCAGCCTTCCCATTGTGATCAACTGATATTTGTCGCATTATGTCAATTTACACTTTAGTCTCTTTGTCTTTTGTCTTCTCCCGTCCTGTTCTTAAAGGTCCAAGCGGAAGGCCCCAAAATAACTGGAGGAATCATCGGCATTCACCATGGTGGGAGAAGACACTGAGACGAAGAGTTCGTCCCCGGCCCTTAGCTCAAACAGTCCTCCCTGGTAGACCGAGTGCAGGGCGTACTCAGCATCTGGAGCCCAGCACTTGGTTCCTACACCCTTTAAGAGCTAGGAAAACCAAAGACAAGAGAAAATCAAGATGAGGAATGGCTCAGATAACCGATTCATGTAAAGAAATAAATATTTTCTACCTGTATAGGGTCTGGGTAGGAGGTTTTCTTGTAGACGCATTGCACCAGCTGGTGGCTGACGCTACGCTGGTCCCCATCACTGGCAGCTGGAGACGGATATCGAAAATAGACCTAGAGGTAGTCGGCAACAGAGGACGATTATGAACCATGGATGGCATCATTTTGCAAAATCTGTGTTAGGTTTGACTAGTTATCTATACTTTAGGACCCCCACATAGTGTGGACATACTGAAGGCGTACTCCAGGCAAACTCGAAGCGGACATCCCCTGGACATGTCCACGGAAAGCTTGTTTTTTACGAACGCGTATGCTAACATAGTGTGCAATAAGCTTCCTGGCAAGAAACGGCGATCACAATGAACCATTTTGTATGTGACAGCAATAGATTGAGTATTGCCACCATCTTCTGGGTGAAATGGACTTAAGAGCATCTTGTGGAGTGGGTTAGAAAACATAAAAACTTGTTCAATGAGGGAACATATTATAATTTCCCCTTATTTATCCCTGTTCTAGATTAATATCCTTATATACCATTCTTTTTTCTTTAGTTTTTATAAAGCTAAAAGACAAATCTTACAACTAAAGACTTCACATGACTGAAACAATAGAGTATAAACTCTCAGCAGTCTGCGGAGATCAGCTCAGAATATGCGCACAGTATGTGGGGGCCTTTAGGCGTATTGCTTTTCAATAAAATTCATTAGGCATGAATAACACCACAACAGCAGATTTTTTTTTTTTTGTGAGCAACCAATGGCACCTTTTAAATCTATCTATGCCATTTGAACCAAGCTGATGAGAGTGATCACCTGTGAGTACAGGTAGTACCGTCCGTCCTGAGGCACTCGCAGCCTCCCATTGGTCAACGTCATGTTGTGCAGGTGAGCTCCGAAGCTCTGATTGGCCCAGGAGCGCACCACGTGACGACAGGACTGGTGGAGACTCGATTTGGTATTTTGATTGAGAGAGAACCCTGCTGGCAGAGATTAGAGAAAGGTAAGGAGTAATGAAAAACTGCAGGCAAGATGGATTGTACTAAAAACTGGCAAAGGCTCAAAAGCAGCACTATTTGACAAAAAAAAGGTAAAAATAAGACAGTGATGAAATCCAGAACGTGACAAAAGGGCAGTGCTTCCCCAAGGATATGTCAACGGCTGTCAGATTCAAAATACATTTGTAAATTATTATAATTGCTTGAAGTTTGTAGGAATACTGTAAAAATGCAGACTGGTTGACATTTACGTGACTTTTGAGCAGACAACGCACACTCATAATGTGTTTCTGCACATTAGGCAATTATGTAATTGTATTCAATAGAACATTTTTTATGACCTCACTCAAACATATCATTTGGAAGAGGAATTTATTGTATGTGGTGGGAAAAAAATGGTTTAAATACAAAGCTTTAACATTGGTCAAAATCATTAAGAAGATATCCATCTTCTATGCCATAATTTTTTTTAAAATAATTTTCTTTAAAAAATAGTTTATATAAGGCATAACCATTAATATCAATGCTTGGTTTTGCTTCATGAATTTATGTTTTAATTATCAACTATCATCAGCAAATATGCAGATAAAAAGTTGTGAGAGTGAAGTATGAGTTATAGTTACTAATTTGGCCCTCATTTGAGTAGGTTAGTAAAATTATGTACAGATTAAATTGAATTTTGGCCCCTAAATAAAAAAAAAAAAAAAAATATATATATATATATATATATATATATATATATATATATATATATATATATATATATATATATATATATATATATATATATATATATATATATATTTGCATTTAAAATAAGATACATTTTTTTTATTTTAAATGTAAAAATCTTGTTTTATAGGTAGATAATTTTACTTATCTACTTAAATCGAGAACAAATACACCTATTTGAAGAAAGTTTTTACTATGATGTCTTCTTTTTAAAGTGTAAACCATATTTTGCTTTATTAAGTTGTGATGTGTTTGATAATTCATGATTTGGCCTAATTCTGTTGTTTTAATTCTCCGTCATAATACTGAATTTTACCTTATTGTACAGAAAAAATATGAGTTTATCCTAATAATGCCATTAGTATTTCATATGTCCCTTTAAGAGGAAACTAAATAAAGATATCCCGGCATCAATTATATTATTTTATTCTCAGTATACTAAGTTTTTATACGAAACATCGATGGATCAATTTAACTGACTGAAGATATCTCGATATATCTGTTGTAGCTAAAGTTTTCACATTAGTTCAACATATGAATGGCAGAATAAACTAACATGCTTTGGGTTTTACTGCAAAGATGAAAGCTTCATCGAATTGATTAGAAGGCTTTCCCCAGAGCGTCTCTCACTGCTGCACTTCTTTTTGAGAAATCCAGGCTGAATGTGTGAACCTCACCCTGTCTTCCTCCTTCCCTTTCGTACACAAACACATAAACGCTCACAAACACTTCTACATTCCTTGCCCTTTGTCAGCTTAGTGGAAACAACATCATGCAGCCTTTGCCAGATTGTTAACACCCTTCGGTTTGCACGCCAGTTTCAAATAAAATGCAAAAAAAAGTCTTGATTTAATAACATTTTTCCAACTGCAAAGTGTGTTTTTTCATGAACAAACTTGTTTTTTTTATCATTTACATCTATTAATCATTCCCGGTCAATGTCTGTTAAATGATTTTCGGTTCGAAGAAGGATGAAATAGTTTTATCGGATGCTGACAACGAAAATAACTGATGGGTTGAGCAATTTAATTCCCCTTCAAATGTCACCAGATAGTTATGAACTGGAAAAGAAAGAGGATTGCATCTGTTTCAAATGAAAACATGATTTAAAAAAAGAAGACTTGTTTAAACCAAATCTGTGCTGGGAGAATTGGAAAATCTAGAAACACAGATGTTTAAGCAAGAGAGCACATAGAGATATGAAAGTAAAGGTGATCTAAAGAACATTTAATGCGATCCGTTTGAGTTGGGGCGGACATGATATGCTCCGGCCGAGTGTTTTCCTCACTGTTTGTGCCTGTTGTTTGTCGTTACGATTGAGATGGCTAATTGGTTTTGACAAGGCTCAGCTGGGACTTGTATTCTTATAAACTGACTCAACATGGGGCTTCATTCTGATCAGGCCTTAGCGTCATTTAAACAGACACATGCTGGCAAAGAGGGAACAGAATTCGGGTTGTTTATGATTGTTTTTTTCCATTGCTTGAACTCAAGGATCCTGAATGAACCTTCCTGGAACAACATTTTCTAAGCCCTCCTAAAGTTTCCTGTCCAGATGTCTCACCTTGAGAGCCGATGTCTCGAAGAGTCAGGTGAGCAGACGGCCTCTGGGCCACGGAGCTCTTTGAGATGTTGAACGAGCGATGCATCGTTCTCGCCTCTGTGAGAGAAGAAAGAAAATCAGGGGAAGCTCTGGAAGGAATGCTGTGGATGAATTATGGAGTGTGTGAGACGGAGATGCTCACCGATGAAGGTTTGTTTGGAGATGATGTTCTCCGTCACCTGAAAGAAGATGTGAATGCTTGAATGAACAAAAGTGCCATGAATCACAATGACATTTTACAGGTTTTTTTTCTTGTAACATTTCTGGTTGGAAGAAGCAGAACTCATACAGTACATCATTATATCAATTCCAGAACATAAAATATAGAGAGTAAATTCTGAGCAATGACTCATCATACTGTCTTAAAAAAAAAAAAAATCAGATTAATTTAATTTGATTTTGATCAATTTATGACTTAAACTATGTTCATTTTTTGTCCAACTTTGATCTTCCTTTGAAACTTTAAGCCTGTAGTGCTCTTTAACATATCGTAGTAACCATGACTTCTTTATTCTTCCTCGTTCCTTTTGACATCATGTATACTTAAAGCAAACAGACTATTTTGTTTGAATAAATTAAACCTAGAAAGTACACTGCAAAAAATGCAAATCTAAATAAGTAATTTTTTCATAAAATAAGTGAATTTTTTCTTGAATTGAGGAGGTAAGTGAGACTCTTTGCTTATGGAACAAGAACGTTTACATTTAAAATGAGGGAAAAAAAATTATTTCATGTTATTATTATCTAATTATCTTATTTCAAGGGTAATCTTATTTTTCTGTTCAAATTAAGGCTAAATACACTTAATTTAAGAAATTTGTACTAATTTCTAAATTGTTTTTGCAGTGTAAAATAGAAAGTGCTTAGAGAAGATCGAGCATTAATATAGCTCTTTAATATGATTTTGTTGGATATTTGTATGTTTTTTGTTAATTAAACTAACAACATTTAGAGTCCCAACATGTTCCAGACTAAACAATGTCTAACAAATTCAGTTCAGTTTATTTCTATAGCGCCAATTCACAACACATGTCATCTCAAGGCACTTTCCAGTTCACCAGATCATTTGAATCCTTTGATTCAAAGTTTTCTATCTAAGGAAAACCAAGTGATTGCATCGACTTATTGACTGGAATGCAATCCCTATCTAATGATCTTATTTTAATATCAAAAATACGCATTCCATTGGCAAACTATCTCATTAACCTACTCTACTCTACCCTACTAAGTCTAAATACACTTTATTTAAGAAATATGCACTTATTTCTAGATAGTTTTTTCCAGTGTGCTGCTTCCCAGCATAAGTGAGCAGAGGGTCCCAAAAGTGTACTCAGCTAAGAGCAAACTTACTTATTTACATTTTTAATTACTAATAACAAAAAGTAAAAGGTAGCAATCCAATAAATTACTTAAGTAAGAGTAAAAAAGTAGGCTAATTGTGAAAAAAGGCTGCTAAAGCACTGATCAGACCATCTGATTTAATGTTTTAGAATGATGCAAATTTACAAAACGTTTAAAGTTATCTTCAAATTTTAAAAGTGAAATAAAATAAATAAATATATAACATTCAGTAATTAAAAACTGATTTCAGATGGAAGAAACAAGATATTTTTGCTATAAAGTCTCTGACATTATTATGGATAGCATGTTATGAGTAAGTTACTTCTTGCAACACGATAAATTAAACCATTTGCTTTACTTTCACTTGACGTACAAATAACATGGCAGGATCAGCAAACAGAAAATAACATTAAAGGAATAGTACACTCAAAACATGATTAGCCTTCATTTTCTACTCACCCCCATGCTGAACAACACTCTGGAGTACTTTTTTGATATCTCAAATGCATCTGGAGATCTGGGAGGCTTCTTGCTGTCTGCTGACATTCAAATAAGTGTATAGGATTTCCTAAAAGCGCGCGCCTGCGAGTTCACGAGTCTACGGAAACCGCGGCAGACCAAACCAGATGAAAGTGCGCATTCAGCGTCTGCTCTGCCGATAATGCAAGCGTAGAAGAAGAAATGTGCTGTTTACCTGTGCAAAGAAAGAAACAACGAAAGAAAAATGTCTGAGGACTTCAGTGTTGAGGAAGAGCATGAGTTCTTTGCCGAGCTGAATGCGCACTTTCATCTGGTTTGGTCTGCTGCGGTTTCCGTAGACTCGTGAACGCGCTTTTAGGAAATCCTATACACTACTGTTTATGCTCTAAAAACATTCTAAATGACTTCGTTCCGAGTAAATTATGGACGCTACCCACTCAGGACACTTGGAATACATTGGACGAGCAGTATGGAGGAATATTGACACGTTTTTTGTGGACTTTTATGGACCTTTCTGCCTCGGGCACCATAGACCTCCATTATTTGAATGTCAGCAGACAGCAAGAAGCCTCCCAGATCTCCAGATGCATTTGAGATATCAAAAAAGTACTCCAGAGTGTTGTTCAGCATGGGGGTGAGTAGAAAATGAATTCTAATCATGTTTTGGGTGTACTATTCCTTTAAAGCAAAGAAGCTGCAGTAAAAATAAAAGCCTTACTTTTGTCTCATATTCTTTTGATCATCTTCATTTATTTTCTTTAACATCCCCGTTTAAATGTCTCTTTTCTCTATCTTCCTTCAGTCCTGCGGTACCTTTCCACCCCCCCAAGCAGAAAACTGAATCCTGGTTGTTTCAGTTCTCCCTAATTAATTTGCAAAGAAACCACAAAATCCTAAATATGGCTTTCATTTCACCCCGCTTTCTGAAAGGTGGTGTGTTTTTCTTGGCTGGAGGATCGGTTTGCCAGCAGTGCGCACTCAACTGAACCTGCAAATTGAAAATGATCACTTAGGGGGTTGGTTAGGTGTCTCAGTAAATGAAGGCCCCCCTTCAGCCTCCCCCCATGGTCTGCACCCCGTCTATACACTCTAACGAAAACACAGCAGAGAGTAAACAGCGTCTAATCTGACACCGTGGCTCGTTTCGCTACACGTAGCGTGCTGGCCTCCACTTCCATATGTCCCAAAAGAAGAAAATTACTCCGTCCCCCAAACACACACTTGGAGACGAGAAAATTGCCAACAGATTTTTTTCTGCCCAGCATCTGGCTGCGACAAAACGGGGAATCTTGTAGGAGCAGCAACCCTTTGGTTGACCTTACAACGCTGTTTTCAAAATTCAAGTCAAAATGTCGGCTGTGATTAAAGGTAAAAGGCTCCTATGGGAAGCTGTCAGGAGCGCTAAAGAATTTGGACTCTACTAGTTGTGGAGGAATCCGTTCCCTCCTTCTGACTGTTCCAATCTGGTTCGTATTTCAGACGCTTCATGCACATTTAGATACTTTTTGATTGAGCGTGAAAAGCCTCAAACATGCTCCAGATTAATTCCCCACACATATGTAAACACGCAAGACTTAAAAAAGTAAGATGCATCACTTTGATTAAATACCCCACTCAACAAACGCTTTAAAATCGGGCCTGATAAAGTGCGGAGCTCCATGCATGCTCCTCTTTAGGATAAGCAAGACCAAATGGCGTCTGACAGGAGAGAAATGAGCAGCAAAAACATTTGAACTATTACATAATCACACCTGAATCCCTCACAGGTATTATTCTTAGGAGCTGACAAGATTTCCCTCAGATGCGATAAAATCCTAATAAATCCAACAGTTTGAGCTCAGCCTTGTTTCCACCGATGATTTAAAGCGGATATATATAGGATAAAGGCTTTTCAACCTTCTGTCTGTTGGTCACAGAATAAAGTCATTATTTACTGATAATTCAATGTAATAAGGAATGTCCAGTGAATAATCCACGGCTCAGCGTGTGAGCCTGTTAATTATTCAGTCTTAATCAGGAAAGATTTACTTGGACCACTTAGCCCAAATAAAATGGAAATCTGAGCGGCTTTATTTGGGTTCCTCTGGGATACAGTTTAAACAAACGGAAATGCGCTGGAAAGTTTACTCTGAATGTCATCCTGCTCTCTGATCCACTAGGGAACAAAAGCTCAACAAGCACAGCTGCCATATGGTACACATTTCTTTTTTTTCTATTTCAAATTAAACACATTCATTGTGTTTTGAGACTTAATTCTGTCTGTTTACTAAATCCTGTCACTTAGATCTAAAGGGTTAATGCTGGTTTAGATGGCCTTATAGGAACTAATGTCACAGGATGCGTTTTTTTATGGCTTTAGAAAAAAAAAGGTCTGAATCAGGGGAAAGATGACTAAAAAGTGACATAAACACACAAAAAAAGCAGCAGTTTTCCAATAGCCAAATGATGTGTTTTCAATAAGAAGAAAAATCTTAACAAGCTGCAGAGGAAATGATTGGGATGTCAAAGGTTTAAGCAAGAAAAAGAACAAAAAGAGAGCATGTTGAAGTAGTTATTTTCAAGGTTAGTCCCTCTGATGGCCTCGTTGATCACTGTCTGTTATCAGTTATCTATTTGACTCCACACAATCCTTTATAGCCAGCTGCAGTCACATTCAACTATCAACACACCCATCGGTGAGCGGCTAAAGGTAAGGGTTAATTGCCTTGCCTAAGGCTTGCGCTAATGCCCCTACACTGGAAAAAATCTAAATCAATTATATGTCATTTTTCTTAAAATAAGTGCATTTGTTCTTGGATTGAGGAGGTAAAAGAGACATTTTGCCAATGGACCAAGACAATTTACACTTAAAATATGTAAACACAATTGCATTGTGTTGTTTTCAGTGCATATTATCTAATTATCTTACTTTAAGAGTAAAAATACTCATTCCATTGGCAAACTATCTCATTTACCTACTCAAAATAAGGGTAAATACACTTGATTTAAGAATTTTTTACTTATTTCTAGATAATTTTTTCCAGTTGAGATCAAACTCCTGATTTTCAGATTGCAAAATCACTGCCTTTTTTCCCACAAAGTCACCCGTAGACATTTATTTTCACGCTTAAAAAGTATAGAATTAGCTTTTTTTTTGGTAATGCATAGATATAGGGAAAAAGGAAATAGTTTTGTGTAGACTATTGTATTTATGTCATTATCAAAAGAAAAAAAGACTTTCTAAGAAACACTAAAATACAGAGATTTTATTTAATTATAATTTTACGTAAACTGATTCAAAAACTCAGATTGACTGATCAGATTTTAAAATAGTCCATTAAACTGTTAAAAATTGTTTTACTAAATAAACTTCTTAAAATTCTTAGGGCATCTTTAGTTATTTTAAATAGACAAAAATATACTTAAGGTAACTTATGATTTGGAAAAAAATCTAGATATAAAGCAGGATAACTGAGTCCAGATTAGTCTAAGAATGACAGTTCTTAATTTTATTGTTTTTTTGGGTCAAAGATAAAAAGAAACCCAGACTTGATTCATATTCACAATGTTAGGAATACTGGTAGAAAATCTTTGAAAATAAAAGATCTGTAGGAAATCTGGTAAACAATAAACACTTGATCCGGAAATAGCTGAAGCATGACTCAGCTGTATCCAAATGTGTTCAGCACATTTGAATGACCAGGGTTTATTTCATTCAAAGAGTGAAGCAAAGGTTTTTTTCATTAGTTAGTGTGTTTTCTGTGTGTTTTCTTTCCTAATGAGCATATCATCAACTGTTACGGCGTTTTAAAGTAAAAAACTACACCCCTGCCCTCGTTAGGGGGCTCCATTTTTGAGTCCCATAAATCAGCACGTAGCCTCTGATGTGTCTACCCTCAAAGTTAGAGTTTACTGGTTATGTGCCCTTAAGTGGGGGCAAGTTGGATAGAGTAACACTAGGCTATGTGGGTGTGTGCGAGTTTGTGTAGCTTTAGGGTTTACTGCTTTCCAGCTGCGTTATGAACAAGAAAAGCTCTGAACTCTCATCTTTCCAACTATTTAGAATAAACAACGGATAAAACAAGAATATTTTGCCGTACTTAGACTAGTTAAAAACCCCAAACTTCATTGAGACTGAAGGAAAAAAAACCTCTGCACCACCCTATATTATAAGTTTTGTTGCAAACTGAAAATGGTATTTAAATGAAAGAAAATTCAGCACCACTAATACTGCTAATAATAGAAACTTTCTGATTGCTGCTTTCAGAAATAAAGTAGTCTTTGACTTATGGGGGTAAATCCGCTATTTATAAACTGTGGCCTAGAGACTAAAATAAGCAAACATTTTTTCCATATAGTGAATAGGATGCAGTTACTGAGATTCCTTCCTTCCTTCCTTGCTTGCTTGCTTCCTTCCCTCCTTCCTTCCTTCCTTGATTGTTTGGTTTTTTTCTTCCTTCCTTCCTTCCTTCCTTCCCTCCTTCCTTCCTTCCTTGCTTGCTTCCTTCCTTCCTTGCTTGCTTCCTTCCCTCCTTCCTTCCTTCCTTGATTGTTTGGTTTCTTCCTTCCTTCCTTCCTTCCTTCCTTGCTTGCTTCCTTCCTTCCCTCCTTCCTTCCTTCCTTGATTGTATGGTTTCTTCCTTCCTTCCTTCCTTCCTTGCTTGCTTGCTTCCTTCCTTCATTCCTTGCTTGCTTGGGAGTCTTTAACGTTTTCCAGGCTAACGACTCCCAAATTGATGGCGAGATGGAGCTGGGACCCCCTAATTATATATACAGTATAGTATGAAATTGTGTTATATCAAAATGGCCTTATAGTCACTCTATTACAGATGGAGTACTGTAACGGAAGTAATTTCTCCCTGGGATTATTAAAGTATCTCTGATTCTGATTCCTGCTTGATGGGACAGGTGTTGTGAATGAAACGGTGCCCAGCTTGAAAGCGCTCCTGTGTGTCGCTGAATGTGTGCATTGATGACTGAAAGACATCTTCTGCCTCCATTTATCTGTTTACTATAGTTTGATGAATTCATGTTAATGTGGATTAAAGACATTTCAATTAGTGGAAAAAATTGCAGGGGGGGAATATTAAAAAGAAGTCTAATCAACTAAAACTTTTGCGACCCCCATGCGACCCCTGTTGAAGACCTCCGCTCCAGTTAATAGGTCAGCATGGGTTGCCCTTCCTTTGACTCAGTACCCATGAAGTAGCCCTCGCCTTAAAAAGGTGTCCGACCCCTGCTCTACACCTTCATAGTTCCCCATCAGAATGGTTCAGACGGCGTCCTTTAACCCTTTGGCAGCTTGTTGGTAGTCAGCATAGCCCCAACGAATTAGTCAACATCAAAACTGTTCCTGAATTTCTATGCTGCTAGACTCAGTTATGGTCATTACAGTCCTGTATGACCATCTGGGCATTCAATGTTTGACAACCACATCTGCCTTCCAGGGAAACATTAAAAGGTTTATCCCTTCCTAGAAGACCACGCAGATGTCATAAAAGGTGATGTGAATGCAAAACATCTGATCCCCACCGGGTAAAACATCTTGTTGGAGTTAGTGTTTCAGATATAAGACTCCTTTCCCTTTGGATGGGAGTGCAATGTGATAATGGTTCAGTTTGGGGAAAAAAAAGTATTTGAAAGGAAAGAACCATTTTCCATGGTTCTTTGTGATAAACAGGAGTTGATGCCAAGCTTGATTTTTGAACTTTTAGAACAGTTTGGTCAAACGTCAGTTGTAAATGGGAACGGAATAATGCGGAAAGAAAAATGATAATGGTCAATTATGGGGAGTAAGAGAAGTGGAATGAGACAAAAAAGAAACAGGGAAAAACAGGGAAAAGTCAGCTTGGAGAGGAATGAAAACAAATCTGATCCTGCCTGACTGAAAGAGAGGATTGAGGGGCAAAAAAAAAAAAAAAAGATGAGGAGTGAAAGACGGGCAAGTATGCACATGAGGGAAGTTTTCCCCCCTGCAGATTAGCAGTAGCTGCAACCCAATACTTTAATATGAACAGACAGGCCTGAACTAGACATGTGTGTATAGGATAGAGAGAGAGTGTATTTGTGCTACTGTGACAAGTTGTTATCAGCTCTAATCTGGTCTAAGAAGCTACTCATTCTTCAGCATCTGAGAAAGCATAGTCCAGCTGCAGTCCAGGAGAAAAGCCTTAACGGGATCTCCATGTCTGTGACTCTAATAAAGCAGGGCTCAGGACTTTTGAAGAAGTCTGATGGGTACGCAGATAGAGAGAGAAGATGAACACAGCTCTTTTTTTTCTTGAATTGTAGGTTTTTTTTCTCAGTTACTCTGAGAAACATGAAGCAGTATTTTTTTGTGTTTTTTTATTTTAAATACATAACATTCTTGGAAGCATAAGTCATTACACATGGCTGTTATTATTAAACGGTTTCCAGCATAGTTTTCTTAATGGGAACCACAGTTGTCTTTGTTAAAAGCTGATCTTTTTAACTACAGCCTGTTTCTCCCAGGCAAGAACAGCAATGTGTATTTGATGTAATCCTCTGAAAATTTAATAAGGCATTCAATTGCATGGATGGGCTTTCCTGTGTGGAATAAAAGGCACATTATACTTTTCATCTGAAAAATAAGTTCCAAAATCTGCACAGATTTAGTCTTCGTTTCTCTTTCACCAATTGGGCCTCGGTTACACGGACATTTGTGATTTTTTTCTAAGTGAAATAGCTTGTTTTAAATCTAACAAAGTGGGTTTGAAGGAAAAAAAAGTGTGTAATCCTGGACAAAGCACATTTCCTCTGCACACACCCATCAACATGAACATGAGCGCACATGCACTCCTCCCTATGACATAATTGATATATGATAAGCAAATGTTGGGAAAGCTGAGCAGTACGTGATTCTCCAAATGGCATGATCAAAAATGATGTTTGCATGCATAAAGAAGAGAAGAAAAGACCTCATACATGTGTTTACTCATAAAACTGGGAGAAATACACAGGCTGTCAGGGGCCTGTAAAAGTACCCTGAGGGGTTATCATCTGGAGAAATAAATGTCTTGGATCAATGAAAAGTCAAAGTTTCTCTCTCTTTAGTAGCGTCGGCCTCAGAACTCTATAAGATGGATCTTCCTCACCAAGAAGAGGAAAATCCATTAAACACAGCTGTCACGTCTCCTGTTTTGGCTGGGAAACTTACGTATTTTATACCCTCTTTCACCCTGTATTGTAGGAATATATTTAAAAAAATTCCTCGTCCTCCTAAAATGGAACTCTCGGTAGAGTCGTGAGTCAAAATCTGATCTAAAGAATTGTGGTTTGCATACGGTTAACAAGTGGATATTGTGTCTTAAAATATAATGGATACAGGAGCTTCACTGGGATAGTCTGACGGCTCACAGCGAATGTCGTAAAACTGACCTTATTTTAAAAATCTAAACCTGACAGCTATACCTATGAAGTCCTTTTTCAGACCTTCAGTTCAATAAAACATATGAACCTTCACACATCTGTTCTGAAAGTTTTGAGGGAAAAGTCCTACGACAGGTTGACCTCCTTGTGCAAAAAGTGAAATGGTCTTTTCCCGATATTTCAACTTCAGTTATTGATGATAAGGTTTGACCTCTTTTAATTGTTTGGGCGAGATTATTACAAGTTCTGTTGGCTCGAATGTGGCAGAACTTGATGTTAATCCAGGTTATATTTTAGGAAGGGCATCCAGCTTAAAAAGCCAGGTCTGTGTCATGATGCTGGACTGATAGAGCAGCTGAAAGGAAATACAGTCCTGTTTCTCTCATAGAAATAGCTATGGGTTCAGCTTTTTCTGTGCTCTTTCCTCTGTTTCTTTCTTGACTTACTGTTACCTTTTCGAGCATAGAAATTATTCATGGATCAGTGCTTCTATGTTCCTCTTGTATGTCTGCCTCGATCACACTGAGCCTGTTTCTTTTGAAGGTTTCCTCTTGTTAAAATTGCGTTTTTCCTCTCCACTGTCGCTGCATGCATGCTTGGTGGGAGGGATTGCTGTAGAGTCAATGACTCAATGAAATCATTACAGTTTCCTTGAATAGAAAACGTTTAACAGTCTGTCTGTATGACCTGGTTAAATTGTCTGTAAAGTGCTTTTAAATCATGTATTATAAATTGGCCCTATATAAATAGAACCAAACTCAATCTAATTCTTATTGTGGAGTGAACGTTTCTTAAATGTTAAAACTTTTTTTAAAGTGTTAAAATAAATCGCAGCACAAACTAAATTGAGTCTTAATATCTTGATCCATCTTCTCAGATTATGGTAAAAAATACTACTAATACAAGTGAGTTTGTGCCAGTATGAGTAATTAGAGAGATTTAATAAGCTTCATCTAAGCAGCAAGAACAAAGTGACACACAAACAAACCCCATAATTATCTGTTAAATCAGATTTAAATCTCTGATTTTTCAGACACTGCTTGTTTAGGCGAAGCATTGTGTCTTTTGATTTTCATCCAGGTTTTCATTCTTTATTCAGCTTCATCCATCTGATTCGGTTTCCTGGCTCCACTGAAAAAAAAGGCTCCCCCCAAAGCATTATGCTGCTTCCACCGTGTTTCAGGGTTTCACAAATTCTTTTGAAAGAAGCACAACAATTAAAAACATTTATATGATATGAGATCTCTATTTGAAGTTTAGGATTTAAGTTTAATCTTGTGGCCTACTTTTGTTTTTATTTCTTTTTCAATAATCATCATCATTACTGCCCCCCAAAAATACAGCTTCAAACTTCCTTTAAGACCCCCTGTTCCTCCAAACTACCAGTGGCGCAGGCAATAAAGAGTGAGGTCCAAATCACTTTTTCAGCTGTAATTCATAGCTCATGCAATTTGTGTGGATCACCTGTAACACACTCACTAATTGCATGTGCATTTTCTTTATCAGCTATTCAGCTCTACTTTCTTTGAATATTTGAAGATCAGACCCTTAAAGCCCTCTGCTTGCATTGGAACAGGTTCCAAAACATTGTGCCCCTACCCTGGACTTCAGGCTCCAGCTAACTATAAATATTTACACTGGAAAAAATCGAAAGCTAGACAAGTCATTTTTTCCTAAAATAAGTGCATTTTTTCTTAGATTTAGAAGATAAAAGAGACATTTTGTCAATGGAACAAGATAATTTACACTTAAAATAAGAAAACACAATTGCATTGTCGAATTTCAAGTGCATATTATCTAAATATCTTATTTTAAGAGTAAAAATACTCCTTCTATTGGCAATTTACCTACTCATTTTTTTCCCAGTGTAAAATATCTCTTAGCTTGAACCTGGTCTAAATTGAGTTTTTCCACAGGGTTCTTCAAAAATCATAACATGCAAAAGCAGTAATTTATCCTGTTGAGTTGGTTGTTCTGGTCTAGACCAGGGAATCATCTGTAACATGCCTAAAAATTGTACACCAATGAATTAGTTCTTTAATATGCACCTAAGACATTTATTTTAAACAAATATACATAAAATACAGAAGTAATGTGATCAAATGCACACTACAATATAAATATTTTCTCACTAGGTTGGCCGCTGAAGGACAAAATATGTGAACCAAAACAGTTTAGCTTTAAAGATTCACATTTACACACACATGGCTTTCAGAACGATTTTGCTGAAATAATTCATGTTCATAGGTCTTCTTGAAAAAAAAAAGAAGCATTTTTGAGATTTCAAAGAATCTCTTTGATGTCAAACGGCAAGAAGTAAATATGACAAGTAAATCACAACCATTAAAGATCAAGAAACAGTAAAATATCACCAGAGAAGAATTTCCATCTATTATATTTCTGCTGTTTCGTTTAATGTAAGTGTACAGAATATTCTGCTGAATGCCTTCAAAGTAAAATCCAAAATGCCTTTCATAATTCCATAAACTGAATGCATTCATCCTATCATCTGACTTACATCTGGTAACATTGCAACCTAACAGGAGTTGCCAGCAGGGAGGATCTTTCTATGACAGGTACTGCACCAGTGCCCCATCGATGCCAGCCACTGATAACCGACCTGTTTACTGTGGGAGTTTCCTGCTGCACAAATGCAGTGTTCTCTTAAGGAAGTGAAACAGAAAAAAAGAGACTTGTTTCGACCTTTAAACTTTGGTTTCGCCAGGTAATTAAGTCTGTGTACTTGCCCCTTTGTTTGTTTCAAATCAGCCAAGGATTAACCATTTATGCCCAACAACCAGCACATTTTTATCACCACTGCAGGCCACATAGGCTATATTTATTTACATCCCCTGCATGTGTTTTGATTCGTTATTTTTGATGGTTTTAATACAGAAATTTACTTTCTATCATTTTATATATATATATATATATATATATATATATATATATATATATATATTTTTTTTTTATCAGTGTTAGTATCTTTATCTCTTTTACGATGCCTTTTTACTGGTAAGGAGACACTCAGCATCAATGTAGGTCAGGGGCAAAGTTCAAGATCAGTGTTCAGCATTTATTAGTACAGCACAAATACACATCTGAAAAAACACTTAAATTTAAGAAAGACTTCTTTTAAAAACATGCGGTTATTAATTTAATCATTTTTATATATATTTTTTCCAATAACAATCCTTTAAAAATCAAACCAATCATATATATTAGAATTATATCTAAGTTAATAATAATATTAAGTGTTTTTGGTAAAAGCCGCCCAATTGTATCATAGTGGGAGTTTCAATTTCTTAACACCATTACAGTAAAAGAAAGGCGTAATGTCTGGGGCATGTAACACAATGAGGAATCCCGATATCACCCTTCCCAGTTTCCCTGTGGTTTTATTAGTTTCAGTCAGAACTTTGGCCTTGTCAGTCGGTCGTTATGGGAGTGATGTGTGAGACAAAACAAATCCTTTTCCCAGGCCTTCACCACAGAAAAACAGAGAAACCCCCCTTGCTGTATGCGAGGCAGAAGAAGCCTGGATTCAGATTGTAGGTTGGCCGGTAAACAGCATCCCAATCAACAAGGAACCAGCTCCTCTGTGAAAACATGTGGACCTTATATGGCAGGCTTCAAACCCCATATTTAGGCGAATGTTAGTGGTGAAATAAATAAGACAACATAATTGTGAGCTTAAACATGGTATTATGGTGGACCTCTGGAGCTTATACAATGGAAAAAATTGGTTGCTACCCAAGCCTACGGTTCAAGGATAGTTCACTAACATCTTTTTGCTGATCCTTTAATTCAGTCAATGCAAAAAAAATGTTGTTTTTTTATGAAAGCATTTTGATTCTGTAATATTAGGAATTTAACCTAGGAAACAACTTTCTGACTGATCTATCAAATATTACTTATCTTATTATCTAAAACACGTCTCTCAGACTCAAAAGCCTCAAGGATTGATGTTCAAAATCCAACAAAGCTTTACCATTAGTTTTCATCTTTAAAACAAAATCTATGAAAGTGTAATTGTACCACTGAACAGCACAAAAATTATATTATATTATCTTTTTTTTTTTACATATGGAATTCTTAAATGGTGCTTTCATGGAACTGATAGTAAAAAAAAAGAAAGTTAAATTCATCAAAGTGTCATGGTTGGGTTGAGGTTTTGAGGATCCAAATGCAGAGATTAGTAGGCAGAGATGAGCTTTGATTCTGATTTATTGAATTATTCACAGGCAACTGAGGCAGAAATCCAAAATAAAGAAAGAAACTGAATCTAGGAGACATCAGGGGAAACATACATACTTGCGTGCATGCATGCATACATACAACTACACAGGGAGAGTATATATAGGAGACAGAATAAAGACTGGAGTAATGAGCTGAAGAGGAACAGGTGTGGATGGAAGCATCTAGAAGGAAGCAAATGTGAAAGGAAACAAACACAAGGGGGAAAACAAGAACAACACACTGCTAGAAAACAAACGACAAATACAAAGAAACTAAAAAAATCCTGTCAGTTTTAGGGAATTTGAGGTTTTGATCTTTTAATAAGACCAAAATGACTTAGCTTAAAAAAAATTAGGTATCAAACAGCCACAAATTAACTCATATTTTTCGGGATATTTGGTAAACTATTCCTCCTTCGTGACATTCATTCCAGGAAATGAATGTCACGCAGATGTTTTTGAATAATAGAGAATCAGCCTGAGCTACAGTACAAAAGAAGTGCGTTACGATGTCGCTTTGAGTGAAGGAATGATTTTAATTTGGCAAGCTCTTTAGGTTCTGTGAAGGTTGGATCAAGTCCGCATGGATCTGCGGTTTGGTCTGTTCAGGTTTAGGCTAAATCCATCAATAAACGTGAGCTCCTCAGATTTGTCATCACTTGCAGCTCAAGACGTGCTGGAAACTTTATCCCAATGTCAAGCGTATCTTCGGGGCATTAAGTGTCACCATCCAAGGCTGGCTTTTTCTAATAATAGCATTTGGTGGGAGTAAGCCGGTTGATTGGGAGACTCTGTTCCTGCACAGAGAGACTCTGAATTTGCACTTTGGCTATTTTACAAGGTGATACGCAATAAAAACACTCTCACACACAGTAGATTTATTAGCAGAGTGTTGTCGGGCTACTCCAGCTCATGTGTTGCATCTGGCAGGTCAAAACATGGGCTTGTGGTTTGGAGCGTCTCATCTCCAAAAAACACCGCTCTCCCAGAAAACACAAGCAAGAAACAGCAAGATTAAAGTTAAAAGCAAATCAGTGGAGACTGTTCAAGGTTGCAAGGTGGGGAGGATCAAGCTCGCCCTTGTTTAGCCTGTCAAAATAGCCTTATTTTTCAAACGTGAATAATTCTTTCTGCTTAAAAGTGATGACTTTATTGGACTTTTATCTCACTGTTGTGTTTATGCCAGCTCTTTCATTTTGCTTTTTAGTCCGACAGCAGAAAATCCAGACAGAGGTCCAAGAAGACATCCTGGGAATGATTATAAATAAAAGAGAGACTGTGTGGTCAAGATAACGTGCATACAAGAAATAAGGGCCTAAAAAAAAGATAAAAACCTCCTAGTGAGGCTGCTGGGGGGGGGAGCAGCTAGCAATTTCAGTGCAGCCTAAGAGGAAACCTCATAAAAGCCTAATTAACAATAAGCTCGTTGAATGCGGCGATGAAAGCGTGACGCCACCGATAGCTAAACTGTCAAAACTCCAACAAAGCCTGAACTATTTCCTTAAGAAGTTCCTTTTGGGCCAAGTTAGACCAACAGAAACACTGTTGAGCTTTTAAACGGACGCTTGGAGACAGAGAGAGGGAGAGACAGGACCAGTTGTGAAGCAACACCAGTGTTTGGACTGTAAATGTTCCATGCACAAATATGTAGAAGCTGGTGGGGGCTTACACAACATTTACCAGAGATTTCACATCCTTATACGGCTTTGATAAGGTCAATGTAAGGAAATCATGAAAAAACAACTTCCTTTATATTACCTGGGTCCTATGAGAAAGATTAACGCCCAGTGTTTGACATAAAAATTTAGTCAGATAAAAATGAAAAAGAAAGCAAGTCGGAAAAGTGGCATTTTAAAACAGCTGAGGAATCATGCCTGGCCTCTGAGAGCTGAAAAGATATATGTGAGTGAAACTTTGATCAATGAATAATATTATTGTTTAGAGAAAATGAAAGGTGGGACCCTGACATCATTAAGCATGTGTGTAAGAGCTGCTACGCTGCGCGATTCAAAAACTAAAGGGATGCAAGTAGGAAATTCAGAAAAAACTTAAATAAAACTTAAATAAAAAAGAAAGGGAAAAAAATGGGAAAAGTCAAACAGCAAAGACAGCAGATAACCAAAAACACTCCATCCATCCATCCATCATTCTATCGCAGGCCAACACAGAGACTAACAGGTCAAACCATTCACACACACACTCTCACCTAAAGAGAATTTAGAGAAGCCAATTAACCAAACAATCATGATTTTGGACTGCAGGAGGAATTTGGAGTACCCGGGGAGAACCCACACATGCACAGAGAGAACAGACAAACTCCATGCAGAAAGATCCCGGGCCGGGAATCGAACCCCTACTGCAAGGCAGCTGTGTTACCCACTGCTCAACTGTGCAGCTCACCAGAAAACAGAAAAAAAACATAGGCACATTAGCTGTGACAAAAAGAAAAGATTCAAATCTGGAACACGAACACTGAGCTAAAACGTTTCATTGTAGGTTTTGTGGTCACGGTTTTCGGTTCGGTTCGGTATATGTTGATTGTTACACTGGAAAAACATCGAAATTTAGATACCTTTTTTTTTTCTTAAAATAAGTACATTTGTTCTTGGATTCAGTAGGTAAAAGAGAGATTTTGCCAAGGAGCAAGACAATTTACACTTACAATAAGAAAACACAATTGCATTGTCTTATTTCAGGTGCATTTTAACTAATTCGCTTATTTTAAGAGCAAAAATACAAACTATGTCATTTACCTACTCAAATTAAGGGTAAATACACTTAATTTAAGATATTTCTACTTATTTTTAGATCCCTTTTCCAGTGTACCCCGAAATCCCATAAAAATTAATGAAATTAATGAAAAAATCCCAACAAATTAATGAATTGTAATTATTTTTAATGATCCGCGGAAACTCTGGATCATTTGCTGCTTTGAATTTAATTATCTCGCGCATGCCCTCTACGATCTCCAAGGAACTCAGAGCGGAGCGGACGGGAGCCACAGCTGAGGCTGTAGCTTTGCTTTGTGCAGGCGGTCTGGAGCGCAGCGGGGTGGAGCGGAGCCCCGACAGAGTATGTGGGATTTCGGGGTTAGCATGACATGTTGGTCGTATTACTGTTAGCATAAACAAAACGTGTTGCACAATGTTGCACTTTTATCCACAACTTTCTTTCCGCCGTCATCGTAGGTCACTCTAAATGCAAAGCGGTCCCATACAGCAGACCTATAAAGTGCTGCTGGCGCGTCTTTCAACTCCTGTTCTTTTTCACTCGCCATACCCACACAATTCTCCACAACAACTGATTTTTTTCTGCTACACCCGGCTCCGCTGCTCCGCTTCTTCTTCTTGTTTAGTACTGGTGATTGGCTTTGGTCGCAGTACTGCCACCTTCTGCTCTGGAGTGTAAACGCTTCGCCTATGAGAAAAAGGAGCAGCGCATTAACCGAACGCAACACACGCAAACCGAACCGAGACAGTCGATCCGAACGGTTCGGACGGTTTTCATAAACCGTTCCATCCCTAGTGTAGTGGTAATGTTTCAGCCAGTTAGAAAGAAAAGCAAGCCTAGTTTAGCTTTCATCTGACCTGCAGATGCTTTTCAGGAGTCCCTTGTTTTTGCCTTTAACTGGGATCTCTAAAACGATTTTGATACATTTAAAGAGCATTTATATTAATTCCAGGGAAGTTGCTTGCTGTAAGCAATTGCTGTTATATAAGATCCTAATAAAACATGTTTGTGCCTTGACACAGAAAATTTTAAGTATAAAAGCTTCTTTAGAATACATCTAAATCCGACCGAGCATTTTATAACATGTTGGCTGTGAAGTGTGGCCACATTTGGCTCCAAGTAATGCATCACACATTTAGGCTGAACATGTGCTACATGAAAAGCCGCTGCGCACATATGACATTAAACAGTTGTTCATCTGTGGAAATAAATGTTCGCAGGGGGAATTCCCAAATCAGAGCAGTTTGGAAGAGAGCATTTAATACTTAAGTCACGACATGACAAGAAGCTTCTTGTTATGTTGTTTCTGATGCTACGGAAACGCTGCTTGTCAGAGTGGTGGGGTTAGGAGGAACGGTGAAAAGATGGAGGAATGTCAGAGGAGCCGCTGGACAGGAACTCAGCCTGAGTGGTGAATGGAGGAAAAAAAAAAAAAAGAGGGTGGTCGACGCCAGACACAGAGGGCTTTTGTGTTTCCCTATCAGCTGGAAATCACTAACAACACCGCAGCCCACCACCCCACCAGGAAAGTGTGTGTGTGAGCGTATAAACAGCATGTCAGTGACTGACATTTGCTTTTCTATAGTTGGCTGGAAGGCAGAGTAAGATAAGAGCGTGCTCCTCTGAGGCTGACTTGTTTCCTTTGGTTTTAAACAGATTTGGGTGTTTGCTGATCTAACACAAAGAGAAAAATGATCCATTTTGTAAGGGTGACGTCACGGCGTCTTCCTCATCATCTCAACTTGATTTCAAGTTACACCCTTGATATAATGAAATATTAGAAGTAGGATCGCCATTGTATAGGAGTTATTTTTTGTTGTTATTTCCTTCAGTAACAGTATTCAGACAAGAAATGTCTTGCTGTAAAAAGGTGACGAAGGCAGAGGTCCAAATATTAGGAATTTAGATTAAAAGCCCCTCTTAATGGGGAGACCACTTTATTTTAATGCATTACGCAACACCTAATTTGAGGAGTGTTGGCTTAGTGGGTTCGATTCCCACAGGCTCCACTCTGGGTTCCTGTTCAAAGACCCTTTGACCATAGAACCACACTATGGCAGCCCACTGCTCCCAAAGGGGATGGGTTAAAATTCAGAGAATGGATTTCCCGACTGTGGGACAATAAAGGGATTTACATTACATTAGTGTCACCTTTCCACTTTTCTAAGAGTATTTACAACAATATAGCCTACCATTATCATTTTGTTGCATATCTCTCGAATTTGAATAGATTACAAGGATGCATGACCTATCTATGAAATTGATACTGTAGCTTAAATGGTCGTATCGTGTGTCTGATGCATTATAACAAATTTATGTTGCCAATAAGGCTACGTTCACACTGCAGTAAATTTTTTGTGTGAAATCCGATTGTTTTGCATCGTCATTCATATTTCCAAAAATGCAGCTTGTATGTGATCTCCCTTGTGAACGCCTGTGCAATTGAGGATGCAATGGCGCCACATGTAGTGACTGTGTTTACGGAGGTAGACATGGATGGTAGCGCTGGAGCGCTTCTTGGAAAAAAAAACACTATCCACCTTATCGTCTGCCATGGTTGTTGTTTTGCTTTTTCTTTTCTTCCTCCAGTCGCTGGACAAACTTCTGTATCCTATTCCACTGTCACCATCTTCGTGCAGCGAATTGCACCATTCAGTACCCCAAAAAGTCAGGTAAGAGCAAACACAAGATAACTGGGTTACTGAGCAGGAGACTGAGCAGCGTTGTCAGATATGGAATGAATCAGACATTCTCCAGGCTTTAGTCTTGTGAGCTGAAGCTAAAACTTTGCACAGTCTCCACTCTGTCTGGGTTTTTTACTCTCTAACATGCAGATAATGTCTATAAAATTTCATGGCAATTTGTGGATTAAGAGCAAATAAAAAAACACCAAAGAAAACCCCTTCATCGATATCTTTGACCTCTTCGCCTTGAAGCTACACTGACTATCAAGAAAGTACCAATTGTCCCTACTTAATAGTTTGCTTTTGTGTGATATCCCAGGAACAGATGCAACACTGATCAAGCAGGTAATGATGTAATAATATCGTGTTTGTACTCTATTCACTCTGCTTAATGCTCTGACTAATGCTGGTTCCCAAAACTTTGATGTTTGCCTGTTTTAATCAAAAGACACTTTCTGCACTGAAGTTTTGCCAAAGAAACTCAACAAAACCTTAATAACCCATTAAGATGCAGAAGGCTCACATGTTCGATCACTTAATTTGATTTCAATGCGTCTGAAACCTCATTTCAATGCTTGTAAATTAATAATATACTATCCAGTATTAAGTTTTATTTTATGATAGGGTAATTCCAGATCATTAAAAGCCCCTTTTCTGAATATTTTTTTCTCTGGATTATTTTACATCATAAGCCCTGCAGCTAGAACGTTTTCTTTTGAAACTTCCACTTAATAAAACACAGATAGAGCGCAAACGAGTAACTTTAGCCATTCTGTAAGCAAAACACTTTGGGGGATTTTGGGAAACACTCTTTATCTCTTTATCCTTACAACAATACTGGATTGGGTTCATCAAGTTTTGAAAATAAAATTTTTCTTCAAAATCCCCCTTTTTTATGTTGATTATGGATACTGAGGTTATGAAAACCTCCCATCCTCCATTGCAGTGCTAGCAAGTTACGTTTGAAAAAGGAAGCGCCTCTCGGATTTTAGTCCTTTTATTTTTTGCAGCTTCCTCCATCCTCCACAGCGTCATGCATGGCAACTTGTGAAACATGCATTTTTCTAACAGAAAAAGCCAGACATACCTTAAGGGATAGCTTATGGTTGGTAGGGGGTTGAATAAAAGACCAGTTTTAGCACCAATTT
This sequence comes from Cyprinodon diabolis, assembly GCA_030533445.1. Classification (NCBI taxonomy): domain Eukaryota; kingdom Metazoa; phylum Chordata; class Actinopteri; order Cyprinodontiformes; family Cyprinodontidae; genus Cyprinodon; species Cyprinodon diabolis. Next base: position 14,912,197 of record CM060075.1, on the reverse strand, counting down.
CAAATGTTGCGTTTAAGAGATCCCGTGGTCTTTTATATGCCAGATATATCAAGTCCAAGGAGACAAATTAGTTCAGTCAGATTCTTTCTGAGAGATATCAAAACAAGATAAGACCCAGCTCAAACAAAAAAAAAATGAAAAAAAGTTCCTTATTTTGTTTGGTCCTTCAATTAAATTAAGCATATAAAAAAACCCTGCAGAGTTCAAAGTCTTCCTTTGTTCCTTTCTTTGCAAAGAAAACTGATTTATGGTGATAGCGATCCAGCGCTGTGCAGCAGCGGGTGCAGAGGCTTTCGAAGGTTAAAACCTGCAAACTGTCTGTCCGCACCCAGCTCAGCTATCTCCAAACACCTGTTTTGCATCATCGGTACAAAGCCAAATATTTGCTGTGACATCACTGCTGCATGAGGGAGCGGATACAGTGATACAGCTTTACCAATACACATACACACGAGGGGGGGACCAACGGAGCGTCGCTTCTCTGAAGTTCTTGATTAGATGAAAACACGATAGAGCCTGACCGTTCGGGTAACCTTCAGTATCATATGTTCTTCATCAGCAGGTCAGGGGCATCAAGATGGATCGTTGGCAGTAGGGGGCTTGGAGCTGCAGCCTCAGACCGTTAAAGCTACATATTTCACCTTTAAAAGGCACTTAGGAAGCCTGTTGGTTTCAATAACAGACAAACTTGACAAGCCTTTTTCTTATGACCTCGTGACAGTAGGTGGATGTAGGCAGTGCTTTCTGTCATCATCATGGTGATCCAAAACGACCAATAAAAGCATGTTCCACCACCATAAAACAGACAGACAAAAAGTGTGCCCACTGATTTATTGCAATGAATTTTACATTTTAAATGTGGAATTTTATTCAATTTAGTTTATTTTTATAGCGCCAATTCCCAACACGTCATCTCAAGGCACTTTTCTTTTCAACCAGATCATACAGTCAGATTGATTCAAAGTTTTCTATCTAAGGAAAACCAGTTGATTGCATCGACTCATTGACTAGAAGGCAATCCCTCACACTAAGCATGCTTGTAGCGACAGTGGAGAGGAAAAACTCCCTTTTAACAGGGAAAAACCTACACCAGAACTAGGCTTGAACCCCAGTCGGCCATCTGCTGAGGCCGACTGGGGTTCAAGGAGACAGAAGCAGACATAGAAAAAGCTCAGCGAGAACATGCAAACTCCATGCAGAAAGACCCCGGGCCGGGAATCGAACCTTCTTGCTACAAGGCAGCAGTGCTACCCACTGCCCCACTGAGCAGCCCAGGGCTCAGAACCTTCCCAAGGAAAATGAGAGAACTAACATCTGAGGATGAGGACAGCCATAACAGTTTGCCACAAGCCATGTGGAAAACGCTGCTTAGCTCAGATTTAACACTAGAAAAGCACTCATAGAACGCATACCTCCGCCAAGCAGCACGTTTTGCCTCATATTGTGACCTACACCTATAGCTAAAACTTGCACAACTCTGGATCATGACTTTTGCTGTCAATAGTCACTGATGCCACCCCCTGGTTTTGGAGGCTAAAGCTTGTTTCCTTCATAAATCACTATCTCAAAATGTTAAACAATCCTGTATCCGGAATATGATCTGGATCATTACCAAAATGTAGTGGATTGTTCTTTAGTGTGAGGAGCACCTCTGGTTGAAATTACATTAAAAGCTGTTAACTTTTTAAGTTCTCCTGTACACAAACAGACAAACATATACACACACAAACTCTCCTAAAACCATAACCTCCTCGGCGGAGGTTAAAAAAAAAAAACGCTACATGCATATATCCTGAATACTAACAGATTTGTCATCACCTGGAGCAGACCATGACTCAACATGAAGGTGGGGTATATTTTGCTGTAGAGATAATCTGATTCAACAGGGAGAGAAAAGTGTATTAGAGTTTGTGGTAGGACTGGGCAATTACTTGCATTTGCACCATAACCGCTATTTAGCAATAGCAATTTCCATCCATGGAAAAACTGAAACCATGAGGTAAAACATCTACATACTTGTGCTTATTGCAAAGGAAATCGCAATAAAATCGTCATCACAATATTGGTTGGAAATAAACACAATTTAGATTTTTGGCAAAATCATTCACCTGTACTTTGTTATAAGAAGTGTAGAGCTTAAAACATGGCTAAAGAAGAAACAATGAATTACTGGACAAAAATTCCTCCATCTTGGTTTTGGGAGGGACCAAAAACGGATTAAAAGTTTCTCTTTCTATAAAGGATGACGCGGTATTTCTCTTTCAACAGAAAAATTATACTGACCTCCCTGAAGTTTAAAGGTAAATTCCTTTCCCTGGCTCTGTTAAAGGTGAAATGGCTCAGGGCTGAAGGCCGTGACCCTTTCGACTGAACGAAGAGGAGGATACATTCTTCCTCCAGCAAAAATAACTGCTGCTCAGCCATTATAGCAGCAAGGCATTTTAACAGCCTGTCTTATATAGACTGTTAAAACCCACCAAGGTGTTTTATCAATATACACATTTTTTGTTGAAAACCAAACAGAAAGGATCAAATGGTGGGTTCGCAAAAAAAGAATTTAAAAAAAGAAAGAAGCTAAACTGAGATTAATGAAGAGTGAAGCTAAAACCTTGGAGAGGATATATGAGCTAAACGTGGTACGCATTCCTGCCACATTTAGTTCCTTTAACCCCATCCCCGAGCGCTATCCATCACTCCAGCTGCAGTACTATGCTGGGAGACCCTCTCAGCAGGTGAGTATCTGTGACTGCTTTTTGGAAAAGATGACAGACAAGGTAGAGCCAGAAACATAACAAGACATGACTACTTTAGCACTGTTACTTCCTTCTCCTCATCTCTCCTTTCTTCTGTCCTGCTGTGTTTTCAACTCTTTTGTACCTCCTTAGTGGTGAGATTGGGTTCCTCAGAAGGGATGATAGTGGAGATGGAATCAGTATTCACCACTGAGCACAGCTGTATGCTTTTCATGCAACTTTATGGAGGTTTGGGGCTCACTTGGCTGAACCACAGACTCACAATTCATATCTAAAATTAAACCGGATGCTAGTAAAATAGATATTATTTTTAAGTAGGGTTTGGCAATATTCTTACTCCATTTCCATGACGGCTCCGTACACTGTTGTGAGGATCTATGTAAGAAGTAATGTTTGAGTTTCCAAAAAGAACAGACTCTATGAGCCCGTTTTCAATCCAAGTGATTTCCTCGAATCAGGGGAGGTCATCCAAAATATGTATTCTAGGGAATTTAGGTCTATACTCTGTTTCTGCTGAATAATTACTGGTGCTGAAGCATGTCAGCAGACTTTGTGACCTTAGGAAGTTAATAATTGTGTGTCGCTGTGTTGCCACTGAACCAGGTCTAGCTGTTTGGCTCACATACATGAATCACTACTGTGGTGTTGTTTATGAATTTAATCATCAGATATTTCTGTTACATCTGTGTTAACAGATTGAACCATGGGGAGCTGGGCACACAGCCTTGAGGAGCCCCAGGACTCTAATCGAATAAGAACAAAATTGTCTGTGGATTTGCTTCCATGACCACATTATAACCATAAAAATGTAAAAAAAAAATAAAGTTCTACATATTTTGCACATAAAAATTATGTTAAAAATAATCTATACAAATTAGTAGCTTTAGACAGACTAAACATCAAACTAATATTAAAGTATTGTCATGTTCTTGTCACCGACTGCATTATTGATTCACTCCATCCACCAGCCAGTTTTCATTATCATTCATAAGATCCACCTGTTCCTACTTAAACTGCTTGGTCCCAGCTATCAGTGCCAGATTGTTTGAGCCGTAGGAGAGAGTTCTCTAGCGTACCCGGGTGTGTTTATTCTGATCACCTGATCCTGATTAGTTTCTGCTCCTGGAGTTCTGAGTTTGCCTGCCATGTTCTGATCTGTTTACCTGACCTTTCTTCCGACTTCCTTTGGATTCTGCCTGCTAACGACCGTGGATCTGTCTACCGACCCCGGCTCGTATTTCCCTTCATTACCCCTTTGGATCTCTGATCTCCTGGCCTGGACTTTTGCTGCCTCATTGACACCGGCTTTGGATTCTCCTTTCGGATACTCTTGCTCTTCCTTGTCTGCTGGCTTCTGCTCATCAGTCTGCTCTGCAGCTCTTTTGGCTTCAATTCCTGGAACGTTCTGGGCAGCTCCCGCCGCAAGGTGTGGAAAATCTTCCAGCTTGATTCCAGTCCTTCCTCTGGGCTCAGACCTAAACTTAATAAACAGGTTAGTGACTCACATGCTCGCTATTGTTCCCCATTAGAGTTTCGTGGTCACTAACCTGAGTTTCTCCCTCTACAGAGATTCCAGCCATCTAGTCCTAGCTGCTGAGCCGCAGATCTCTGTGCTTTTAAAAATAGCTTTTTATAAATTTCTTCAGTCTTGCCTGCATTCTGGGTCCAACGTTCTGAGTCCTGACAAATATATACATTAAATGGGTTCAGCAATGTTCTTTATCTTTAGAGAAGACTCCTAGATGACTGCAGAGACAAATCTTCACCTACAAAACCTTTTCTTTGTCTTATTTAGTACGTAACTTGGTCACAGTGACATCAACACTGAGATTGAGCCACTTTGCAGCAAAAATGTTTATACACCTTTTTAATGACAAATCTAATTCTGGCAACTAGGAGTTAATACCCTGAAACATTAAATGCAGTTTCTTTTCTTTCCTAATCTTTACTACTTTTGTCCTTTTTTAGGTCTGAAAAGGCATTCTTTTAAAGCATTTCTGGAGGCCAAATGGTCTCATTGCCTTATTGAGAAGGGGGAAACGGGAAAACAAAGACGCAATTATGTGGAGCCCGACTTCCAAAAGTCTGTAGAAAATCAGAAAGAAGTTAAGACGTCCAAAACTGTCGTTTTTACCAACCCCTCTGGCAACCTTGTATCAAAACCAGGAGAAAAAAAAGTCTTGCTTAAGTTACCACACAGATTGGCCAAGCTGAGCACAGTTTGCTGCCGCAACCACAGATGGGATTTGAAACGCCTACGTGTGAATAAGAATCCAACCGAAGAACTAAAGCTCTTTCTGGGCAAAGGTCTGTCGGCAAGGAAAATGGTCCCAGTGAAAAACAAAATCCTTTGCCTCCGGCATGGTCTTTCATTAGTTACATAAAATTTTCAACATTGAATTTGAGCAATTAACGAACAACCCTTTCTCTTTCCTTGACCTCCACCTCAGTTGTTGAACTTTTTCCCATCCAATCTCTCATCTGATTTCTATCCTTTCATAGTAATGGCGTCTACAATCCTTCTACCCTGTTATTTTTTCCCATAAATCATTTCAATTATTCCTCCTCCCAGTGTCTCCACCGTGGGTCTTTTTGTTTGTTTCCCATCTGTGGTTCTCGGCATATTTCCCTACACTCAAAGCTCTGGTGGTCTGCAACATTCAGGACTATGTCTGTCACTCCTCACCAGACCTCCATGTCACTATCATCATCATCATCATCCCGTCATCAGAACACGCAGGCATTTGTCAAATCATCGTCATCTTTGCTCTTTCTTATTAAGTGCAGCTTGTGGCTATGTTTATAGTCTGCACGTGCTCTGCTGAGGGATATGCATAGTCATATTTTATTTGGCCAGCAGCGGGCCAACAGTGTTTAACGCTAGCTTTTATTAGCTTATTTTCTCTCAATCTCATATTACTACTCCTTTTTCTCTTTTATTATGGTCTTTTCTGTTCTCCTTCTTTTTTTAATTTATATAAGTAACACAAACCTGCAGAACTGTGTCTGCAACCGGCTCCACATTTTATCAGTGGACAGAATCTATATACAACTAAACCTTAGTGCAGAACTTCACTCACTCATTCAAGGAGGTATTTAAACAAACACTCTTAAACAACTTTATTAGGTACACCTGATAAAATACTTGTTGCCCTGCTTAATGACTTACATGGCAGTGACTCAATATTTTTAGGTGTATAGATGAGGTGACTAGACTTTTAGCTGTGCATCATAAGGAGACACCAGTCTTCTGTTCATTAAATCTCAAACAGATCACCTTCAGGATGTGCTGAATTGGGAAATACTGATCTTGGATGCAGCAGCTGTGTGGTGCTATTATGACTATATAAAAACCAAAGTCAACTGATTGCGTGCCTTGAAAAATGAAGGCCAATCATATTCCATACTAACACCACTTTGTGTCAAAGCAGTCATTGTATGCATATGTGCATATGTTTAGGGGCTCTATAAAGTGAGAGTTCACAGTAGACAACGGTTTATTAGAATCTCTGCTTATAAAACTGGACAAACTATGAAAACATTGGAATGTATAATGTTGCACTAGAGGGGTGCTATGAAGTGAGAGGCTGCAGGAAGTCCAATAATTCCCAGGAATTTCCTATTTCTCTTGTAGATGGCAGATCAAAAATCCTGTTGACACCAGCTGAGAGCTTATAAAACTTTGGCAACTAGGAGTTCTAAATGCATCTGCAATAAGTAAACTAAAATAGTTATAGACAATCTTAGACATACTTATTTTATGAACAGCAACATATAAACTGCTGCTGTTCAAAAATTCTTGAATTGCACTGCTTAAAGTCATAGGGAAGCGGCTGTTCCAAACGTTTCATTTCCGAATTCTCCCAAGTGGTGCCCGACTTGTGAATAAGTGAATAAAGTCAATGTGATTGGTCGTTTATCAAGGGAGCGGGATTGTTGTGGCGGAAAGTTTGCAAGCAATTTTGATTGTGGCAGGTTTGTCAGAAGCCTTTTGCTAACCAGTTAGCAACTTAGTGCTAGTAGGTTCCAATGGGAAATTCCTTTGGGACCAAGTAGCACTAAATTGGTGACTTAGAAACGACACTGTCAAGGAACCCTATGGACAGCGGAAACATGCAAGAGGAGGAGAGTTTTGTGTCGGAGGTCATGGATGTCATACATTTTTTATTTAGAGGAGGAAAGCGGGGACGAAGATGTTGTGGAAGAGGACGCCAGGGCGGCAGAAGCTTGGTTTGGTGTAGAAGCCTTACAGCCGTACATGTTTGAGCCCTTGCCTCGCAACGCTGCCAGTTCTGTTAGCTCTACGCCTGCTAAAGACACAGACGTCCATCCCCTTGAACACTGGGACAGAACTCAATGGGAAAGGAAATTATTCTTGTTTCTTATTTCAACCGTTTCGTATATTAGCTCCGACATATGAATCAAGATGCTATGACCGAAAAAAATTTGATTGACAGATGACCGTTGATAGATGATTGGCTGAATTTAGGTGTACAAGCTGACGTATAACTAACTGGCCGGGATAAAATAATGGAAAAAAACAAAACTTTTCTAACTTTAGGGACAATATCGTCTGATCAAGAGTACATTTATAGACATGTTTAAGCCAGAATGATTTGACATTTAAATATGACTTCCCTACGACTTTAAGGTGTTTTTTTTTCAGAATCTATTCTTTACTTTTTTGGACATTTGTTATGATATGTACCCATAGCAACCATTTTTTTATAGATGGGAGAAGCTCATTAACATATCTAAAGATGAAATACTTAAACTACTTCGTCAAGTAACAGCTGAATTGAAAAAGTGGTGCAGAGGATGCAGAACATAACATTGACGCTGTCTCTTCCATTACTCATTATGGGCAATGCTTTGTGACCATAGTAGCAGACAGACATTTAAAGAAGGCTGGAAAACTCATTGGGGAGCCCAGGTCCAGATCGGGTGCATGACAGACCGCTACAGAAGATCCTACCGGGCTACAGCTGTCAACATCTACTAAAGGTCATTGAGAAAAAAGGAGATCAATTACTACAACAGTTCATTTCGCTTTGGGATTAATATAGTATTTTTTAATTGAATTGATCTGAATTGAACTGAATGGAAACACTTCAGTGGGAGCATATCTAAGAATGAACCAACTTAGAGTCCTGCAGTTATTTTCTCTGATAAATCCTTCTTTTGACTCTCTGGCACATCTGGAAAACCATTTGTCTAGAAAACATGACTGATAATGTAAGTTCTATGTCATGTCAACAGTGAAGCATTCTGATACAATCCATGTGTGGGGTTGATTCTCATCCAAGGGAGTGGACATCTTTACAAGTCTACCCAAAAACACTGCCAAGAATGAAGCAGGGGATTAAAATGGCCTCCAAGAGACACTTCCCCAGACAACCCAGACACATTTCAAGGATGATCTTTGCATTTTCTGGGATGATGGAGCACTCTGTCATGAGATGGAAGTGATGACAGGGTGACTCAGGACTCATAAAAAGAAATCTTGGATATGTGTTTCTAAAACTCCTGGGAAGGATGTGTGGTCACTTCCCAAAACTGACTAAGCAGGGACCAAAAATTAGTTTACCAGATCATAATGGAATGTAAAACAACCATTGTACAATTTCATGCATTTTTGATCCACGATTATGGTACAGCTTTACAGCAAAGGGTAATTAAGAACAAATTTTATTCCTGAAAATTGTCTCAGCAATAACGATGGACAGTATGAACTGTAAAAATACAGTTTGGTATTTATATGATGACAACAAAAACGCAATGTTTTTACAAAAGCATCCTATGTTTTCAGACTGCAAAAAGTCAAAGCACCACATTATAAAAACCGCTCTGAGGGCCGGATTTATCAAGATCCAATTTCGCGTGCAGTAATTTGCGCTCGCAAACTGGAATTTTGCGCAAGGGGCTAAACCATGCTTTGCAGGTGATTTAACAAGAGTGATTGCGTAACTGGTGGCAGGTGCAAAACTGTTGGAGACACCCTATTTAAATGATGGTCTTGCGCGTTTTGTGGTTTGCGGCAAAGCAGTTTGTAGTTTGTACAAACTAGTGCATTAAGAAATTTAAATCTTACAGTGACCCCCAAAAAAAAAAAAAAAAAAAAAACATATATATATATATATATATATATATATATGTATATATATATATATGTATGTATATATATATATATATATATGTATATATATATATATGTATGTATATATATATATGTATATATATATATATATGTATGTATATATATATATATATATATATGTATATATATATATATATATATATAAAGAAAAAACTATGGCAACCTTTATTCCCTAAGGTGGTATGTGGCTGAATTTCTACTTCACTGCAGTAAAAAAAAAAAAAAAAAAAACTGGTGTTTTGTATTGGCCTGTAGAAAAATGCACATACCAAATGGCTCACAACAAGTGACCGTGGCTGAGATTACTGCGCGTACGCATCCCCGCAGCATTGGCATGTTGTTCCACAGGCGCAGGGGGGAGGTCGGGGTTCTCCGGTAGGGCGTCAGGGCGACATGGCATTTAGAACGTCGCACAGCACTTCTGAAAAACGAGATTGGGAGATCCCAGCTCTCGCTGCAACCGTACGCTGGAATGACCCAGATGCAAAAAAGTGCAATGTTGCAAGGAGTTTTGTGATATCTGGTATTGCGTGGGTCCTCCTTGTGGCTGGCTCCAAATCCATTCGGAGTTCCCCCAACAGCTCCGAAGGCAATGCTGGATAAACGATATGTTTTGATGATCGTTTCCTCGTTCATTGCAAAAATATTTACACGGAGTGAAAAAATGCGTTCTCTGCGTCTCTTTGCTTCATTTCGATGTCTCCTTCTTGCGACAATAACCGCTGCCATGTGTGCGCAATTACGCATACAGACCATTTGCACCTTCTTTTGAAACGTGTTAAATATAGAGTCAGATACCGTTAGCAAAATTTCTTTCAGGTTTGACAAATCACTTTGCGAGTGCTAAATTAATATATTTACATGTTCTCCTCCCACAAGATGCACTTTTGCGTGTAAACGCCCCATATTGCATATTCATTGCAGAAAAAGTACTAAATGGATAAGAGGCGCTATTTAGCACGTTTTAAAGACCAAATCCTTTTAGCACGCTGTTGATAGATCAGTTTGTACATTTTTTAGCGTGCGCAGTGAAATAGCTCACGTTTTTATACACGCAAACCTTTGATAGATCCGGCCCTAAGTATACACATCTATAATGAAAAAGGATGCTCATCATACAGTATACTGTGAATATAGAAAATCAAATGAAACATAAGTAATAGTTATTTATCGCCAATTGCTTATTGTATTAAGAGTTATAGATACAGAAAAAATGGTGAACTTTTATATATATTGTTTTCAATTTCAACAGAAATTGTCAGGAGTCCAATTCAGTCAATTAGCTTTTTTTCCAGCTAAGCCTTCTGTTAAAATCTGAAACTCCTTTGATTTGGTTCCTGAACTGCAGTGGAAAATAAGGTTGTTATTAGTTAAACAGTAACAAAAAGGTCCAGACTTCTCATTTAGGATAGGGTGATAAAGTCATATCTGCCTTTTATTTGAATCTGAAAGAGTACTTGTTGTGCAACAGTGACCTTTTCTGTTATTACATCTACAGCCAGACTTCCAAGTTGTGTCTTTATCGCTGAAGAGCAGAGAATATAAATTACCGTAATGACCTGAATATATGACGACCCTGATGATAAGACGACCCCCTCTTTGTCAGGACCACTTTTTAGGAACAAAACAAAAAGACCAAATAGAAAAAAAAATGTATTTGGTTTAAAGAAACTATTTTATATTGAAGTGCTTATAACTTGATTGAAATGATATTGCACTGAAAGATTTGTGCAATTAAACAATAAAAAGCAAAAAACACAGTAATGACATTTTATTGAAATCTTGCAACACTTCAACTTGAATGCAAGCTGAGCTTTGCTCATGGAATGTCTCAAAAACCCACATGAGGGTTTTACAAACAGACGTTATCTGCCTCGCTGCATCGCTGTCACTCCTTTTCTCATCCTGCAGCTCTGCTATTTTTTAAAATTTTCTTTTGCTTTTCCTATTTTTTCTGTCTTTTTAAACGTGACATCTTCTGACATTGCACTCCACAACTCTGTATTTCTTTGCTGCCTGCTTGTTGCCTCTGCAGCGTTGACCACCATTATTTTATAATAGTCGTCATAAGTCCGCCTCAAATGTCTCCAAACTTGTCTGACTTTTGATCCACTCCGTTCTGGGCAGCGACTCTCCATTTGTAGCGTCTTTGTCACTTCTTCTCTGTTGTGATGGAAAGATCACCCCAGCCACAGTGAGGTCACTGGTTTACAAAAAATGGCATCCTCTGCTGTTGCGTTCGTCTAGCCACTCCAGAAAACTGTCAACCTGTATAATTGGCTAGACCCCGATTCTAAGACGAACCCATATTTTCACATCTTTTTGACGTATAAAAACCCCTTTTCTTATATTCCAGCCAATACGGTAATATTTGAAGAAGAAAAAAAATATGTGTTTCTTGCCCATGCAGCCGGGTTCATTCAATCCCCAGGATCCCAACATAAATTCATTTGACTCAAATTTCAAAATTCTAACCCCATAGTTTATAGGTTTACTGTCCAATTTTGGATCAGTATTATGTTACTGTGTCCTTATGGACTTCGTTATACTTATCAAAGATTCTTCTCAGTTAGCACGCTCTGCTCCATGGTGGATTTTGTGGTGGATTTCATGATAGTGAGATGATGAGTTCCTGCTGCGTTAAAGCATGATACTTTCTCTTCCATGGTCCATAGTTGGTAGGGTTATTTTCCTGGAATGCTGTAGTTGATTTGGACTCAACATGTTATCATAAATTTTTTTTGCAGATGCTGCTGTTCCAGAAATCCTGATTTGTGTCTAAGATCTATATGGTAAACTTTACGCAGATCTTTTCTTTGGAGAGCAAAGTCTTTTCCCTGTAAAACTCTTTATGGAACTTAAAGTCATAGGGAAGCGGCCGTTCCAACTGTTGCATTTTCGAATTCTCCAGAGTAGTGCCCGACTTTACACGAGTGAATAAAGTGAATGTGATTGTTCAGTTATGAAGGAAGCGGGATTGTTGTGGTGGAAGAATCGCAAGCAAGTTTGGTTGTGGCCTGTTTGTCGGAAGCATCTTGCTAACCAGTTAGCAACTTAGTGCTAGTAGGTTCTCAATGGGAAATTCCATTGGGACCAAGTAGCACTAAATTGGTAACTTAGAAAATGATTCTTATTTCTTATTTCAAACACTGCGTATATTAGCTGCGACATATTAATCAAGATGCTATGACCGAAAATATTTGATTGACAGATGACTGTTGATATATGATTGGCTGAATTTAGGTGTATAAGCTGATGTATAACTAACTGGCCTGCATACTTTTGGAGTATGCCAGTTAGTAAGCCAGAATGATTTGACATTTAAATATGATTTCCCTACGACTTTAAAAGCTTTTAGTGTCTAACATTTTCTCTTTAGATCTAAGACTGTTTTATAATTGATATTTTTTAAATTTCAATAGTTTGATCCTGTTACGTAAATGTATTTGTTTTCTTAAAATGTAAATAAAATCCACAGCTTCGCAAATGTGTTTTAAAAGAGACCAACCCCTGGTCAGGAATTTAAGATCCTTTAGGCATTATAACAATGAACCATTATGCTTCTGATTTGCTGTTCTGTGATGATAGTTGTGTTTGTGAGAAAGTTTGAGAATGTGTTGCTCCATTTAAACAGTACTGAGCAATAAGTATCATACATAATTTATTTTATGTAGGATATTTATAGGGATAAAATGATGCTTGCTCTAAAGCAAAAATGTTAGGATACCCGCTAAGGGCTTCTGCCGTAGTTGAAAATCTACATCTTCAAGTTTCTCACTGAAGCATTTTATAAGGAAAGAGATGGCGCCTGTTCGGTCTGCCAACTCGCTATGACCACCATCTTGGCTTCATCTGGTGACATTGTTTTAACAAAAATCAAATCACTGAAAAGCCAACCTTTCTTCAAGGACTAACAATGCAACCACAATGTTACTTAAAAAAAGGCCAAATTTCAAGTTTGTTCCCCCTGCAAGAGACATACTTAAAATGGAAAAGAGGAAACTCTGACCCAAAAGCCTACTCTACGATTCAACGTTTAATCATGTGAAAGTTTATGAGAGTGATTTGATGTTAATGTGTTTGAATGTTTTTCATCAGCGATAATCTGCATTCTTTCTTTTTATTTTAGTTTTTCCTCCAGGAGGAAAGCTAGACATTCCTGTTCCTGTCCAGTGAGGAGTGCAGGGGCATGGAGTAACCGAGTCTGATTATATCATACAATTAGAGCCCGCAGGCAGGGGGGGAATAGGTGAGGGGTAAAACAAAGGAGTAGCTGGGAAAGGAAAAAAAAGCATCTATTTTAAGATGAAGTCTTGCTTTGTTTACCAAAGAAACATCAAAGAAAAGTAGAAAATACTTACTGCAAGAAATTTTTGCTCTAAGCTTGTACAATCTGTTGCTTGTTTACTCATATCGTTATTAACATTTCAGATAACCTTAAAGTCAAAGGTGCTCTGTAGATTAAAATCACTGCTACCTGTGAGAGCTGGATTAAACCCTGAGTACACCAGTGGACCATTTCTTATAAGAGGCACAAAATAAAAGATCCAGAGACATTAGAGTTCATGAGATGTGCTTCCAAAGTACAGTTTAAGCAAAAGTAGTTTTAGTTCTAAAACTACTAGACAACCAGGTCAGTAAAGAAATACTGCAAACAGACTTGATATTTTAGTTACATTAAAGTATTTTCCTATTATTATTTTCTTCTAATTTGCCATTGCAGTATTGGGGAAGTACCCTCAACTCCCGTTCCAAACAAATTGTTTGGCAGCTGAGATTCATTAAAGGTCTGATAAATCACATAATGTTCACTGCTGCAGAGCATGAATTTCCTGTGGCCTGAATCAGAAAGTGGGTCCATCACTTTTGCACAGAGATGGTACAGCAACTCTGGCCTGATGAATGGCCTGGAACTGAAGATACAGCTTACCTTAAGGGAGTTTTTCCTCTCCACTGTCGCTACACACATGCATGGGGTTGCATTCCAGTCAATAAGTTGATGCAATCAACGGGTTTTCCTTAGATAGAAAACTTTGAATCAATTTGACTGGATGATCTGTGCCCTGAGACGACATGTGTTGTGAATTGCCGCTATAGTAATAAGCTGAATTGAAATTTAATTCAACTTCGGATCGCTCTCAGCTGCAGACAGTGTGCTCTATGTTTTGGCTGTCATAAAAATTTCTTAGCATCTTATGGCATTTACAGACTTAGCAGTTTTTCAGGGATCTATTGTTGATATTTGTTAGATGAAGTTATATTTAGGACCGCTACAGTAGGTTTCGTTAAGAGGCTGCGCGGCTTCTAACCTGCATTAGACTAACGAACAGGTGTGTCCACCGCTCCAACATCAGGATCAGGCAGGTTGTTTAGTAAAATTATTTAATTAATACATTATTTTTAGGTTAAATTGAATACATAGACAATCCTGTGGAAACACAGTAGCTAAAGAAATATTTTGACCAAATTAGTTTTTGTGCTCCAATTTCACAAGCAGAAGTTTATAGTAAAGCTTTATTGTGACTACAGCATGTATGGAAGGCCACAGGTGTCACATTTGCAATACATATAAAATTGTTAAGATGTATCTTTGTAAATGTGAATTTTTCTTATGTTGTATTATGATAATATAAAAATGTTTATTCTAAATAAATAAATAATTGAACATTTCCTTTAATTATTGATAGTTATTAAATACATATATATACTTCATAGTCTTCATGATTATTTGGTGCCATCTCATTGTGCTGCAGAGATGTCTTCTCAATTAAATTTCTGATCCTTTTTTTACTTTTATCAGAATTTTTGTTGAGAATCTCAGTACAGAAACACGATTTACGTTTGTGAACTATTCCCAATTCTGACTAGCTGTTTTTTAATGCATTTAATACTTTAAAATTTGACTTTGTGAAAATCAAATCAGGTTTATCAAAGCACAAACTGATACTGTGTTCTATCCTCAAGCTTAGCTATAGAAATGGGGGAAGTGACACCAATGTTTTAAACTTTCAGCCTTCCAGTAATTTAATGATCTTTAAGTACAAATCATTGCTTACGGAAACATGAAGAAACAAGGCTAATAAAGCACTAGCTCCAGTTCTGTATTGGAACCTGCTAGGTGGAAAATTCCCTCAAAGAGCCTGAAGATATCTGCAGAAATGAAAGGTGAAAATTCCCAACATTTCAACACGCTTCACTGGTATTAACGACTTCCCAGTAACAGTCCTTTATCAAAGAGTACATAAAGACTAATCAGACTAGGGCGATTATTTTGCAAATTGATTAATCTGTTGATCATTTTCTTTTTCTGGATCAAATTAAACCAGGTGAAACTAAAACAAAGATATTTTTTTTTATCCTAAATGGAAAATGTTACAGTTTCGGTAACTATTTACTGGTCTGAGTGGTTTACTCTGTCAGCTAAAGACATGTTTAGAGTCTCTAAGCTCCAGTTAACGATTAAGATTAATCGATTACTAAATTGGTTGACAGTTATTTCAATAATCGATTAATCACGATTAATCTGAAAATTTCAGCTCTCGATCAAACTTTTTTTTGTTAAACTGAAAAAAAAAAGCTTTTTTTAAAACATCACAGAATGGAAGAACATATACAGCTAGACAGGAAACTGACGGCGACTTTAAGAAAACTGTACCCTAAAGTTACCCAGACCTTTGAATACCACTGCTGACTTAAATAATTGTTTTTGTGATGGTTGTGTGTCTCAATGGAGGCAATAGGAAATGAGGGGGATGAAGCTAATTGTCTGTAAGTATTCAGACACTGAGGCAAAGTTGGGAAAGTCCTCCTGGCAATGTCTGCGACAAGATGACTTATATTGTTGGATTGACTCAGCGGGCTCATGAGCGTGTGTGTGTGTGCGTGCGAGCCTCTGGGACTCTTAAAGCCGCTTCCTTTAGTCGCAAGCATTTCCATTCTGATTCAGCATTCGCAACGAGCCAAGTCAGACTTTAATGTGATTCAATTACACTATTTATACGCTGACAGACTTCGTGGGCAGTAGCATGGTAAATGTGGATTGGTGGTAATTTATATCCGTTTACTGGTAATTAACTGATCGTGTGTTAATTTGAGTCTTTGAGTCCAGATGTTATCAAGTTTGCACAGGTAGTAGTAATCAATAGGAATGTGTTTCTGTGTTAAAAAAAAAAAAAGAAGACATTTCTGGATCAGAATCAAGTAATAAATTCTTGTTTGCTTGCAAAACAAACACCGTAAAGTCCCTGCTTGTCTGAGCAGATCTTACAAGACAGAGCCAAGCAGAACCAGGTGTCCATACAGCCAAACTCAGCTGCAGTTGCCTGAGGCTGAACTAATTTAGTGCACATTATGTTCAGTGGATATGTTTGACCCGGGCTACTTATTGTAAGTTTTTCTACCCCCATATGAACCAGTTTGGACTAGAGATCAGTGTCACACACAGGGGAGATGCTTTCCTGTTTGTTACACAAGAAATCCAAGATAAACTATCTTATCAAATATCAGATTATGGCTGGATTCAATTATACAATTCATCTGTGTGTTTTGATGGTTAAATGTAAACAACTCTGGTGAGAATGTTCTGCAGTCTAACAGCTGGAAAGATAAGATTTAAGAGTCTTAGGAGTTATTGTCGAAACTTGTACATAGGCAAGTTTGGAGGCTTTTACGCTGACTATTGCTTTAATATTCTGAGAATGAATAAAACAGTGGTAGAAAAAAAAAGTATTTTGGAGCTTTTTAGGTGTTTCATACATCCCTTTGTATATTTGCTGCAGATATGATTAGTGTCCAGATAAAGCATGATGACGCAATTACTTTTATATCAACACTTGTAAAGGGATTTCACCAGATTGGCATAAATTTATTGGATAGCTTTGATTATCAGATCTTTTTCAATAAAATATTGAATATTTTTCATCAATCACATAGAAGACAACCTGGACCAGACTAACAGAAACGTGCTGACTAAAACAGCTGGTATTCAGTTGAGTTTGACCATTTTTTCCCCTTTATTAGCACTTTGCTTGGTCCAGCAGGAGCTCTGATATAAATCTGAAAGATCATTTGTAGAAAGATTAGGGTGATGACAAGGAGGGTTTCCAATCTTAAAAGACTTTTGGAGCCCATTGACTAAAAACATGAGAAAAACCCTTGGATAAAACATAAATAAATGCCTTATTTATTATATTTTTTTTAAGGATTGCAAACTTCTAGGCTGAATCAATAACGCTTGGAAACGATCTACACTTGAATAATAATGACCTTAACTGCAGGAGGACTGCAGTCACACCTCCAAGGTTGGCTCCTTGCCTCGGGCTATTTACTTCACATTTGCCCCGTTTCCTGTCAGTGAAATAAAAACTAATAGCTCCACATTTCCGCTTTTCAAAAGAAACATGGCATTAGATTCAGTTTTCCAGTGGTGCTCACATTATTAAGAAAGGATGAGTCACTCCTCTCTTTCTTTTCCATCAGAGCAACACTCTTACTGAGTTACATATGATGTGTGGTCGCTAGAGCAGCAAAGGTCCTTCCAAGTGGTCAAATATATCATTTGCAAGCAGAGCATGAATGTTTGGCAGCTGGTCTATGCAACACTGCATGCATTAGGTCCTCTGCACCTCAGATAGTGCACACATTGATATAGTGATAATGACTGTGATACAATACATTGTGCAGCTCTAGTCTCAATATAGGTTTGACCTTAAGTCGAGTCAAGCAGTGAATGAGGCTTGTGAAACCTGAGATTATGACTCCATGTGATCATGTTATGCCACTAATATTCCAAAGCTACTTGCAACTTGGCCAACAAGATTGGCTTTTTAGAGCATAAGATATTTAACCCTTAAAATTCCTGAATAGATAAATCATCTCTAATTCTTTAAGGAAAAAAAAGAATAAAACAAAAGCAAGAACTTTTTTTTTTTCTGCTTTGTGTTTTGAAAGAAGAGACATAAACTTTGACCAAAAAACACACCTATAGCTCAGAGTTTGAAAAATGAAGTAACTGTAAAAAAATTTAAAAATAAATAAAAAGGCTTTAACCATGTCTATAATCATCCTGGAATAGCAAATAAAAGAGATCTAAAGTATACATATATTTTTGTTGAAATGCCAGGTTTTTGTAGCGTGATAAAATAAGAGCGTGAAAAGTAATTTCAGAGCTTCTGGTTTCATTTGGAATTTCATCATCTCGGGTTCCCGGTTGCCATTAATGTAACTAGGGAGACTGCCAAGAGACCGACATCTGCCCTGAAGGATCTGCTCGGATTTCCTGCTCGTGCTGATTAAGTTTAACAGTCTCTTGTGTTATATATTTAAAATATGTGATGAGGTTAGCCAATGAAAACCTTTATTTCTTAGGAAAACATCTAGGCAAGAATAAAATCTCCCAACACCTTAAAGAAGAAAGCGTTTCATTCAGTGGAAATCAAATCAAAGCTTTAGGACTGCAATGACAAAGGTTTGCCATAAAACTGAAAAATCACTTGAGGCCCTGTGACACACAGTGGTGGAAGGATCATGACCCGTGGTTGCTTTTTCTAAGTTCGTACCAGCGTTTTTTTTTTTTTTTCAGGTGGATGAAAATTCAAAAGTCAGAAAACTGTAGATAGATGCTGTAAACACAAAAAACAATAGATAATATCTTGAATGACTTCTGCCAAGTAAGGTGAACAAATATTGACAAGATTATGTGTAATGCTCTTATCATTAAAAAGTGATTTTACAAGAAAAGCCTTTTTTATTTTTTCATTAGTCTTTAGAGGGATTTATTGGTTTCTATTATAAAAGGCTGGAATTGCAACAAGAAAATCAATACCAAGATGTTTTATAGCAGTGAGAGTTGCATAAGACTGTGAGTAATTATTAACAAGAGTTTCAGAAAATCAGGTTTGACAAAGTGCTTCTTGTAAGAAGGAAATGGGCTACTTATTTACCTGCGGATTTTGCACAGTTACAGCATAACATGAGTCCCACTGAATAATGAAAGTCAAACAGGTTGAATGTGAACACCTGGCATTGGAACAAAAACAAACACAGTGAGGGGAGAGTTTTCAATCCGTCTTAATGCTCACTTGGATCAGTTTTTGATTGGTACAGCCACCCTGTTCAATAGGAGTTAAATAGATACATTTTGGGCATATAGACGGAAAGTTTGACCAAATACTGTTAACTTTGTGAGCAATAGCAGAAATATGATTCCAAAGGTGCGCCGACTGCTATCACTGAAAAAAGTGATGCAACTGTTTGTGCCATTTACTTGATTATATTTAGTTACTTTAACATAATTGTTTCATGTTAGCAGGGTAGGACAAAAAACAATTGTGTTAAAGAAACTAAATATGATTGAGTAAATGCCAAAAGCTGTTGCATTATCTTTTTCAGGTTATCAATCATTAATTGACTCTGATATAACCTGCCAGCTTCCTTAACCAAATATGTACAGTATTTAAAAAACCAAGAAAGACACTGGCAGTAAAAAGGGTTGTGATAGATGGCATGGTACAATAACAGTGGATAGTGTTGAAGTAAGATTCAATGATCATCCATCCATCCATCCATATATCCATCCATCCGTACATCCATCCATCGGTCCATCCATCCATCCATCCATTGGTCCATCCGTCCATCTATCCATCCATCCATCCATCCATATATCCATCCATCCATCCATCCATCCATCCATCCATTGGTCCATCCGTCCATATATCCATCCATCCATCCATCCATCCATCGGTCCATCCATCCATCCATCAATCCATCCATCCATTGGTCCATCCGTCCATCTATCCATCCATCCATCCATCCATCCATCGGTCCATCCATCCATCCATCAATCCATCCATCCATTGGTCCATCCGTCCATCTATCCATCCATCCATCCATCCATTGGTCCATCCATTCATCCATTGGTCCATCCGTCCATCTATCCATCCATCCATTGGTCCATCCATTCATCCATTGGTCCATCCATCCATCCATCCATTGGTCCATCCGTCCATCCATTGGTCCATCCATCCATCCATTGGTCCATCCATCCATCCATCCATCCATTGGTCAATTGGTCCATCCAGATGAAGTCTCAGGGTAACAGATGCTCACATTGGATGCCAATGGCTTTCTCTAAAATGCTGAAAGTAATAGAATGATGGAGGTACCAGTAATAATAAAAGTAAAATGAAAAACAGGCCCATATCCCAACTTATAATCGATAGATTTTCTAAAATTGTGTTGCCCTTCTTTTTAATAAAATAAAATATGTTCTGATCCTAAGTATTAAGTCCACTTTATTCTAATGGCCTTACCAACAGCTGACATGATTAAAAAGAAATAAAAAAATCTATTTGGAAACCAAAATCCAACTGTATGTTTTTTGTTAAATCTCAGTTTAAATGCAGATCTTTATTAACAATCTCTATTTGCTAAAGTACGAACCAGGAGTTAACCAAAAGGCTGACTGGGACTCTGGACCCCAGGAACGGATAGCCATGGTGAATGCAATGGCTAATGGGGATCCTAATAACCAACCAACCAAACAAGCAAACAAACCCTCGAGAAGCTGCAGAGATCCAGAGCTAATAATGTCTTAAAGAATCCTGTGTGCAGTCTGTGTTTGACAGACGAAGCAAAAATATGGATTAAGGGGCTCTAATCTGTAGACATTAAAATATAATGTTCAAAAGGCCTTGTGTGGGGGAAAGCAAGCACTGCACATCATACTGAACACTGCACATCATACTGAACATACTACACCTATGAGAAAACATGGCAGGAGCAGCCTCAGTTTGTTTGAATTATTTTACTAATTAGAGATTGGAAAGTGTGTCTGAGCTAGGGTTGTCAAAAGTATCGATACTCAAAAAAGTATCGATACTGAAAAGTTGTATCCGGATACAATACTCATTTTCAAAAGTATCGATACAGCCATCTAAAGTGCAGAATAGTGGAAAATGCACTTTCTGAACACTGTGATTGAATAATTCTGTGCATTTTTCAGTTTCAGACATTTTTCTTGTAACAGGTGCAGCTGCTGAGAATTATTTTTGTTTAACTGGTTTGGCTAGTGTCATTGTTATCTCTGCAAAACATAGCCAAGGAAGGAACATTTAATTTTAGTTTTTTATCAAGCTTGCTTAATATTGTGCACAACATACAACCTCAAATATTATTCTTATTGTTTTATTATTTATTTCTTGTATTTTTTTAGTAATGAAAATATTTCTGTTGAATTTTAGAGTTATGAACAGGACCGGTGACAGAGGGCAGCCCTGTCGGAGTCCAACATGCACTGGGAACAGGTCCGACTTAGTGCCGGCAATGCGAACCAGACTCCTGCTCCGCTTGTACAGAGAACGGATGGCCCCTAATAAAGGGCCCCCGACTCCATACTCCTGGAGCACCCCCCACAGGGCAGTACGAGGGACACGGTCGAATGCCTTCTCCAAGTCCACAAAACACATGTGGACTGGTTGGGCAAACTCCCATGAACCCTCAAGCACCCTGCAGAGTTCCCAGTGCATGTTGGACTCCGACAGGGCTGCCCTCTGTCACCGGTCCTGTTCATAACTTTTATGGACAGGATTTCTAGGCGCAGCCAAGGACCGGAGGGGGTCTGGTTTGGGGAACAGCGGATCTCGTCCCTGCTTTTTGCGGATGACGTAGTTCTGCTGGCTCCCTCCTGCCAAGACCTACAGCGTGCGCTGGGGCGGTTCGCAGCCGAGTGTGAAGCGGCCGGGATGAGAATCAGCTCCTCCAAGTCCGAGGCCATGGTTCTCGACCGGAAAAAGGTGGCTTGTCCCCTTCAGGTTGGAGGAGAGTCCCTGCCTCAAGTGGAGGAGTTCAAGTATCTTGGGGTCCTGTTCACGAGTGAGGGAAGAATGGAGCGGGAGATCGATAGACGGATCGGTGCGGCTGCTGCAATAATGCGGACGCTGCACCGGTCTGTTGTGGTGAAGAGGGAGCTGAGCGAAAAGGCA
Organism: Cyprinodon diabolis; assembly: GCA_030533445.1. Taxonomy (NCBI): domain Eukaryota; kingdom Metazoa; phylum Chordata; class Actinopteri; order Cyprinodontiformes; family Cyprinodontidae; genus Cyprinodon; species Cyprinodon diabolis. The sequence goes on along the minus strand of CM060075.1, from coordinate 14,890,307 downwards.
AAGCTCTCAATTTACCGGTCGGTCTATGTTCCTACCCTCACCTATGGTCATGAAATTTGGATCATGACCGAAAGAACGAGATCCCGGATACAAGCGGCTGAAATGAGCTTTCTCCGCAGGGTGGCTGGGCTCTCCCTTAGAGATAGGTTGAGGAGCTCGGTCATTCGGGAGAGGCTCAGAGTAGAGCCGGTTCTCCTCCACATCGAGAGGAGTCAGTTGAGGTGGCTCGGACATCTTCTTCGGATGCCCCCTGGACGCCTCCCTCGGGAGGTGTTCCAGGCACGTCCCACCGGGAGGAGGCCCAGGGGACGACCCAGGACACGCTGGAGAGACTATGTCTCTCGGCTGGCCTGGGAGCGCCTAGGGCTTCCCCCAACAGAGCTGGAGGAGGTGTCTGCGGAGGGAAGTCTGGGAGTCTCTGCTTAGTCTGCTGCCCCCGCGACCCGGTTCCGGATAAAGCGGGAGACGACGAGTACGAGTACGAGTACGAATTTTAGAGTCTTTGTTTTTATTCTTGTGGTGTCGAAAAGGGTATCGAGTATCGAATATTTTACTTAGTATCGGTATCGAGTTGAAAAGTTTAGTATCGTGACAACCCTAGTCTGAGCTGATACAAGACAACAGCCTTAAGCGTGTGGTTAGAACTCATCTGGAATGGATTAGATCTACAGGCTTATTCATGTGTAAGAATGGTCTAGTCAAAATCCAGATATGAATCCAGCTAAGATCTTTGAGAAGGTGTGTGAGCTCAGGGTCTCCACCCGTCTGACTGAGCTTGGGTTTTAGGGTATAGATGTGCAGCGCGAGTACAACAAGACCAGTAAAGACTTTAAGCTGTTACTACAACAGAGCCTGTGCCAAACGTTCAGGTGGGATAAATAGGAATCCTCAACACATTTTTCAAACATCTAATTATAAAAAAATATTTTTAAAACTGCATTTATTATCACATTTCTTCTTAAGCACTATTTTATACTCTGTAGTATAATATACATGCTATATCAAGCAAAGCCACAGGGACAGAGATATTCGAATAATACAATATGGGACGAATTATAAAACTTATAAGAAACCAAATCACCCTCAATATTCAAGTTAATCTCACAAATAAGGAATTGGACTTGGTTTCCACTGTATAAACATTAAATAAATATGTAAATAGGAAATACAATAAACAAGTCATCCACTGTGCATAACAACAAGCTTCCCTGTTGCTAATACTAAATAGGGTGCCCTTTTACTCCAAATCCAAAAACGACTTTCTGTCATGATATCTTGTATGGTAAGAGATAAAAAGGCTCAGAATGATTGCATTTTTGATTCAAAAGCAGCAAATCTGCAGCTTTAAGTAACAGCAAACTGCTTGAGCTGACATATAGCATCAACTGGTCAATGCTGCCCCAAACCTTCCTTCATCATGAGCCAGCAACAGTGATATTTTCTGGGAAAACTTCACAGTAACCTGTCATTCAAACAGCTTCAGCCAAATTTTGCATGTTCCATTCCTTTGACTTATGCTGTAATTATGCCAGAGGTTGCTGAGTGACTACATCCTCCTAGACGCTCATCTGGGTTTGTTTGCATTCACCCCATTGTTCTGTCCATATGTATTTATTTTATCAGCAGCGCTCCTTCATAGCTGAGCATTTCACCATTACAATGACAAATGGGCACAATTAATCCCACTCGGAGGTCTGTATTGGTCCCTGCAGATGTTTTTCTGTGCTCTCTGGAACCAAGCGAACCGCAACCAAAACCAGCCTCCATCTGCTCTCAAGCCGCAGATATGGCCGAACGCACTCTGATGACGACTTCATATCACAGCCAGAGATTGGATTCGCTCATAAAAATACAATACTGATGTCAACCTGGCTTTAGGGGAGACACTGTATTTTCTGTGAAAATGTGGAAATGAAGGATGTTTTAATGTAGTTTTAAAGGCTGGATTCAGTTACAAAGTAAGTATAAAACAAAGCTTTTTTTTAATAATACACTCACTTTTAAATTTGATGTGAAGACAACTTAGAATAAAATTCACTGACAAATCTCTGGCACTTGAAAATAGACATTATGTAACTTGCAGCAGAGCTTCCGCCTCTTTCTGCTTTATTTTTACTGCTGGTGTGTGTGAGGCTAGTGGCAGATTCGGGTAAACGTCAGTCATGGCTGCATGTTTACTTATGATCAGTTAACCTCAGTTTAAAACCCTTGGATTCTGCTTTTGCTCATATAATGTGTGTAATATTGTCTCTAGGGCTGCAACTAACGATTATTTTGCTAATAATATAGGTCGATTATTTTTTCCATTAATCGATTAAGAATTGGATAGCCAAAGATTCCTTAAAAAATACTTTTTTACTAAATAAACCAGGTAAAACTCAAACTTTTCCACCTGAGGAGTTATTTTTTTAAAACCTTGGTATAATCACTCCTCTAATTGGGTCGTTCTCTCAGCTAAAGGCATGTTTTAGAGTCTCAACAGTTAAAGATTACTCAATTACTGAAATATAGATTATTTCAATAATTGATTAATCACGATTAATTTGATTAATTGTTTCAGCCCTAAATGTGTCTTGAAATTTAATTTGTTCATATTTTGTAGAATGATACAAATATGTTTTATGATGGTGAAACCAATTTAAAATAGCAATTGAAAGTCCAAAAACTATATTAAAAATAACTTTAATATTTCTCTTCTGAATCTAAGCCTTGACCTCACCATTTGCTGAAAATCATTTTTCTACATGTGCTGCATAGAGAATCTTATTGGTTTCTTACCTTTGAGATATAAGCCTTGATGCCTTCGGCCAGTTTGATGCAGGGCTCTCCTAAGAGCTGGGCCAGCTGATCTGGGATGTCCTGGTCCTTGTGCAGGGCATTCAGTAAACCGATGCACTTCAGCTCCTCCGTTACTCCTTGGCTACGCACCTATACCAACAAGGAAGGGGAGGAGGACAAATTAGCGGTGGTGTCAAAAGTATTCCGTTACTTAAGTAGAAGTATAGATACTGCAGTTTAAAAACACTCTGGTAAAAGTTGAAGTATCAACTTGACCTCTTTACTCAAGTAAAAGTGAAAAAGTATGTGCTCCAAAAACTACTTAAAGTATAAAAGTATAAAGTAACCTTTAAAAAAAACAGCCAGATGCCACTATATGAATTTAAAGCTCAATTTTTCAACTATTTCAAAAAAATCTTTGAGATAGGGCCAGGATGAGGGAGGTCTTGTTGGTCTCCATCTCCCGATACGCTCTCGCCTGTTTCCAACCTTTCAGGCATTTCAACATCTTTTTCTGAATCCGACATTGTAGCATGGCATAGACAATTCACGTTTGCAGTTTGAAGAAAACCTGCTTGCTTCTGATGATTTCCTTTAGCTAACCAATGAGTGTTTGCGGTATATGACTCATCCAATTACACTAGTTTTCACTAGATGTGGATGGAGCCAATGATCTGCATTAGATGGCGCACATGACGTGAAATAAATATTTATAAACAGTAAACCGAAGCCAAGAGTAACGAGTAACGTTTGTTTTAAAAATGTAAGGAATAGAAAAATACAGATACTTGTGTGAAAATTTAATGAGTAGAAGTCAGAAGTAGGAAGAAAAATAAGTAATGGAGTAAAAAATGACAAAGTATTTGTACTTTGACACCTCTGCAGATTAGCACCAGTAAATATAAACGTAAGTGCTGGAACTTTAACATGCTCATTTATTAATTTCTTTTTAGTAAAAAAAAAAAAAAAAAATTTAAACTATAAAAAAAAATATAAAACACTTCATAATTTCATCATTTTAGTATTTTCAAGGATTGGACAAGAAAAAAAGTTGTTATTATGTAAATAATACAAATCCACACAATGGAGGCTTATTAAAAAGGATAAAAACTTTTCCTATCCTTGTTTTGTCAAAAAATGAAAATCAGTAGTCCAAGTAGAGGATGCAACCTTTATTAATACTCCTAAAATACTCAATAAATGCAAAGACAATAGTCTTTGCATTTACTGGGAGAGATGCCGGGTACACCCAAAAAAAGGTCATAACTCATTCATAATATGTCCGAGAGTCAAATTAACCCACCAGTCATGTCTTTAGACCTTTTTTAGAGGTGCATTGACAGGAGTATCCGGAGAGAAAACACACAAGTGGAGGAAGAAACTCCATGTAGAGAAAGCCCAGGCCGGGAGTCTAACCCTATACAATCTTGGTAAAAGGTGATAATTTTAGGTTTCTTCTAACAAACCAAAACAGAAACGAAAAAGCAGGCACATGAAAAGATTGCAAGAACAAAACCTCATTTCCTGAAACTCCCAGCATCAAACCACTGAAATCAATCTAACCCTAGAAGATCACTGATGAAAACGTTATTCTTACACAGAACATTTATCAAGAACATCTAAATCCAGTTGTAACCAAAGTGTTTAGCATGTAGCGATCACCTCTATCAGGTCACTGAAACACAACTCCTTGTTTGACAACTCTGACTGCAGTGAAATCCCATGTGTAATCAGAAAAGCTATGCAATCTTTAGCCGCAAAGAAAAGCTGGCCAGGTTCCTGCGCAACTGAAAAGGGTGGAAAAGAATAAGATTTGCTTCTATCATTTTCTAGTTCTAGAAAAGGCTTAGTATTCTTGCTTGATTTTCTAAATGACAATTTCCTATTAATACATTATTTTTTTTTTTTGCTTAAATTGCATTTAGCAAGCCAGTTCTTTATTTGAACATTTTAACCATCAGTGATAAAGTTTCTGGAGGAAAAAATATCCGGGCTAAGCATCTATCTGTGACAGTAAATTACTCAAGGAGCTCAAGAGGTACGGTAACACAATGTTAACTACTCAAATGATGCATGCAGTACATATAGCCCTTCCTTGTCATGCAAATCCTGCACATCCAGATTTTCTGATATAGATCCAGTTTTTCAGGCCCAATACCTTCAGAACCGCACAAGAAACAATTGCTGTGTATTAAAGCTTGTTGAATTCTCTGTAAGAACCTCTGAAGATGGAGAGAGCAAGTAAAAAGTTGGTATTTTCAGGCATATATTTCTTCAAACCGTAAAGTCGTTGCAACAAGCTAAATTATAATAAAACTAAAATGCTTTCTTTATACCAAACTACGATGTTCCTTTTATATTCGGCGAAGTTATGTTAGAATATTTTGCAAAAAATATGTTGCGGTGCATGATGGGGTTTTGCATTTAAAGACTAACATTTCCCATCTTAGGTGCATTGTTGCCAGGTTGAGATGTTTCCCAATCACGCAGTTTAGGATGGCCGTCTATGGATAAAAAGGCTTTTCTTTAGATTTATGGCCTAAAAGATCAATAGACTTTGGTTCAAATTGGTATATTGGTATATAAATTTCCTATATACAGGTGGCTAGGAACATTTTTTGGGCTGGAAAATGTGAGTCAGTGACATCTGGCAACTTGCTGATGTGGTGAGTGACGCTGGTCCATGGGAATATAGATGCTTCATAAGTGGGCCGGTGTAGATGGAAAAATGCCAGGGCCGAAAATCGTTCCCAGTCCGAGCCTGCGCCAAAATACGAAACTAAAACTGCTATTCTATAGAAACGTACAAACAAAATGATGCACTGAGCTTCACAAACTTGGATTTAAAGAATCTGCATTTAGTTAAATAAACTCAATAATTCATTTTTCAAGTCAAAGGGGTTTAATAAAAGAAACAATGGTGATAGAGGCTAATTCAGATGAATGAAAAAGAGTGAAAATGATGAATTAAAAAGAAAAACAAAGACAAATTTAACATACAGTACACTGTAAATGAATTTCCCCATTGTGGGACATTAAAGGGATGTTCTATTCTATTTTCTATTCTAAATGGACCCAAAAACTTTCTATAGCAACATTTTAAAATCAAAATATGTATTAGAAACAGAGAGAAAAGGAACTTTTGTAATAAAAACTGTGTAGGAACCCTCGAGAACCATGAGAAGCGAGGTGGGTGAAGGTTGGAGTTGCTCTTGGAGTTATGTGCATGTGGGTGCACCGGTGTGTATGTGTATCCTTCAGGGAGGTTTTCACGGTCTAAAAGTCCAGCTAATGACTGTAACAAGCGCTGATGATGAGAAAGAGATTACACTGTTGCACTCCTTCAACCCTCTGATTTAGTTTTATTAATTTCTTTCCACTTGACCTCCCCTCTCTAATGAAATCCCTTCCCCTTTTTTTCTTTCTTTCCCATCTTCCTTGCCTTGTAACTCTATGATATTTCTCATCTTTTAGGACTATTTTTTCCCCCCGTTGCAGTAACTGTCCATGTTGATGCCTAAGTGGATCAACTTGTTCCTTTTGGAGATAAGAGTGTTACTACAAGTCTTTCTCCCTCTGTTTGCCCTAACCCAGACACACAGGGTTGCTTACGGGAAACACATTTTTTTTTCACATAAGAAAAGATGCCCAAGCTCAACGTGTCGTCCACTTCTTAGAAGATGACTCAGATTTGTGCCGCCATTGAAGGACAAGTCATTCATTGGGTTTAATTGGATGCATGTGTCAGCTTCTAGATCCAGCTTTTTTTTGGTCCAATTTCAGGAACTTATAATAAATGTCAACAAAAGTGTGTTTAGCTGAAAGATGGTTATTTCTTAATCTTCCAACATTTCTAATAAAAAAAAAGCTAAATTACTATTAGCCAACACTGCACACCCAAGCAAGAGAAATGGTTTGCCTTCTTGCACATTGTATAAAAGAAAAACAACATTTGCTGTGACGAGAGCTTAAATCTTTACTGGACCTATAGTTATTTAAGGGAGTATTGGGGCTTGGACTATTTTTCTAAGCTGTGGCAAGCAGTGATTCTACACTTGAGACCATTAATTCACCAAGACAAACAGTGAAAATTTATAGGTAGACTAGAGCATGTCTCTTTTTTTTACCGGCCTCTGCTCGGTTTAATGTTTACACCAAGTAAAAGGTCAGTGTTGATAAAATGTCTTTTCTCAAAGCCAAATGACATATTCATGCACGGGATTAAACCTGCATGAATCATTAAGTGGAAAAACTGGAAAAAGGAAAAAACATTAAATATTGCAATTTATCCAGATTTTCTGATATAGATCCAGTTTTTCCAGCCCAATACCTTCACAACCGCAGAAGAAACAATTGCTGTGAATTAAAGCTTGTTGAATTCTCTGTAAGAACCTCTGAAGATGGAGAGAGCAAGTAAAAAGTTGGTTTTACTTTCAGAGAAGGTAGAACAAAACACAACACAGCAGAGAAGAGAAGAGATTTTCAGAAAAAGGAGGAGAGAAGTATAATACTTTGTATAACTTAGAAGACGTATCATACAAATATTCATATTATCTCATTGCCTCTGCCAGTCAATCTTCAAACTATCCATCACATAACGGATCCCTTTAAGGATTTCGGCACCTTTAATAAGGGTGGAATTTCCAATCCCAAAAAATAAACATTTCTGCTTTCCCTACCTAACAAAGCCTATCCAATTCCTGACTAACAGCACAAATCTTCTCTGAAATGCTGCAGGAAAAAAAAACAACTGCCTTGAGGTCGTATCGAGACTAAGCAGCGAAACCCCCCCTGCAGGGCCGCTAGAACAGAATTATGTCATTGTTCTTCTGGCTGGGACAGCAAGAAAAAAATTTGCCTTTGGTTGAGGATGTAACAGTCAGACAGATTTAAAATGGTCAAAAAACAAACAACAAACAAACAAAAACAAAAAATCTCTGAATAATAGTTTTCTGAAGAACACTTAAAGATTAGATTAGATTAGATTAGATTAGATTAGATTAGATTAGATTAGATTAGATTAGATTAGATTAGATTAGATTAGATTAGAGAGGATTCTTCAGACAAATGATACCAAGATACATTTGTCTGTCTCAGCTGGAGTTCTGGGTTCTTTCAAAAAAACGTACACAAGATTATTATACACCCAAAAACACCCAACAATGAAAAATAAAGGTGACGGTATCAGAGCATGTGAGCGGAGCGTGGAGCGAGCGGTGGAGCAAAACCGAAGAAATAGGGTGGAACGCAGAGCGGTTTTCAATTCAAAGGCCGGAGAGAGGATTTCGCTCCGCTCCAATTTGCTCTGATGCACTCACAACGTGAATTAAAAATGTTGGACTATAAAATTTGTAAAATAACTTTTATTTGATTTTAGTCTAATAATTAAATAGAAAACGCAGAGCAACATGAATGGAGCGAGGTGTTGCGTTCACAGCTGGGATAATTTAACAGCCAGCTAAATAAGACAAAACACATGTGTCTCAGGGCCCTGGCATAATTACATGAAGGAAAAATGTCAGAAAATGCTTTTTCTTGAAAATTTGAGCGAGCGTGAAGCGATTTCGCTGCAGCAGGAAAATTAAGAGAAGCGCAGAGTGGATTTTGAGCCGAGCGTCCTGGTGCAACTTTGAGCGGTGGAGCGAATGAGCGAACATCCTCCTGAGCGAGAATTGTGCGGCAATCCGCTCCGTTCACATGCTCTGGACCAGGGGTGGTCAACCCCAGTCCTTGAGGGCCGGTTTCCTGCAGCATTTAGATTCATCCTTGGTCCAACACACCTGAATCAAATGATTGAATTATCTTCCCTGTATGCTATCAATTTTTCCAGATACATTTTAATTATCTATCTACTTGAGTCAGGTGTGTTAAGTCAAGGACATATCTAAAAGTTGCAGGCCCTCCAATAAGGCCCTCCAGGACTGGAGTTGCCCACCCTGCTCTGGACAGTATTAAGAGGTTGCAAGAGGTCACGTCTTGGAGGGAGGGATCTTTAGAGGTTGTTTAACCAGATGTAAATACATAGTTTGTTGGTAATAGACCAAAAAGCCCACTTGAAACCAATGGCAAAACTCAACAGAAAGTATAGAGCTGAGAAAGTAAAAGCACAGTGTAAGGCTGAAGCCAAAAGGGAGGGAATACATGTCAATGTGCAACCTTTCCATTATCTCTTTGGGACCAATTTTCCTCTAGCTTCATATGTTCCCCATTGTTTTTCGGTGTTGCACTGACACAAAGAGAGCACAGTAGGTCAACGCGGATCATCTGCGTATAATCAGGACACTTCCCAAGAAAAACTGCTGACAGCGGAGTCTGGGCAAAGACACTCTGTCTATTGTGAGGGGTGCGATGACAGCTACCACCGGCTGAAGTATTGGGGAGGTTCCCACATGCATGAGAAGATCTGAGATTTCTCTGCAGAAGAAAAAGGAGTGTAAGAAGGCCCTAGTTTCTTTCTGGTGACTCTTCCAAAATACACTCCCTGTTTAGGTGGATATGGTTGATGGATTTATTGTCAATGAAAAGCCTCTTTTAATATGAGGGGGGAAAGTTTTTCTTTTAAAGCCATACATGTTTGTGTGTTCATGCAAGTAAGAGTGACCATTAAGTTTTGACAGTGTTGGTAGGGAGTATTTGATCTATTATGGGAAACAGTCTTGCCAAAGTTAGCAGGGAGATAAAGTCCATTACTATCACTGCCCTCAGCTAAAACCAGATTAGAAGTAAACTGTTGGCTCCATTAGTGAGGAAGCACAAGGTCGGGGGATGAAGCCAGAAACATAGAGAGATACTCATTTCTATTAGCTTTTTTTAATTTTTTATAATGCATGAATTACTTTCATATTGTCTGCAAAAAAAAGCTGAGAGATAATGAGTTGCTAATCTAGAGAAATGTCAGGAAAATCTACAATATTTTTCTCATCTGAATTTGGGTCCCAGTAGCCGCTGTTTTCTTTGCATGAAACATCTTAAAAACTGTGTGTAGCCTTGGTGTGTAGGCTTTTTCTGCCAGCACAGCACAGAAGCATCCAAATAATACAGACTTACATCATCTCATTCAGCTTTCAAACCCATGTAAACAGTTTAAAATATATGCAGTCTCCTTAAGCCTGCAGATGGAGTGTTCTTGTGTTCAAACTGAAATATCACTGCAATATTCTGCAAGAAATAAGCTGTCTTATCTGCATTTTTATTATCTTAACAAGTCTAGGAGCTATGGTCCGCTGATCTCTTGTCTGGGACTGTACGTCTATTTTAACCAAACATTTTTGATTGTTTGATAGCATTACAGCCTCTAAGTCCACTATACTGACAATAGGAAAATGTAGCTTTCTGTAGACCTAATTTATGATTTGATTATGAGCTTATCTGTAACAAGCTTAAGTTATATTGTTATACTAACTACATGTAGCTTATTAACCACCTTGTACCAGAGCAAAGCTGAAACAATGCCATAAGAGGCATAATAGCAGCAAACATTTAATTATACTCTTTAAAATTATCTGTTTCAAATTCTGAAAGACAAACAAGCTGAAAGTAGCTGATAAATAACATTTAGTGACCTCTTGTCAGCATTATACCTGGTAAATCAAACTAGTAGCGGTCACCATTGTCCATAACTTAACCTATTTATTTATTTTTCAATTTTTGAGATTATTCTGTGAGAGATTCTATGAGATTATTTTTTAAGCGTTTGTTTAGCAAATGGTTGGAAGAATCTTTTCACCGTTTAGTTTATGGTAAAACTTATTTTTCATAAGTTTAGGTATTTTGCACCTCCTTTGCTAAAAATGTAAAATGTAGAAAAGTGTTGATGTGTATTGTGGACATGCTAAATTTAAAGAAACTGTTCAGAATCTACCAAATTGACCACTTTAAGTTAATCAATCAACACAAAAAATGCAAAAAAAAAGGAAAAAATACAGGTAAAGCAAAAAAAAGAAGAAAAAAAAAAGAAAAAGGCTGTCAATATTAGAACCTGATCAATCTATAAGGCCAATCTATAAGGCCAATTTCAGCAACTGGCTCATTAATCGACATCAACCAAAACCTGGCATATGTAAAAATTCTGTTTTTGCTGAAAAACAGCAAAATGAAGGGAAAATGTGAGTGAATTTGTAAGCCAGTACTGGCTTATAGGCATCCAGAGACAGAACTGAGCTTTTAAATACTGTCATGACCTGGTAGCTTGCCTTTGAAAAACCCATAAGGTTTGACTTAAAACTTGTCTCTCTGCTGAGTTCATCTGGCAGAGTTTGCCAATATTGACCCATCTCCTCAAGTTGCAAAACAGCCTTTTTGCATTTCATTGTGAAATTAGCTCATCAGAGACTTAATAGGAACAACTCTGTGACATGACAACAGTCATCCTTTTTAAGAACTTATTTTTTTGTGTATTTGGGGAATAAGTTCTGTTAGGTTAAATTAACCACTCACATTAACAAAGATAAAACAAAAAAAAATGTAATCTTAAAAGTGATCCAAAATTTGCGTTGGAATTACATTATAGTTTTTTTGTGTTTGTTTGTTTGTTTTTGTAAATGATGCTACTCAAAATTAAATCATCTTTTAGATTTTTTTAAAAACTGAATATTTCCAAAGTTTCTAAAGTTCCACCCAGTAGTGATTTGAACAATATGATTATTCACATGACTTGGCCTCCCCCCCCCCCCCCCCCCTCTAAGTCCTAAGCTATTAGTCTCCCACCCTTGTTTCAAATCCAAAAAGAGGTTATAAAATCCCACAAGGCAAAAACAAAACTCCCCAACCACTTGGTGGACACGAGAAATGATGTAACTCTGTATCGTGAGGTTTAACAAGATGAGATATTTCTCTGGTCAAAAGTTAAAAGAAGAGGAGTGAGTGAGAGTGTCTACAAATGTTCTTTTCAATGGAAAAAACCACTGACAACAGGGTCCTATAGGGTCACGCAAAGTTAGACAAAGCTAAAGTTTCCACATTTAACCGTCTCTGTCTAAGACATGAAATATCAGATGTGCTGCCGCCATCAACACCTTTGTTTAGAGATGTTTGAGATCGGCCTGTTTTTCAGTGTAGTCCTGTTTCTCTGGCTGTGACTGGCTTGTATGTCTAATTCTGTCTCCTTGAACCCCAGTCGGCCTCAGCAGATGGCCGCTCACACTGAGCCTGGTTCTACTGGAGGTTTCTTCCTGTTAAAAGGGAGTTTTTACTCTCCACTGTCGCTACAAGCATGTTTAGTGTGAGGGATTGAATCCGAGTCAATGAGTCGATGCAATCAACTGGTTTTCCTTAGATAGAAAACTTTGAATCAATTTGACTTTATGGTCTGGTGAACTGTAAAGTGCCTTGAGATGACATGTGTTATGAATTGGCGCTATAGAAATAAACTGAACTGAATTGAATTAAGATGTGTGGGGCTGCAGAGATGTTAGCAGTTCTTTTCCTGACCCAAGACCTGTAAAATTCCTGGATGGAGTGAAGGTGAGATCTGATGATCCTCCTGGCAGGCCTGAGTTTATAGATAAGCCAAAACACACAGAATAAATAGAGGAATAGCAGAATAGAAGACGATCAGCAGGGCCTGCGGTGGGTTTTTGATTTTCCACATTAAGCCTTTTTTCTAGCAGTGCTTAAAAACCTTCCGTGTTCCAGACTTAGTTGTTTTATAAGGAAGTGAAGAAAAACTGTACGGCTAAGGAACCTTTATATGGTAACGTAGCTCACCAAGACATTCACCCTGGAAGAATATCTTAAACACGTCAATGCGAGGTGAAAGCAGATTAAATTTACCTTTAATAAACCCTAAACAGAGTTGAGTTTCAGTCAAAAAGGCTAAATCATGTAACATCTTTTCTAGGTTATTATTAATCTTTGCTTTGATCATGTCTGCCTGATTGTGACGTGCTCGTGTTTCCTTTGGCAGCTCACACATTTCTGCAGCATTTCGCTAAGGATCTGGAGACACCCTGGTCATTCCATTTGACGGCATTATTTCTCTACAGGCATATCAAAAAACAACCTCAGATTTTTTTTCCATGTTGGATCTCATATTTTTAGGCATTTGGAAAAAAGAAAAAGCACAATCCCTCTCTGAAGAACCTTTTATAAAACAAACAAAATTATTTCTGTTGTGCATTAACTTCCAAGAATGTTTCTTTTAGATGTTGCTTTAAGCCAAAAACAATGAAAGCATTAGAAAAAGACATGCGTTGCAATGTCAGAACCTCATGTGAAATCCTTTATACATCTTTTTGCACTGCAGATAAACTCCAGAATGTCAGCTTTGGGGAATCATCATCCCTGCTACAGGCAAAAGGCACAGATTTAAGTGATCCACCTGAAAGCACATTATTTCTATATTCTCCGCCAGAAGGCATGAGGTCTCTCATATCTGTCCGTTCTGGTTTGACTGACTGGGCTCCAGAGAGAGCCGATCATGATGCCGACTCTCTCAGGAAGCAGCAAACAATGCTGCACTGTTCCTCCCTCTGTGTGTGTATGTGCGTGCATGCACGCATGTATTACGTGTGTGGCCTGTGTCTAGGTGTGTATGTCTAGTTTGTGTGTGCGGGCTTGGCTTTTGCAGGACGCCGAACCTTGAAAAGAATATCTCAGAGGGCCACTTGGAAAGCTGGCCCCAATTTTTTGTGTTTCTACGTCTATGTGTGCCTGAGTGTGTAGAGTTCCTTGGCAGCGCAGAGGTCTCATTTGAGAGGATTAGGAAGAGGAGAAGCAGCCACGTAACTAAAATCCAACAAGGCAGAGTTCTGGAACGAGTACGTGTGTCTTTTGGAGGAGAAACAGCAAGAACAGGGAAGGGGAGAGTTTGCTTTTAGGGACAATGCTTTCTATTCTCTGTGATGAAACAAATAAGGCAGGGAGCAGAGAGCAAAACAACAGCCGAGCCCTCGCTGGCCGTTTCTCGGCCCGTAAAGCAAACAAGGATGCGGGAGCAAACAAAAGCGCAAAAGAATCATCAAAAAACCCCATGGAACACGGTGGAACCCGCTTTGTCATGTTGTGTAACTCGGCCTGCAGCCACAAAGTGTCTCAAGCTGAAAAGAATCAACCAGAAAAACGAAAACATCCATAAGGTGAAACTAAAACTGATGCTCGGCTTGAAATGCGCCTGCAGGCCGTGACATCAACGCAGAAAAATGAGAGAAAACACAGTGATACGGCAATAAAAAAGTACTTTTTTTATGGCACTAGTGGCTCGTTTTATGAATAGTAGGCTGACAGGATAAGAGGTAAGAGAGACATGCAGAAAAGGACCACAGGCTGGATTCGAACCCGGGTCGCCAGCATCAAGGACTTAGGCCTTAACACATGGGTCGTGTGCGCTAACAACTACTACAAAAGCATGCCCATAAAAAATAAAAGTACTTTAATCAGACTGAAATACCTCAACAAGTATTATTGTGTAAATAAATACTGTGCTGCACTGTAAGCTTGTGGATTAGCAATGTGGAATTTGAATAATGCCACCATGGCTTAGAAGATCTGACCCATTTCGATCCCTTAATCAAAGGTTACATACAGCTTCCCATCCAGTATTGGTTTATAAAGATAAATGTGGGTATTTGATTCAGGAACTGCCTAAGTAAAAAACCCCTTGAACCCTCAGATGATACAAACTATGTGGTTTTCAGTCCGGAAAGAAAAGGTAACTTTAACTCTGAGTCAGTGACTCAAAAGTAACCCACAGATTCAGTTACGGTGATAATTAATTCGGAGAACATAATCTTCCAACTGGCAGGTTTTCCCCCCCCTTAAACTCAATAGTTTCTCTCATACTCCTCACATTCTGCTGAGCCTGAGAAACGCTCATTCATTTCCAGTATAACCAGAACATTTTATATGTTTAAGGCTCTTAAACTAACAGCATTTTGGAGTATGGTTCTGTAAAGTTGATACTAATTGTTCCCTTACCTTTAGTGCACAGATAAAGAGTTTATAGAAAATTAAATAAATTCTTAAAGCAATGGAAAGCCTGAAAACGAGACAGAGGAACCTCCGCATTACATAAAAATATTCAAATTATAGCTTGTGCTGTTATACTTCTGTGTTCATTCTCAGTCCTCTGGGTCGTGGCAGCCACAAAACAGATTTCAATTGGAGGCAACTGGACTTTAGTTCAGCTTTCTTAAAATGTTTTGTCACATACCCAAGAGTCTTTGTCTCCAGGAGACTGGACACCAAAAGAGTCTATCCAACAGAAGTGACATACAGATTCCTGGATATGTGTGGAAATATTTCTTAGAAAATCTGAGCCAAAGTCCGGTTGCCTGGTTACTAGCAATTGAGCAACTGAATTAGCAACTCTGATTCGTGCATAAATTATGGGTTTGTTAAAAGACAAATTCCTAAATATTTTTTTTTAAAGGGCTTATGTATAACCTGGCATAGACCAGATTGAAAAATGTAGTTAGATTTCCATTCTACACAGTATGCATTTAGAAAGTCTCATGTAGAACGTGTTCGCAAACGGGAGGTACATTCAGTACAATTCCTCGAGCTGATTGGGTACCTGCCTCCAGTGTAGGGGTGAGTAGTCGGATGGATGTTGCGTTATCATACGTGTGATGATTCGTGGGTCACAGTACGATACTATCAATTATAAGTTTAGATTAAAAAAACAAGTGTTGTATATGTTCATCAGAGCATATTGATAATTTAGTTATTTTGGTATCCATGTTTTTGGGCTTTGAGTCAGTCGATGTCTTTTACTGCTACAGATATGGTGCTGCGCCTCACAGCAAAAGGGCTCCACAGCACATTTTTCAGTCTGATCCACATTTCTGTTCTCCTTGCTGCCCTGTGGGAAGTTTCTTCCCCTCTGTCATAAGACTGCAAAACTGTGTAAAAAAAACTCTAAATCATGTCACAAACTCTGCATCACACTGATAACACCACACCAAAATAGCATAAATATTAATGCTCTGAACTTCCATATCAATGTGTTTTTTGCACCATGTTTTTTTCTTCCACACTGTTTACATTTGATCACTGCTGCACTTTATAGAATGGAAATGAACAAACAGAACAAAAACTCTGTCTAAATGTCTAAGGCCGTTTCTCAATATGTTTGCTTGTGCGTTCTCATGTACTCGTGAAACATTATCAGCCTCAGCCCTAGTACTGTTCCAATTCACTAGAACAGCAGACCGAGAAAGGACAAAGTCTGTATTATACTTTAAAGCGTCCCTATATGGTCCATTGACCGATTTAATGTGTAATTCAAAGAAACATTTCTGAAGTTGAGAGGACCGCGGCAACCAGCGGAGCTCCGAGGGTAACAGCAGCCAGGGCTAACCATTCTTTTCAAGAACATACTTGGCGAGGACGCAATTCCGTATTCACGTTCTAGTGATTTGAGAAACGGCTGATGTCTTTGCCAGAGTGGCGGTGCAGAGGAGCCCATTTCCCCTCATTGCTTTAGGTAAAAATTTTGTTTTAAAAAAAATCGATACTAGGAACTGAAAGATCAATATTTTATGAGGCAGGCAAAAAAATTCCGATATATCGCCAAAGTGGATTTCTTCCCACGCCCCTACTCCCATTTCGAGTTTTTACCCAATCACAGCAGCAGTAGCAGCTGGGATGTATCACATTCTTAATTTGATTTTTTTAACTGGTGGAGTTAACTGATAAATCAAATCAATAGTCAGAAACATTTCAGGATGTAGGTTAATCCATTTTTTTGGCTTCTGGCAAAAAAAAATTGAAACCACAAGAAAGGCAAATGTTTTTCCCCTATATGTGCCAACAAAATATAAAAGCTGCAAAAGCTTGTTTTGGTCAGAATCCTTTTCCCATGCTTTTGACATTTAATGCATGTATTTTCACCCTATGTCTATTCATTAACACTCAGTGGTTCTGTGAAAATCCATGTCTGTTCTTGGTAATCATGCTGCTGTCACTTTAAGAATATGAAACTATAGCTAGCAACAACACCTTAAATGATAACAAAGCATTGATTAAAACCTGCCGCCCATCACTTTCTCCCAACAAGCAAGAATAGTGATGCGTTTGCCTGCCCGGGCATGCCTCACATAGCACATGTGTTGCACAGTGATCGGTGAGAAAGAGTCGTTTTGGGGTTTTCATTGCAGATGCCTGTGCGAGTACAGGTTTGCCCATATAAGTGTATGTTTTTCATCTTTATCATCCCTTCAGGGCTCCTGTGTTTTTGGCGGGCAGCCAGTGTAGGGCTGACATTGATTTATTTGTTGAAGGCAACTGATTTATCCCTGTTGTATATTTAATGGCCATCAGCTTTCTGAGCCATCTATCAGGCAGGGGAGCAATCAAAGCGAGCACTTTCTGCCTTGTTTGATGTGCAACAACTGATTCCCCTCCACAAACACACATGGTTTGCAAAAGCCAAGTACATACAGTACACAATAACTTATTAAGGGGGGGTCTCTCTAAACACACAAGTACTTGCTCTGCCTTTAAGGACCACCACTCATTTGCTTTAAGGAGGAAATAAAATGCTGCATAACGCTTATTGTGGCTGACTCATTGCATTGGACTTCATGTTACATTTTAAAATGTATGTTTAAACTTTGAAACACATAAAAAAGCCCCAACAATGGCCTATAGCTGAATAAAAAAATACCCAAAACTGATCCCTAACTAAATTCATTTACTACAGACTCACTTATTTTTCCTCCACTTTTCATATCTTAGGGTGTTTGGTCTTTGTGAAATTCCCCTGGTTACAGAGACACTACCTGAGAATTCTATTTTTTAGACTTTGACTAGGGAAAGTATATTCACTGATAAGATGAACTAAAAGTGAAACTGAGAAGACCCTGATTTCCTGACACTCTATGATCTAAGTGAAAATAAAACATTAAAAAATTACTTGACTACATAGGCAGTATAAGCAATGCCCCCTTTAATCTTTCTTCTGAAAAGGAGTCCTGGACATGAAACACCTGCCAACATATGTAAATTACCATGTATCCTGTCTTACTCCATCATTCTCAGCATCGGTTACTCAAAAGGTTGTGTCCTAAGCCCCAATTTAATCGTATTCCTCACTTATAATGGCTCGGCCAAGCATCCAGGAAGTTACAGACATAGTGGTAGTGGGATCCATATCTCCCAATACTAAATCTACATACAGATAAGAGGTGTATGATATTGTAGAGTGGTATGTGGAAAATAACCTTTTCCTAAATGTAGAGAAGATGAAGGATTTGGTTGTAGACTGCGAGGTGGGTAATCATCATCTTCTCTATTTTGAAGGAAATCTACAAGAAGGGGTGTCAGAGCAGGGGCTGCTAGCATCATGGGAGATTAAAACCACACGGCTCATAGACAGTTCAAATTCCACCCCTATGGCAAGAGGCTGCGAAGCATCAAAACTAAACGAGACTCTGCCGCGGCTTCTACCCAGAGGCTTGCGGGATTTTGAGGAGAGTGGTCACTTCAAATGCAAGGTTAAGGGCTGCACTACCATAAGAAACAAAAGCATTTTCTCTGCTAAATATATCTTATCACAAGACCTGTTTTTAGTTTGGATATAAAATATTCTAGTGTCTCATGTTGGGTTGCATATTTAAGGTAGATTCATACCTGGGGGAGTTACCGTAGATTGTATAATCTGCCCCAGTCTACTTTTTGCATACTTTTGCTGCCCTGATTTTTGGTATGTTTACTAAATTAAATAATTTTTCCTAAGTAGCTTTTTTTTTCCAAATCTGAGTGCTTCCACTGATTTTCACTTTCAACCCAACTTCCACACCGAAGGGTGTGACCTGGTAGCATTCAGTAAGGTGCTCTAGTCAATGTCTAGTTAATGTCTCCAGTCAATTTAGAATATAATGGAAAATTCCTTTATTGTCCAACAATGGGGATATTTAGTTGTAACCAGTGAGGGGACTAACGGCGTTGAAAGTGTTACTAATGGCGTTGAAAGTGTTACTAACGCTGTTACCTTGTTTTAGTAACGAGTAATCTAACTAATTACTTTGACTGTAACTATAACGCAGTTACCATTGCAGACACCCCGTTACTGCGCGTTACTCAGGTCGCACAATGAACCTTTTTTCATGATAGGACTCATGCGCAGCTGCGTGAAGCTGACACCCCACCCACGTCAAAAAACTCTGCAAATAGACTGAATGGTTAGTGCAACGTTAGTGCAGATTTGTGCAGAAAAAAATATTGTTTGTGCTACTTTTGATTAAGAGATATTAAAGATTATTTTTTAGGTCATCCAGAGGTGCGCGCCTTGTCATGAGAGAGGGGAGGATGAGATTGGCTGATGTATAGTGAGATTCCGTCTGTCAGTTGGGTAGGTGGGTGTTTCTGCTGGTGGGTGTTAACGTACAGCACACACAGAGAGATGGAGAGTGAGGAGGATCCAGCAGCAAACAGCGTTTTCCTGATGGAAATACCGGTGTTACGTCGAGCTGCGGTTTCCTCTGCATCTCTGCATCTCCGCACAGCGCAGGCGGCACGAGTCACCGCGCAAGCGACATGAAACGCGCATGCTCGCTAAAGGCGCGCAACAGTCGCCCTGTGCTCGCGCCACAGGAGAACTATGGAGAGCGTGAACGATCAAATGAAAGGGAGAAATCTGGATGGATGGATGGATGGATACTCTGCCTTCTCAACCTACTGTATTTTTTATTTTAAACATTATTTGATGGCCTTCGTGGCAGGGATGGAGATCCATATTTTATGTCACACACAGAGTATACATCTAGATAGATAGATGATAGATAGATGTTGCAGTATCTATAACAACCCAAACACACAAGATTTCAGAATTAGACATCCCCAGTTATTAATTTCACCAGATCTGAACTCCCTGTTAAAAAACTTCACATAGCGTTCCCCCCTGATGTCATTTACGCTGAGCTGCAATAAATGCTAAACTCTCTGCAGGTTCTTGTCTTTGTCATCCACTCCATTCAGCTGGCTTTAGAAACACACAGCGAGAAGGTGGGGGCTGGGTGGTGAGGGTTACGGGGGCGAGAAACGCAAAAGTAACGCAATAGTTACTTTTACTAGTAACTAGTTATTTTTATTGTGGAGTAACTCAGTTAGTAAATAAGTTACTTTTTGGGAGAAGTAACTAGTAACTATAACTAATTACTTTTTCAAAGTAACGTGCCCAACACTGGTTGTAACTGGGGTTTCTCTACACCACCATGTGTCATGATCTCAAAATAAGGATCCTACGGATCACTCAAAACAAAAGTATATAGGTAACATAAAGAAATGTTTGGCTTATAAACATTTCATTTATAGAATTAACGAAATTGTACTGCATTACAATAAATGAATCCATCTAATCTGAACATAAATATTTAATCTGTAGATTGCATTAATTTTGCCGTGAATATGTTTAGTTTTCTATACTGACCTAAGATCGCTGATATTGCTTTAAAGAAAATGCTTACCGTACTTAACTTAATGGGCCCAAATAAGAATTACCTAATGCATAATTACTCTATTTATTGTCAATCAATATTTCCTCTCAGCTTTGATTTCACTATTACCAAACCAAACACCTTCATTAAGTTGATTTCTGCTTTTCTGACTCAAATGAGAGCACATTTAGCTTATTGAGTCAACTTAAAAAAGTTGTCCCTATTCCAGCTCTCAGGGTAATTTTGTAATCAAAAGGGATGTTTTTTCTTCTTTGCACATAATTACTGTGCTATAAACTGTCTAGTATGAGAATTCAAAGAAAAATTACACAGAATTAGACTCAGATGGATGTCACGTAATAGCCTACATGCACAACAGAGTGGAGTTTATAAAACATTCCTACCTCTGTAAATCACTGTATTGTATTGTTGCAATTTTATAGCAGTTTTTTTTTTTTTTTTTTTTTTTGTGGGGGCTTAGTTTGAAGGGTAATTAAAATACTTCAGGTTTTATGCAACATCAGATAGCTGGGTTTTATAGTTTCAAACAAGGCTTTCAGGTGTTGGTTCTTCTCCAGACTACACATTGAGACTTTTCATATGGTCCGCACATGCTTTGCACCCTCAAGAACAACCCAAAGCCTTGCTCTGCAGGAAGGCGGTAGTGAAAAAAGCTGAGTTAGGTTCTTCCTTTGTGTCTTTCATGAGCCTGCTGGAAGTCTCCTTTTGTCACAAAGAATGTCAACCAACAAGCATGTGTTTCTGTGGAGCACTAATAGCCGATTGTTTCACCTGCCGAGCACAATGCCGAGTCATGCAATCGCTTTTTTTGTTCTAACAGGGCTTGCATGAGCTAATATTCGTGAAACTGTACACAGCCCTGCAGCGAGACAGCAGAAAACCCCTCCCTGCTTGTGCATGTGGAACAGTGACCTTCCTTTGTGAGTTTTTGCCCCTTTGGATTTTTTTCCAATTTACAAAGTTTAAAGACATACAAAAGCAGGGTGGACCTGCGTGCTGTGTCTTTATTTCTGTTTTAACTTCCATCTTGCCTCAAACAATTAAGAATGTCACTGCTGGGGAAAAATGAGCTGTTAAGATTCATGGAGATAAAGATACAGACAGTGTGGCTCCCTACACGTTTATGGCAAGATTTGTTTTGTTTTATTTAACACAACTACTGTACAATGAATGCTAGCTATTCTTTCATGAGTTGCATTTCTGGTCCCTGATATAATTCAAGCAATCTTGGGTGAAAAAAGGGGAAGAAATGGAAAATGATTAGACGCAGGAGAGATGGGAATAGGGAAGGACTTTCCAGAGTTTCTCTGCCACCTGTCCTCACATTAGGCATCAGAAACGCTGGAGGCAACCATGGTTTCCCTTGAATGAGGCTGAGAAACAGAAAGTAAAAATGGATCACAAAAAGTTCCAAAACAAATAAGTCATGTATGACAGGATGGAAGATAAACAGTCCTTCAGAAAGCGTCCCATAAATGCTCTCTTAACTATCAATTTATCAAGAGTTTATACAATAAGCAGACCACTTGCAACAGATTTTGCATTCCAGAGGTAGGCTCAAGCCTCTCAGCTGTCAGATATATGCATATTCATTCAGCAGTTACATTTTTTTTATTTGTGCTTATCACAACCACCAATCAAGAACCTAAACAAGTGAATATATTAGTGACGCGCTTAGTTGACTTAGTCGACGATGAAAATTTGTCGAAGGATATTTTTTTCCGTATTTTTATTGGTTATTGGTTCTGGTTTTAAGCATGATGCGAAAATGGTAGAGGCGGGTGAGTCTGAATCGAGAAAGGAGGCATCTGGAAGACCAATAATGTCCAAAGTATGGCAATACTTTCAGGTAGCTGGTGATAGAGTGGTTTGTACACTCTCTTAGACTTCATTGGCTTATCACAGAAGCAAAACTGTGACGCACATGTACCTATACTCCCACAGCAGTGTGTCGCAGTGAGCTTGTCGCAGACATTTTTTAATAAAGCCCAATATTGAAGCGTGGTCAGGGCTATGTTATTCCACGCCACAACGCAAGAGGGACAGTCACAAACTAGCTGTGGGTCTAAATACGGCTGAGGCGATGAGGAAGTGGAGGAAAGTTTGTGCAACAACGGAGGGACATGAGGGTGAAAAAGAGCTGGGATCCAGTTGGAAAAAGGGTCCCAGCGTTCCTGCGCACCTCGCTCTTTTAACTGCTCCGTTTACCAAAACGGTGGTCATACAAACAAAACAAGTGGTAATGGTACCAAACAGGAAATACGCATAGTGTAGAGCAGATGTAGATTTGACCAATCAGAGGCCTCCTGTCTGCAGCACTGTCAGCGGTCAACTACAATTTTGGAGAGGTGCACCAGAGTGTCTGTGGCAGGGGCAGGGCACATTTGTGTTCACTGCGACACTGAGTATAAATCAGCCTTAAGGAAACACACGAGTAGTTAGGGATGCTTCTGAAAAGACAACGTAAGTTGATTGCTGTTTAAATGCCTAGTTAGCATGTGCTTTTTATAAATCTTGTGAAGTACGAAGATCGACTGTCTATGGATGTTAAGCAGGCCCTCTTAACTCTTCTGTAATGTTTTGGTAAACTACTTTTAACAACACTATGCACTCGCATTTATAGTTTTTAGTTTCAGTTTTTAGTAGCAGCTTTAGAATACATGTTTAGATTTCTAATCCCCACTCTATTCTCTTTGATAGTATTTAAACACCAAAATAAGAAAAAGGATATTGCAACTACCAACTACCGGTGTGTGTAAAGTACCTTGAGATGAGATGTGTTGTGAATTGGAGCTCTATAAATAAACTGAATTGTATTGAACTAATTTGCCTGTTGGATTAACAGATTATTTAACCATTAAGAATTTATAGTTTCATTTTTGTTTAAATATCCATATTAAGTTTAAGGTTATTTTGTCAACGGGAGACAATAAAATACACAGTGTTGTATATTTTGTTGAGTTAAACAAGTCAAAGCTTTGAGTTTTTACTGCTTTTGTCTAATGGAGCCAAGTATGGCCTAATCTATTCTTGTTATTTCTTCCTACTGTCCACTTATCATGGCCTGTGTGATGAAAGGTTTTTCATCTGTATCTCCTCACTAGAATTTAGCCAATGCGCTGTGTTGCAACAACACAAAAGGGGGTCTTATACCCATGCATGCAGAAATCCACCGAGTGAAGGTATACAGACCAGGGTACAACGGTTGCAGTTTTCTAAAAAAAATGTTTAAAACATGAACAACTTAAAAGTGTTTGAAAGATGATGCTGCCTCAAGGACACAGTAATGTGGTAAAATGCCACTAAACTAGACAATGTGTTCCTTGGGCAGTTAAAGATGCCTTTGTTCACAAGGGGTGGGCAAGTTTGGCATGTAAATGAGGTCATGTATGGACACGGTGACTAAGCGTGACTCAAGAGAGAGGCCCACATATGTGTTTTAACGCTGGCATACATTAGAGCAGACTGGAATTCATTTAAACGTAATGGTTGTAACCACCACAGGGGGAGTTTCAAATCTCCATAAAGTGTTAAAAGCTGTGTAACAAATACTGTTTAAAAGAGAGGGGGAGGTAAAGAGAAGCTGACAATACTTGAGTCAAAGGGATATGACCAAACACTGTGTGTTTGTGTGAGGAGAAACGCCTGTCTGCCCGTCCGCCGGCCTCACTAACGAGAGAGAGATGTCAGTGTCAGCCACAATAAACCCTCAGTGGACTCAGGGGATTTCTCGCTCTACCTTGCACATTCCAACTGTAATCTCTGCAGAAGTTTCTGCCTTGTGTTTGCGAGTGCTTGGATAATAGATGTGGAGATTAAACCTGATAGCATATCTCAGCTACCTTCTACTCAAAAATTGGAGAACTCGCATGAGTTTATGGTTATAAGGAGGTAAGGGTAGTATTGCATGAAATAAACATGGAGCGAGAATTTTTCGCAACACTGGCACATCTAAGACAGAATCACACTTACAAAAAAGGCAGCAGTTGGAGACCAAAGCATTTGGCAATACTTAAGCAATGAAACAAAAGTCCTATTGGTGTTTCTTGTCCAGAATCACTAACATGGTGGTAATGCAGGGAATACACTTTGTAAGACGGGTTAAACACACCTCAATCCCGATCAATATCCTGCTAATTTTCAACAAAGACTTGGTTAAGGCCGGAGTGTGATGACCTTTAGTGTCACATCCTGGTATAACAGTTGTGTTGCCTTAGTAGGCTCTTCACAAGAATGGAGGAAATCATTGGGGGCGACCGTTTTCCTGACCAAATGTCTTCAGAGAGCACAGGGCTTCATCTGTGACCTCCACAACATGTTTGCCGCACTGCCGTTTCGGCATCAGTATGTGAGTAATGAAAACCAGACCACAAAATGGTATTACTCCATGGGCCCCTTCTTAAACTCTACTATTCCGATTACCTTTATCTAAAACGCCACCTTAGCTGCTCTCTACTCCTATCATGTTTGTCCTCTTAAACCTGAAGTATTTCTTGGAATTTCTGTCTTATCAGAGCTGTTATGTTTCTTTTGACTTTTTTTACTTCCTTCAATAGAGTTGAGTTAATGATGGCTGGGAAAAAAAAGAGGGATTTTGAAACATATTAATCATAAACTAAGTCTAACAGTTGTGTGGTATAGTTATAGCAAATTATTGAAATTTCTCTTGAAAATGTTTGTATTGGTATTTTTTTCCTGCACAACACCCCTTTTTTCTTTACGACTTCCATTTTGCCAATGCCATTTTGGACCCCTGTGCTTAAATGGAATGAGTTTGGTTTATATTAGCATTTTTTTCCAATATATTTCAGTGAGTTAGTCAATTGACCCTCAACTTTTGTTAGATTATGACCCCCTAGTGGAACCAAAATGGCTCTAAAAGAATTCCAGCTGGTAGTTAAAGTTTATAGAGTCATATAACCACATTACTATACACCAGACTTTGAGTAGGGTATGGGAAATCAATTCACTCCATTGGTTGTTAATACAGTGATAAAAGTAGAGGGCACCAAAATTGGGTTGAAAACCTAAAGCTTCCTGAAAAGTGTCATGCCATCTGCATCTGATACCTGCTCCTGACTAAACCTTATTCTCATATAAAACACAACTGCTAAGAAAATATTAATAATTTGGGATTAGTACGGAATATTATAGGCTGATTGAAAATTTTTTGAACGATTATAATGTAAATGTTTTTTCATTTCAACCATGGCTTGTGTTATTCCAGATAGATTTCATAGCGAGTGAACTGGTTTTATGAATTTCAATTCAAAGCCAGCTAGTGTGACAGTGCTCAAGTCTCTCTCCTGCACAGCTGTTATTTGTTGATGTTCTGTAACTCTGCCATGCGACTCAACCGGTTATTGTCATCTCGCGTAGGTTGCTGAGAAACATGTAAAATATTTCATGAGGTGCTGAGCACTACTGAAGCTGCCAACTTGCACATTTATCAAAAGACAAGAGGTCCTGTGAGAGAGTCTGAAGGGTTTTGTTTTCATTATTACACTGTTTCCTTCATTGGTGAGAGAATACAAGGCCAGAAAAATTAGGCTATTCCCATTCCTAGATCTTTCTCTAAAGGAGGTATTCAGTCCAGTTGGAAACATGTTCTTGTCTGATGAAAGACAATAAATTAAAGGTGCAAATTTTTAAAGTGAGGTTCTGAATAAGGTTATACATATCTTGGATTTAAAATAGGGTGCATAACGAGCCTGTGACTGTCCTCATTTAAAACCCAATAAATCGAGCATGAACAGCTACACCAAACAAGCAAATCTGTCTTTTACTAACTTGAATAAACTATATTGAAAACACCATTCTGTTCTATGTGAATCCTATCTTAAAAATCTTTAAAAAATGTTTTGAAAGTCGCATGGCATTATTTACAAAGATGCCTGTGATTATTTCTATTGGAACATGAGGTACACTACAGACTACAAGTGAAACGAAACTATGAGAACCCAACTCCGACTTCCTGTATTATTAACTATCACTTTATTATAACTAATCAGTTTATTATAGCTAGGCTACTGATGTTACCAGACTTCCCTTCAGAATTTGTTTTACAAAAAGTAGCTGAAAAGCTTTAAAAAACCTACAACTTCAGTGTAAAATAAATTAATTTCACCTATATGTGCTATACATATGCCATACCTATATATGTAATCATGTTCTTAAAAGAAAATGGTTAATTTAAGCCTAAAAAGCAAAAACACAAAGATTAATTTTTTTCCTAAAAATTTAAAATTGCATCTAATCCTTTAGGTGGTGTCCTAACTACGGAAGCCGAGAGCGGTCGTGTTCCTCCAATACTTTTTCACGGTGGTTTTCTAGAAAAAACTAGTTAATTTTCTCATTATCTAAAGATAACGAAAGCCATTTTCTCGTGATAACAAGATGATACTTTTCTCATTAGAGCGGCTTTGTCGTCATAAGGAAATGATTGGTATGTTAAAACTGATTACATCTTTCTATACCACAACAGCGGGAGACGATTTACACGTATAAGTCATGGCAGCCTATGTGTAATTCTATAAAAAATCCTGTGTTTGACTTTTAGGTAATGAGATGACGTTGTTGGTTTGATGATTAGCTTCCACTTCTGATTCATAAGTAATTAGACCTATGTCTGAACAGCCCCGGTGTTACGCCTGTAATAGGTATAACATGCATTAAGCCCCAAAATTAGTCCAGATTAAGCTGATGAAGGTTCTCAGTCTTCCAGGTCATAATCATTCCATAAAAATTCAAAAAATATCCACTGGGCTTGGTTTCCAAGATTTGAAGACGTTTCACCTCTCCAGGAAGCTTTCTCAATTCAAATGTCTGAGTTTGAGTCTTATATGGACAAAGCCTTGTAATGCTTGGAAACATGCAAATGGTAACCGATGAATGGGTTGTTTGGTTCCATCTTGGAACCATCTTGTCTCCTGTAATACCTGAAACCTAATACCAATCCCCCCCTTAACGGCAATCCCCCCCCTTTAACAACCGACCCTCAGAATCATAGACAGGTTCAGATATTACAGGCTAACGATGGAGCTAAACGACCCATTCATCGATTACCATTTGCATGTTTCCAAGCGATACAAGGCTTTGTCTATATAAGACTCAAACTCACTGCGGATCCAGACATTTGAATTGAGAAAGCTTCCTGGACAGGTTGCGAAACATCTTCAAATCTTGGAAACCAAGTCCAGTGGATATTTTTTGAATTTTTACGGAAAGGTAGTCCAGATTAAAGATTTTCATTAAAAAACTGATTTATTTCTACTGAATTTCATGCAATCCAATCATCAACCACGACCTGACAATGAGTGAAAAGAAAAAGCAAACAAAAAAACTGATTATCTGTGCACACGCGGCACCAGGACTGCACAATTACGGGCACTGTAGGCATGGATGGACTGGGAATCCAGGGCTGTTGGCTGGCCTCATTCATTACTCAAACAGGTTAATCATCTTGTTATCTCAAGAAATAAATAACTTTTTTCTCATGACAACGAGATAGTTATCTTGCTATCTCGAGAAAACAATTAATGGTTTAACTATGATAACGAGACAGTTATGTCATTATATTGAGAATGCAAAGGGAAAAAAAGTTGAGTACAACGTCTCTCGGCTTCCGTAGCTAACTGTTTCCTATGGAAGTAATAATAATTAGCAAATTATTCTCATGGTTTTAGCAAAGGTTAATTCTATGCATATGTCGAATTTCTTTCTTTCCTAATAGGTGGTTAGCTAAGACGTTATTTTCCAATATATGTTTTACAGAGAAAGATCACTATTGGTGCACCAACTCCTGTGTTCATTTTACATATAGGAAAACTTCTATGTTTAAAAGTTCATGATAAAGTATAAAATCTGAACAGTGTTATAGATATGGGCAGGTTTTAAACAGTTTCTTAGGCCCTTTAAAGTAGTTTAGTAAGCTGGTCTATTTTCAGACTCTAGGACTAATGTATTATGATTTACAATTATTTAAAACACAAAGAAATGTGTCAACTATAGGAAATATATTAGTATCAGTTTCAAAACATTTAGAATAACTTCATAATTTGAACAGTCCATTTCAGGAAGTACCTTTTCAATACTATACACAAAAAAAAAACATTGTCTCATTTTGGCATTTATCTAGAACATTTGAAAAACATTTCACAAAAACATGACGCACAGGGTCTGTCTCATTTTGAACCAACTGAGTTAACATCAATTTTATCCCTCAAAGTAGTCCCCTAACCTTGTAATTGGTAAAAGCTAAAAGTCTAAAGGGCTTCTTTTTTTTGGCTCCCAGGTTGTAATATTTTTAAAGCGCCAATCTGATATCGGAGGCATGCTTTCATAACATTAGTGCTGGACTTTTATTTTTTCAACAAAAAACCAATAGATCCATTCCTGGAAGCTTTTCCTATAACTAGTACAACATGTGTCCAGTTTGCCTGGATGGAATAACTGCAATTGTTTTGAAAGGAAGAAAATAAATTCAAATTAACACAAAGATTAAACAATGAATGACAGGTTGAAGACAACATAATCAGTTATGGGACCAGTTTTTTTGGGGGGGTAGAACATACAGCAATGTAATTTTTCTGAAGGTCTAATGTGTCAGTGCTACAGCGCTGTAATATAGAGTTTTCCTCTGCTCCCTTAGCCCTGTTCATTTAACAAGCTGAGAAACTTAACAAAAATGACATTATTTTGAAATCCAGGCCTAAATGGAAGTTTTGGCTTTCTACTCTTCTCCCCCCAAAAGTATTATTATGGTTTTCCATTCGGCAGCTGCAGATACAGCCAAATGTGTACTCTGATTTATGGATGAATCACGTTCTTGGATGTCCGAGGACCTTAGAAGGTCTTACACATAAATTATTTCATTAGACAAAAGTCCAAAAAGGTGCATCACTCTGAAAAGGTTTGTGATGGTGGAATAACCGTCACAAACCGTGATCAGCGTATTTATATTTCCTTTTGTTCACTAAAAGCTTGTAAGAGTTAACAGGAGGTTTTCATTAGAAGTCAAAACCACAATGCGGTTTAGTCACAGGATGAGGGGAAAGAACGATGAGGCCAACATTAACATTTAGGGAGGAAACTCACATAGACATCGGACAAGAGTTAAACTAGAGATCTTGGAAAATTAGACAGAAAAAGCATGTATTAGTTGTTTAATTGTTACGTTTATGAGATCTGGCAGGTGGCTACGTACTTTGTCAGTTCAGAGTAAAATGCTTACATTAGAATGAGAATGAGGAAAGACTCGTGCACATGTACTTGGGTGACTCTGACAAGCGTTCTTTTTGTGACTTGATAATCCCTGCCCATTTTCAAATTTTGATTATACTAACCTGTTTGCAGGTGTCATAAACAATCGCTATACACTGTAATCCCTAAACAGTGGAAACTGATTGCCTAAAAGTTTTTTAAAAGTTAGAATATTTAAGCTTGAAGTACTTGATGTTTTACAGCATTTACATTTTGATGTAAAACAGGAAAGGTAATTGGTTTCTACAAAAGTCTTGCTTATCTTGCTAAACTATCTGGGTTCAAATCAGCCATTTATGATTTAAAAAGGTTTGAATTTGAGACATGAAAAAATGAATTAGTAACATAATCAATCCCATGTTACAACACTGAATAGAGACAGACCAACAGACAGATAAATGGATAGATAGACATTTTATTTATTTTATTTTCTATCACCTTGGTTAAAGTAATTTGTATCAGAATTTGTATTAATAGAGAGAAAAAACATGAGAACATCAAAAAGCATAATGCTCCAGCATTAACCTACAGCATATTTTACATTAGTATGCCCAATTATATAACCAGAATATGACTGCCATAGATTTTTGAATACATTCATCATTGCTTCAACAATAATAAAATAACATAATTATTTAATCTTACTATTTGCTATCAGAACTAATGATGATTCAGTTAAAATTACTTTCAAGCTCCTAGTTTCACTGAAAAGTTAAACTTACAGCTTGACCTCATTCCTGAATTATTCATTTAATAACCGTCCAAACACTTTGGGGCTCTGACAGAGCTTTGAAATTCATTTTCTAGACATTCAGTTGATCCATACATTACAAACAAATAAATAATACAATAAAAATAAATGTTGACATCTTGGAAAAAGCAAAATAACATGTGACACAGTGCAGCAATACCTCTACAGTGCTATAATTAAATGAATATTTTTCAACTACAGAATTGTGCTAAAAGGCCCTTAGAAAACTACCTTTAAAAACAAAATAGCAGCACTCTTCTAGAAATTGCTTCAACCCTCTTTGCAAGAGAACATCTATAGTTGTGGTTGAGCAGTAGACATTCCAGCATAAGAAAAAAAGGGAATTTTTCCGCCTCATTGTATATAATATGTTTACAGCAAGAACTCTAATGATTTGGTTTCCAGATGGATTGATAAACTAAGCTGCATTTTAATGTATGAAGTATACACAGTTCTTGTTGTGTAATAAACAATAATTTCCATCTGTTTCTGATGGTCTCTGATACTCCTCTACTTATAAGCATCACATTAGCCTTTAAGGGCTTAAGAGAAATATTTGCAACAATGCCTTTTATGTTACACCCATTTTGGCAGGTATTGTAGCTAAAATAAACACTTTTCTTATTGGGATTTACTCCTATTCTTTCAACAACCTCTAAGGTTCAATGAGTTCCCTTAGTCATCTTGTTTGACCTACTTTTTAAACAAAAATCTAGGAGCTATTATTAAATATTGTATCTACTATAAATATACTATTATGTGCTAGGTAGATATGACCTGGTTATTGGTGTTAGCGCAAACCAGAGGTGTACTTAAGTACACTTTTTAGGTATCTATACTTTACTCCGTCCCTCATTTTTCTTCCTACTTCTGACTTCTAATCATTACATTTTCAAACAAGAATCTGTACTTTCTATTCCTTTCATTTTTAAAACAAACGTTACTAGTTGCTCTTGGCTTCCATTTGATGTTTATAAATATTTATTTCGCATCATGTGCGCCATAGAATGCAGATCATTGACGCCATCCACATCTATTGAAAACATATAACGCAAAACACTCATTGTTAGCTTAAGGAAATTATCAGAAACAATCAGGTGTTCTTCAAACTACAAACGCGAATTATCTATGCTATGCTACAATGTAGTATTCAGAAAAAAGACGCAAAATATCTGAAAGTTCAGACACAGGTGAGAGCGTATCGAGAGATGGAGACGGAGACTAACAACACCTTCCTCATCCTTGGCCCTATCTCAAAGAACTTTTGGAAATACCGTAGTTGAAAAAAATGGAGCTTTCAATTCATATTTTTTTAAAGGTTACTTTCTTTTTTTATACTTTAAGTAGTTTTTGGAGCACACACTTTTCACTTTTACTTGAGTAAAGAGGTTAAGTTGATACTTCAACTTTTACCAGAGTGTTATTAAACTGCAGTATCTATACTTCTACTTAAGTAACAAATGTGTGTACTTTTGACACCACTGGCACAAACCTATGGTTTAAAAAGCTAGTGCTTTGAATATTTTTCTTTCACACCCGTTGGTTTAAAGTCAAAGATTTTCTGAGAGAAAAAAAAAAGATTACAAATTTCTACAGCTGTTTGAAACAGAGAGAAAATTGTTGTTGCTCTTCCCCCACAGGCTCCTGCACACTACTGGTCAGCTAGCTAAAACAAGGCAAAGCAAGGCAAGGCAAGACAAATGCATTTGTATAGCACGATTCAGTACAAAGACAATGCAAAGTGCTTTACATGATTAAAATGTAGGAAAATAAAACAGAATCAGAGCAAGTAGAATAAAAAATAATAACAAAAATACTGAAACAAGAAAGAACATTAAAGCAGTTGGACTGAAGAAAAAAAAAAGAACTAATGATGTTTCAGTTGAACTTTTTAACTAGAACAGTCGAAGGCAATCCTAAACAAATGTGTTTTTAGTCTTGATTTAAAGGAACTCAGGCTTTCCACACTTTTACAGTTTTCTGGAAGTTTGCTCCAGATAAGTGGAGCCTAGGAACTAAATGCTTCTTCTCCATGTTTAGTTCTGGTTCTAGGTATGCAGAGCAGGCTGGAGCCAGAAGACCTGAGTGCTCTGGAGGGTTGATACACTGATAGCAAGTCTGTGATGTATTTAGGTCCTAAGCCATTCAGAGATTTATAGACTAACAAAAGTATTTTAAAGTCTATTCTCTGACATACAGGGAGCCAGTGTAAGGACATTAGAACTGGGGTGATGTGCTCTACTTTCTTAGTCTTAGTGAGGACACGGGCAGCAGCATTCTGGATCAGCTGCAGCTGTCTGATCCACTTTTGCAGTAATCGATTGTAGTAATCGATTTGACTAAAAATAAATGCATGGATTAGTTTTTCCAGATCATGCTGAGACTAATGTCTCAGCATGAGACTCAGAAGACTGCTACACTCTTTCTTTTGCTTACAAGAGAAAACAAAGGTGGCCATTATGTATTGGTTTGGTTGCAGAAAGAATGGACAGTCATGACATGAAAATTGAATGAGCAGTGATTATTACTCTTAAATTTACAGTTTTAAAACTATCAAAGCCAAGCTAAAGGCTTAAAAAAGAGGCTAGATTGACTTATATTGACTCAGTTGGTTTAAAAATCCTTATGCATAAAAATATTGACAGCATCAACGGCTACATGGTGTAGCATAAGTGTATTAGCAGCTTTTAAAACACAGAACTAATAAAGAGCATTTATCAGCACTTTATTGCCCTGTTGGCTAAACACGGTGATAGGACGCTATCAGCTGCTGGCGAGCACAAACACAGCTGGGGTCACATCCTAATGAGCATTCCAACATGAGAACACAAATACGCTTTGGTATTAAGCTAGCTTAACCACAGCTTTACATGTGTGTGACTTTGTGTGGCGGCTTTCTGTCCTCAATTACATGGTACGACGCACAGCAGCTCGCAGCTCTCCTGCCCTAACTGACTTTACAGTTAATCCTCGGCTCAACCCTCCGCATTGTTCATCCAATTCGGCCTCAGTCCTTCATTAAAGCTCCAGCGAACTGTGATTTATGAGACTTTTTCACCTTTTTTTTTTCCTAACCTCATTTGTCCTCTCACTGCTCTCTTAAATCCGCGGGGAGCTGTAGTGAAAGTTGATATCCCAAGATTTCTTTGTGTGCTTCTCTTTTATCAGCAGAGAGAGACTGACTGGATAGGAAAGACCGACCGCAAAGTTGATGACAGAAACATCGTAAAAATGAATTCTAAGAATACAAATATATGAAGATTGAGCAACATGAGTTTGTTTTGCCTTGCATGCTTGGTGGATAATACTGAGGGATTAAAAAGCTCTTGCTGTCTCCACAAGGAAGTCACATAGAAACGATACAGAAACAAAAAAACTGATTTCCAAAGTTGATTTTTGTTAATGTTATTTGTTGGCCTGCTTATAGCTCTGCTTGTTGGTTAGATGTAGTGTCACAGATCTTTTTGCAGGTAAAAGCTCCAAGACTGATTTAATTTATCAACATTAAATCCTAATGATCTCAAACCACAAATAAGCCTTTAAATCACCCTAAATTTGGACCACAAGGAGAAATAAAATGTTTAAAACCTTTCTTGGGTTCAAACAAAGAAAATCTAAGCTTTATTTTAGAGGAAGCCGAAATGAAATAAGGACTTCCACAACAGCTAAACCTAAACGGATTGTTTAAAACCTCAATTATCTTCCTTTAACCAAGAATTATTACTCACTGCCTTATTAAAGACTTGTATTAGCTTATACTTGAGTAATCTCTAAACTGTATAGTGCTTTTGAGATCTTGCAAATTAAACCCATGGACTAAAAAAAAAAATCAGAATTCTCAACATATTTTTGTGAAATGAAAGAAAAAAAAAACTGTGCCTGATGAAGTATATAATAAAGATGCTCAAGGATGCCAATTGCTTGGAGGGTATCATGCATGAGCTCTAGGTGTTTGAATCCCACCATCTTCCTCCTTTGCCTCTGCTCTGACTGTTTTACTCCCAGGTCCTGTTTCTGCTCCAAACCTCCTCTCTTCTCTTTTCACTCGTTTTCCTTCTGATCCCTGGTATCCGTTTTATCCTCGTCCAAATGACCTGGCTATAAAAACAGGGAGCATGCGAGCAGGTCTGTGCCTGGACACTGGGATGTTTCTCTTACAGTACATACCAAAAATAAGAGGAAGAATTTTATTTTTGAGGGTAAAATACTGCAAATTTCATTGAGCCAAAAAGTTGCATTGTCTGTGAACTTTAACAAGCCGTCATTTTTTTATTCAAGGAGCAAAGACAAAGGTTTCTTCAATCCACTTCTTCAACAGTTATTTTTATCTAATCCTCTTGTTTTCTCATACGCTTGTTATTTAAGGGTGTCACCAACATTAAACACCTCACATTATTAGGGTTCTCTTTAAAGCAGGAACATTACTACCTCCTAAAAAAAATATGTATAAGAAAATCATTTAAAAAACTGTTTTCGTCACTCAGGAAAAATTCGTTCCACCCTTTAGCCCCAAAACTGACTGTAACTCGATTCTGTTTAGTGGACTTTAAATCATAACACACGGAGACTACAGGGGGACCAGAAGATGGAAAGGCAGCGAGAAAGAGAGAAAATT
Source organism: Cyprinodon diabolis (assembly GCA_030533445.1). Taxonomy (NCBI): domain Eukaryota; kingdom Metazoa; phylum Chordata; class Actinopteri; order Cyprinodontiformes; family Cyprinodontidae; genus Cyprinodon; species Cyprinodon diabolis. The sequence continues at coordinate 14,855,506 of CM060075.1, read as the reverse complement.
GTGTATTTTGGCTACAGATTGTGTTGAAGGAGGGTCAGTTATTAGTGGCTCTGAATTAAATCTAAATATTTGGAGTGACAGATTTTATGTTGCTCCAAATTGTTGGCTAATTACTGTTCTGAGAGGAACAGGCTTAGTGTACCCCAACCACTTATATCATTTCCCATGGATTAATATATCAGTAATACACTTTTGAACATGAATACTTGCTTTTAGGTATGAAAAACATTCATAAAATGTACATGTTTCAATAAAAGGTGTAAATCTGTAATGCATCTCCAGTACATTCATACACTTTTAATTAGTTTGAAGAATTTTCACAGAATAAAAGTATGAATTTACTGAAAAAAATGTTTATTGCATAAATAATTGCTTTATACATTTTGACTTCAAAATATACAACTATTTACTTCTGCTTTCAATGCCATTGACCCAATTGGATTCTGCACCAATAGAAACAGTAGGTTGAAGTCACATGAGTAGGTCTGTAATAAAGCTAAGAAAGGGCTACTACTCTAATTCGCATTTATCATATTCAAGCCAAATAATACAAAGAAAGGGCAAAATGAGGGCAAACTTAAGGAAATTTATAGTGTTATCACTGTTACCCTTTTCTACCAGATTTCCAAACTAGTAGAGAAAAACACCAATTCCCAATAAACCAAATATCTGTTTGATGTTCAGAGATGAAGACTGGTATATTTTCAGTAGAGATCCACTTAAATCTTTTTAATTTAGTTTATTTTCACAGCGTCAGGTCAAAATACATGTCTTATCATGGCACTATGGAAAGACCTTTCTGTTCAATCATACAGACTGTTAGTCTGTCTAATAAAGTCAATTTATATACAAAAGTAGATCCATATTTAATTTAGAATACAATAAGTTCAATTTAGTACAACTTCACCAGACTGTACCCTATTAAAATACAAAGAAAACAAATTTCGTAAGATTGTCTTTATTATGGTTGACCACTATGTTACATCCAGCAACCCAACTCCACCTCCTCCACCAACTAATAACATAACAGACAACAAAATAAAATTTTAATATCTTTAGCTATGATGGTCATTACTGCCAACATCTAGTGCTATCATTTTAAATAGTTAAACTTATGGTGAGACAAATGAAATTGTGACAAACACTTGAAATTAACACCTGAAAGTAACAAGTGGGGGAAAAAGATCAACCATAAATATCAAGAATCAAGGTGCTTTAAGTGGTTAATGATAACAAACTACAGCTAAAGGTGATTATTGATCCTTTTTTCCATTACTCTATGATTGAGTAATGGCCAAAAGGAAGGGGGAAAATATCCATCCCCTCTCTAGCTCATTCAGCTGGATCAAAGTAGTCCTGGGCTAGTGGAAATAGTCTGTCTCCTTCAATCTGTATCTGCCTGGTAGTCTTCCAAAGGCAGCAGGAGTCCTGGTCCTAGGCCATGGAGCTTACCGACATATCTCTAGAACCTCTTAAACAAAACACTTCAAGCTGGTGCCTTGACGCCTTATCGTCACCTCTCAGTGTGCGTTCTAACAGGACTGAATTGGCATCGGGCTATTACCACCAGTGAGACACCAGGAGAGCTATTCACAGCCCCTTATCGGCTCCAAGAGGGGAGTCTACTTCCCGGCTTGATGGTGTGACCAGCTAACATTTGTTCTGACGTGTGCCAAGATGGAGCAAATCAATGAAATAGGGCCCAGGTTTTTGTATTCCAGCAGGATTAACGCTTGAAAAAACTAAACAAATATAATGCAGAATATGTTGAATTCTTTATGCTGAGTTGTATCTATTGCAGTTATGTAGTATTGTTTGTACTGACTCTACCTGAGGTTTTACTCCAGTTTTCCTTTCCTTGGTTAATGGGTGAGTTCTCAAAGTTAATCTCCATATGATGTGATTTCAGAATGTCCAAAGTGCTTGTCTTTGCAGCTTTATGAGGAAAAGGTTTTGTAAACTCCTAAGGCTGAACAAAGTTCCCTAATGAAGGAAACATTATTTCCAGCGTTTTGACGTTATTACACAAGTACACAGGAATGAAATGAACTCTCCGCATTTCATCCATCCCCTTGGGGGGCAGTGGGCGCCCAGGGAGCAGTGCGGGTCTTGTTCAGGGAGCTGAAGTAGCATTCCGTGAAGCTCCCTAAAGCAGCATGTAGGATCTTGCCTAAGATCTTGAACACCGACCGTTCATTCCCCCAGCTGGGATACGAACCCAGGCTTCCTGTTTGCAGGATGGGTGACTTATTTTAGACAGTTGAACCCATAACAGCAAACACTTCTAGAACCAGCCCTGGTTCCCTCTACAGGTCCACTTGATGCACCTATAGTCCATAACCCCCAGATTCCACATACTCCGTCGGCGCTCCGCTCTGCCCTGGATACGTACATCATGCGGCGTACTTGTCTGTCATGTTAATCAATGAGAGCTGTTTCACATCCACCGCTACATCTCCGCACATCACTGTCCTCATACATTTTTTTCATCCGTCACTGTCAAAACACGGAGCCAAGCTATTTTTTGCTCGGTTCCGGTCCAGCCAGGTCAAGATTCATAATCCCAATCGCACCAAACAGGAACGTCGAAAAGATCCGGTTTGTCAAATTAAAATATAGTAACAATGGATTTGTAACTACAAATTAGAATTTATAATTGTTATAAATTCCCCAAAACAAAGGCCGTTTAATTAAATTATTGGATGGGAAAATATTGGTACTTCAAAATACCAGGAAACCGATTCCTCATCTTGATCAAAATATTAATTTTATACCGAGAGGCTTAAAAGTTTAATCCACTCCAGTAAAACACCCAAGACCGCATCTGACAACTTCAGAAGAAACTTCTTATCTCAGGTATGGCTCATGCAAAGCTCATGCAAACAATGTACGATCCTCATTATCCTTGTTACAAAAATCCACAACAAAAATATATTGCGGATGCTGGTGGGGATTTTTTTAATATGTCATATTAAATTAATTAATCCATTTGTTGATGTTTTGCTCCTATGAATTTAATAATAATATAGCGCATGCTCTCCTCGAGCTCTGAGGAAGTCAGAGCGGATCAAGACGGGAGGAACAGCGGTGGCTGTAGGCTTTTCGCAGGCGGTCTGGAGCGTAGCGTGCCGGTTACGGAGGATGTGGGATTTCGGGGTAAGTCTTGATGTCCAACAGGCAGAGCCTAAAAAAACCTCAGGAAGTTCCATTTCAATGGGCTCACTGTTTATGTTGATGGATGATAAAGTTGCAAGCCATTAAGTTCACATGACTGTAATTAGCTTTAGCAAGGCCTTTTCTTAATTCTAAGATAGAGAGTTCGTGACAACATTTTAACAATGAGAAGAGAACATTTATGTTAAAAAAAGATGGCTTTTACATTCAGTTTGCACTTCATTCAGTTTGAACTCTATCTGCAGAAAGGATAAATAATTAAAATTTTTACTTCAAAACAACAGCTTAAGACAATAAAAGTGACTTAAATGCTTTACTACTAAAGCATCTCTTTACGTTTTTTTTTTTGTTGTGATTGCTGAATCTTGTTCTGTTTTTTATGTAACCCCCTCCATCCTTTCCCAGCAATCAGAGGCTGGGCTGAAGTCACATTTGGCAGAAAGTTGGACATGATCTAATCTATGGTTGTTGCAGCCCAAAGATCCTTACATGACCTTTTGAGTCAGGCCACAGAGTCTAAATCACATCTTTAAACAGAAGATTAAGCTCAACATTTAGGATATGCTCAATGCCAAAAACTAATATATACACACAACAAGATAAATTGGGCTTTTTAAGCATTGCAACTTTAATTCAGAGCCGGTGGTTCCACACCGTTAACGTATAATCCAACCAATGTTGTGATGTAACGCTAAACCTGACAACTATGCTACTATAGGCAACCACTCCAAATCCATCAATATTTTGGTGGATTTGTCCTAATTTTCCTTCAGCTTGTTCATAACAAAGACCAAATCCCCCAAAGTCGGTGTACAAGCACACTCTTAAATCATGCTAACAAGGAAGGAAGATGACAAATTGCCCAACCTTTTGGGCTACAAAGACCACACACATTCACGTACCCCCTGTCTAAAAAAACCTCCAAAAGAGAAAACATAGTCAATCAGACCTCACACACACATACGCGCACAACCCTAGCGCACTCACCGAGTTTATTGTTGCGTGTGAGGGTGAGTCAGTGCCTATCAGTGAACCCAAACAATAACTAAGGGGAGCGGCGATGAGAAGAGGAAAGAGTTACACACAAGCAAACACACGACAGCGAGAAAAAAAGCTTATGGCTTTACACAAACCAGCACCGCTGTAAAAGAAACTTGCAGTTTGTGACAGTCGCACATCAGGCCCGTGTTTTCTAATACAACCTGCTTCTTTAAACACATTAAGAGTTCTCATTAAAATCAAAATATTAGTTTTTTTATTTCCAGCACTATGTGGAAGTTTGAAGGGTCATCAGATCGAGGAAGTTATCAAGAGTGGGAATTTATTAAGTTTTATAGCTGGCACAACAAGCAACACCAGGTTTCCTAAAAAGCAGCTTCCTGGTGATGAAAGCTCTGGGTTTTTTTTACTGTTTAATGTTCATTTATTCATTCAACCTTTATTTAACCAGGAAAAATCCCATTAAGATTAAAAACCTCTTTTTCAAGGGAGTCCAGGCCAAGAGGCATTAAAGTTAAATGTTTAAACAGAGATACATTAAATTAAATGACAGGTACATAAAAACCTATCAAGTAAAACAATTACAGATAATTTAGGTGGCTTCAAATTCTTTCACTTTCAACTTAAAAGCATTTAACCATTTAACATCCTTGTACAACTCCAGCCTGCATTTTCCTATGAAAATGATCAACCATTTGGTTGTTAAAGGGTTAAGGATAAAAACTCAGTCAACTTCCAGCTTCTTTGCAAAAATGTCCACGCACAACGAGCTGCGTAGCTAAAGGCGTTCTTCCCTAGTTGTGTGCGGGCAAAAGGAACAGTGAGCAACAGCTGATCGTTGGATCTCAGGGCATAAGAAGCCATGCTTTTCTGTGTAAGTAAGGTACAAATGTAAGAGGGCAGTAATCCAAGAAGGGCCTTGTAAATAAAGTGTACCAATGACTCTGCCTTCTCGCAGAGAGGGAAGGCCATCCCACCTGAGAGTACAGGTCACAGTGATGTGTCATGGCTCTACAGTTTGTGAGAACCTTAATGAAACATTATAAACAGAGTCCAACATTGGAAGACATGAAAAAGTTGCATTCTTGTAAAAAATTTAAGACATTATACCAAAGGGAAAAATATCTATATTGTTTTATTTCCTTTAAACATGAATGTATTTCAAAATAAAGCAACAATGCTTCCATCTTTGCACTTTAATAACTCATATTAAATGTAAATTTTCTTTTTTGTAATACAGGGAAACTTCCTGATACGGACAAAAAAGAAAAATGGCTTTAAAATGACTTCAGGTTTTACATAACTGTAGTTTATTTCTGGTTGTGATTTACTGGTTTGAGGTAATTTCCTGCCCTCTACAAAGATATCTCACCAGATGTGAAGGATCATAAACTTATTTTTTGCCTTTGTGTAATATTGTTAGAAAAAAATGTGGGGTAATTCGGCTAACATTATTTAACCAATTTTAGGTGGGGGGAAAAAAAAGGTTGTTTTTTATTTACGGTTCTGTATCTGGGAAGCTGTCCATATGCACTCGCTCCAGCTACCTTACAGCTGCAGAATTTATGCCTCGCTTGGATGTTTTGTTTGCTGATCCAGAAACAGCGAATCCACACCTAGAGCTTCTGCGTTTGTGCGTGTTTGTTTGTTTTTCCTGTGAATGCTGAAGCTCCAGAGAGTTCCTGCCCTTACAATGTTTATTGTCCCGCATATCTTTTGTCTGTATTTCCCAAAAAAAGCCGACTGGCATGGCCTGTTAAGTTCCCCGCAAAGCCAAAGAAAGGGCCTGTTTCCAGATTAAAAATAGCCGGCCTTCACATGGGAACCGGGGGATTCCCCCGCATGCACAGACACACACAGTCACGTGTTTTTCATTAAGTCTCTTCTTCTAATGTCATGGCTGAAACGCTACTCATCCAGTGTCTTGCGACCTCAGATGTGTCAAAATAAAGGAGAGATAAGTTAAGTTGTTTAGAGTGAAACAGATGTACTCCTTTTAACACTCACTTATTTGAAACCAGATATATCACTTCAGCCAGCGTGCTTTAAAGTAAATGCATGTGCTGTGTCTTCTAAGGTCAATAAAAGACAGAATAAAATTACAACCTTTCCATCGGTATTTAAATTAAGAGCAGAGAATACTGACATTAAGATTATTATAATAATATAAGCTAAGAAACAGATAGCCCTAGTATCTACAAAAGACCTTCAAGATAAAAGTTTTAAAGTTTGAATGAAAAACTGATGGATGGATGGATGGATGGATGGATGGATGGATGGATGGATGGATGGATGGATGGATGGATTGGCCAATGGATGAATGAATGAATGAATGAATGAATGAATGAATGGATTGACCAATGGATGGATGGATGGATGGGCCAATGGATGGATGGATGAACGGATGGGTGGACCAATGGATGGATGAATGAATGGATGGATGCACCAATGGATGGATGGATGGATGAACGGATGGGTCAATGGATGGATGGGCCAATGGATGGATGGATGGGCCAATGGATGGATGGATGGATGGATGGAACATTAATTCATAAGCAGATGTTATAACAAATAAATGGATAAAATAATGGATGGAAAGACAAATGGTTGGACAATAAATAGAGTTCAGACATAAACATCTTAGCTACAAACAAAAGTTCTAAAGATCAAATTTAAAGTAAAAGTTTGTTTCCTGATTTTTTTCTTTTGCCAAACTGCATACTTTGGACATACCAATGAGCTACACTTTAAAAACCTTGTTTGTCTGAAGAGGTTCCATATCTTAGACACAAGTCTAAGAAACCCCCCCACCAAATAAAACTCCCCTGAAAGTATTGAGATACTGGAGGAAAAATGTGTGAAAAAGTCTTTGACTCTAAATCATCAGAAAGACAGAGGAGTTACTTTTAAAGATAAATGTGGCTGCTGGGAAGAAAAGCAACAAGCTCTGTAGAAATGTATCGCAGTGCTGCTTTAACGTTCAAGCTCTGGTAATTTTCAGAATATCACACATTTTTCTCACACAATTCTATCAGTTGAGTGTCTGAGAAGGATGCATTAACAGAACTGAACATACTCTGTAATGACCCCAGGGTAGAACTTGAGGCAAACCATGACGCACAACAGAGTATGCAACAACTAAAAAAAAAAATCAGTTTCTGAACTACATGGTGAATTCCCCATCCCACACAGACAAAGAAGCTCACTTGTTTAGTTTAGCTTGTTTTCCACTGCCTGACATGAATTTGGCTGAAATTGTGAAGCAGCCTCATTGATCAGCTTCAACACGTCTGATAACGAGCGGCTCTTCTAACACAAGGTCAGCTAGTAATCTCAGGAGCTGGTCTGTATTTTACAGACACTTGTGCCTACGAACCCCTTCAGCTGATGTGAAACATTTGGAGGCAGGTGGTAGAAACATGTTGGGATTTTTCTTCCCTGTCATGTATGACACTTTTGCCAGGTTCACAAATTGCCTTATGTATTAAAAACGGACCTCCTACTAGAACGTATGCCAAACCAAAGTAATAGACAGGTTCCTTATCATCACTGTTGATTTACATATCTTGCTAAAGTATAAAAATCTCCTGATCGGTTTTACTTTCATTTATTTTATATTGCTCTTATGTGGCAGTGGAACAGAAAGTGATGCATGGTTGTAAAGTGGGGAAAAGAGCTGCTTTTATATCCTCTCCACCTTAAGGGCTGGTTATACTCCTGCAGCAGTGTGTCGCAGTTAGCTTGTTGCAGGTATGACGCAAACATTTTTGATTTATGCTCAATATTGAAGCGTGGTCTGCGCTATCCAGACACGGCCGAGGTGGAGAGGAAGTGGGGGCAAGTTTGTCCGACAACGGAGGGACATGAGGGTGAAAAAGAGCGGGGATTCAGGTGGAAAAGGGTTCCAGTGTTCTGACACACCTCGCTTTTCTAGCTTGTCCAACTTCATGAGTCGTTTTCCACTATAGCGGTCATACAAACAAAACACAGCCAGTAAGGTACCAAACAGGAAATACGCATAGTGTAAAGCGGATGTAGATTTGACCAATCAGAGGCCTACAATGTGGGAGAGGAGCTGCAGAGTGCTTGCGGAAGGGATGGGGACAACTCCTATGCGGACGACCTAGTTTCGATGTATAAATCAGCCTTTAGTAGGAGCATTATTTAACAGTAAAGGAACCCAGTGAGACTCTGGAGGAGCTGCAGAGCTCCACGGCTCTGCAGGGAGAATCCATCATCAGGACGTCTATTTCTGCAAATTCTCAGGACTGAAAAGAACGACACAAAATTTTTGTCGCCTAAACGGAAAATGCCCCCTGAACACACAAACTCCACTGTCAAACATGGAGTTTAATAAAATTTCAAACTACTGTAGTTATCAATACGCAGGAAAATATTCAATACTCGCTTCTTAGATACCACAGTGATAGAATATGACAAATAACTAAAGGCATTTAAAAAAAAATGAGATATCATGTTTTTTAATATCAACATGGAAGATGTTTTCTCAACAGCATCATACATGCTAGCTGAATAAATGTGCAAATAAATACAAAAAATATTATATATACCAAAATATAATAACAAGGTGGTTAAAGCATTATTCTTTCAATTGACCAAAAATGAGCAAAAAACATTTGTCTTTAGTATCGATACCATGCCAAATTAGGGTTGTATTTGGATACAGAATGATTAGATTAAGAATTCAACTTTTTAGAATATTATTATTATCTTTTTAATCTTGAGGACTTGATGAAGTTAAATTGAGGGAAGAAGTGCTGGAAGAAAACATCAGTGGCTGCAGAATATTTAAAGTCTGCGGTGGGAACGTGACAATTGGATGCATTTAAATGCTTTAGAAGGGCTCATTTGAAAATGAAAGAAATTCTCTAAAACCACTCTGACTTCAGTTTGAGCCTGTTTGCAAAAAAAAAGAAAGATTTAACATAAACATTCAATCTCTTGATATGCAAAGTTGGTTTTAAATTTCAGATTTTATTAATAAAACCCCAACAAAAACATTGAGTTTTATGGTTTTAAGAAAGGCATAAAAGAATCTGGGCACCATATAGATGAATTCCACATTCTTGAAGTTAACTTGACAAATATAGAGGGTTCTTCCTGCTGGAGCCAGCTCCTCAATCTGATTTCCATTTTATAGGAAATAGAAAGCGGAAGAAAACAGCAGTGGAGTTGTCTAACAACATTATCAGTCAAAGTGACTAAGTTATTATATATTTTCATGAGTCTGTAGAAGTCCACTGGTGATAACAAAGCAGACAGGGGCTTTAAGATTAGTAGTTCCCCTGCTGTGACTCAATGGGCCAAAGATTGCTTCTGATTTCACTTTTAATTGATTACTTTCCCTTTCATTACCCGCAGCGGGGAAAGAAGCAGTGCTGTTTGATTTAGTTGAGCTGCAAACTTGTCCATCAAGAAGTATCAGCCATGCCTTTCCTTTTAGTGCTTTGTTGCTAAGAGAAATCTGCAGACACATGTTATGATTATTTCAGAAGATAAGACATTTATTGAAGCCCTGGAGTCTGAATTACCTCCAGAATTTCTTTTTTTTTTCACCTTTTCGGACAACATCTGCAGCCTTCTTAAGAGCAGCTCCACGCTGCAGCCCCCGCTTGCCCAAATGGCTCCAATATGCTCCACTCCCCTCCTTTTATGCACAAGGCTAAGCTCAGTTTCGCTCAACAAACCCAGCTGACAGAGGCAGGGGCAGCAACTTCTTGCTCTTAGGGATTGCTTCATGAAATGTGTTGTTTGACAAGCCTGGTCTGGTAGAAATGCCTCCACTAGTGTCTGACAAGTCAAAAAACTTCAGTAAACCAGAACAAAAACTAACTAATCCATCATTTAAAAGCTTTTTTCTTGCATTTATGCAAATCTTTGCATTTATTTTAATAAAGTTGTCTGATATTGGAGATGCAAGCAGCACTTTTAAAACCGTAGATATGGAGAGGCTACCACAAACAGCACCACCAGGTAAGCGAAGATGCAGCCATGCCAAAACCTCCTCCCACTCATCAATCCATAAAGAAGAAAAAAAGTTTTATTAAGGCTTTAAAAAACACAGAAAATGACAGATATTTGTTTATAGAAATAAAAATAGGTTTTTCTAATTTCCTTTAAAGGACAGATTTAGACCAAAGTAGCACAAAGTTTTTATAGAAATTGACCTTTAATTGGGAAGCAGCTCCTACCTGTGAGATTGACATATTCAGGTAGACAAAGAGCCCAGTGGTGGACGCAATCTGCAAGACCACCACCACAATCACCACCATAGCCAACCACATTTTGGACGGTGCCTCCCGGCGCGTGGACCCACTCGGACCTCCCGTGGGAACCATCATGTAAGTTGTAGACTCGCTGCTTACGGATCTAAAGTAATCCTGGTTCTGCTGGTGGTGCTGCTGCGCGCTTGGAGTGGCCATGGCTTTCCCGACGCATGAGGGGAGCATGAAGTCTGGAACAACAACAGCCTCCACGGAGAGTGGGAGAGTGAGTGGGAATCGGAGGAAAATGAGAAGTTAGTTTTCCATGCGTCCGCCAGCCAGTGGGATCGTTCACACTGGAAGCGCAGCGCAGCGCGGCGCAGGAGAGGAGAGGCGCACAGAGAGCGACCGGCGGAGAGGGTTTAAAGTGTGGATGTGTCCATGTCTGCTCAGCTGCTGGATTGGAGGAGGCAGCTTGGCTGGTGGGCTGAAAACCGAGGGAGCTCTGAGCGGAGGGGCAGGCTTAACCTCTTCATCACCCTGGAGCTTTACAGGAATGCGCGCGGACACACACACACACGCGCGCGCGCACACATTTTACTTTTGTTTTCAGTGAGATTCAAGGACTATAATGCCACTCTCTGCCTAAACACATCAATACCAGGAATAGTGTAATAGAAATCCGGTAACCTGCTATAATTACTAAAAATATTGAATTTAATTTATTTCTATATCGCCCTGAAAATGACCATAATAATTATTTATAGTGAAATTAAATTACACCCATCACTGCACTTTTATATCCTCCAAATTATTATAATTTTTTACCTTTATCTCCATATTGCAAAGCCATTACTTAATCACGTTGTCCAATTCCCCTCATAAAACTCACACTGAGCTCTATTTTTTCTATATTCCTCTTTTTATTTATTTATTTATTTATTTGCAAAATCCTTACAGAATCCTTCTGATTTTAAAAAATGTTGCTATAAAGAATTTGAAACCAACAGTTCATTTTATTAAAGGTTATAGAGCAAGTGTCCCCTACCGCCAGAGGACGCTGTTTTCTATTGTCTTAACAGACCATTGATGCAGCTCAACCATCAGTCTTTTACATTGCATCAATTTATCAAATATTACTTCAATTTCCAAAGATACAAAAAAATAGGACACCCCATTAAATGATCAGCTCTTTATTATTAACTGCAAGTCTTCTATTAAATGAGATAATTATTTATTAACAATTTGTCTTTTACACATAGGTTGGATCTGTTTGTTTACATAAATAAATACTATATGCAATTTGGAAATGAACAAATAGCAGGTTAAAGAACAAAGTAATAAAAATTTGAGTAAATATTATACATTTAAACTGGGTCTGGTGTCTATATGTATAATAGTAAAGACAATAATTATATAATAATTAAAGATACCCTCCCAGTATCCAGTTTCACTCCCATTTGGTTGATATATGCAGGGATGTATTGTTTTCTGATTTTATTATGAAGAAGTTCCCCACTTTCAGCTCTGAGGAGTTTCCACCACATACAGCCTGCTTTGGTTCACCCCACAGCATCACCTGCACTTTGACTCCACTCTGACTGTTTAATTTTTAATCCTCACCCAATTGTCTGTGGATGTTCTGCTATGTTTTTGGTCATTGTCATGTTGCAGGGTCTAAATCTACTTCAGCTCCCATTTGTTTTACAGAATTGATGATAAATAAGTTGTGGGCTCGCCAGCAAATCCTTCCAAAACACAAGATTTCATTCCAAGATATTCTTTTTTCTACCTTCCAAATAGTTATGTTTCAAACTGATATTTACATTTAATATTTTTCTAGATATACTATTCATTATTCCCTGTGTCTTACTTTTATCTGCTTTTTACACCTTTTTTAAGAGTGGAAGGTTTTCCTTCTGTCATATCTTCCATTATAGATAAACTTGTGTATTTCTCCGATATTAACTGCATTTATTTTTCTTGTCAGCAGTAGCAGGCACCTGCAGGCTTCTAATGACAATTAGAAGATATATGATAGATTAAGATATGTTCAGAAGATTGCCAGATTTCAACCTTTGTTTTTTTTTAACCAAATAAACCAAAGTTCCTGTCATTATATCTGAAGTTTAACACTTTTCCCCCCATTTTATATGATATCAGAGTAGCCACTTGAAATTATATGTAACATACACCTTTGTTTTTTGTTTTTATTAAGTATTTTCAATAGAATCCAATATGCATAATGGCTCAGGGTCAAACTTTTCCTACCTGAATTAGTTACCCATACTGTTAACCAATAATTTAACAATTTACTTTTGTTATAATGAAATATTTTCTGGAATTAGGGAAACACTTTGTTGCAAGAAAAGCTCCAATATTGCATAATTTAACAAGTGGATTATTATTTGAAACAAATACAAAATTGTTGAAATATGACTTGAATGTGACATTTGATTAAATCAGCACAATGGATCTCCTGCTTTTAAGTGTTATTTACTGAAATCACATTACCCTATTTTTTTTCACTGACAAAGAGCAGAATACAGAAATAAACCTCTCTCCTTTGCAGGTATAATTGTTTATAATATCAGCATTTTTATGAGTGAAACTAAAGATTTATAGTTGAAATAAACCAAACAATAAGAGGGTAACTGAGTACATTTTCTGTTGGAGCAATTAATCACCCTAACTCTTAACTTTATCCCCACAATTACTTCTAAATAATTGATATTCAACAGTCAAAAGGATGCTAAATCGGTCCCTGCACTGAGGGGTTCACCTTGTAGGTTTCATTTGTTTGAACCTTCATCAGGAGGTAGAAGAATTTAGAAACCACAACATTCATCTCTTCATATATAATGAAACATTATGCCTTTTAAATTGTCTGTACCAGACAGAACCATGATGGATTTTAGTTTCCGTTTTCTCTTATTTTCCATAATGAAAGACAGCTGGGAAACAGTGTGTGTTGAATATGTGTATGCAACACCAGAATCAGAGCTTTTTAACAAAGATGGAAAGATGAAATACAGCGAAGAGTCCCTTAATTTCTATCTGGAGCAGCCTAATATCTAAGGAAATTTGCCTCTACCTTACTTACTTTTTATTATTGGGAGAATTGCATTTATTTTGTGACAGGACCTAAAACCTGCATTTTTACCTTTAGCATTAAAGGATTTGCTTATGTGGAATCGGCATTTGGATGAGAGAACTGTCCTCTTTTTGTAATAATGCACCAAATTGTTTTTTTTTCTTCCATCTTTTAACTTGTTTTGCACCTTTAAAACAGAATTTTTTTGTTTCATGTTTCTCTGGAGTGCTGAGAACATTCTTCAATCAGCTATATTTCATTCTATATATTGTCATGAAAGCTTATAAAGCTTAGAAACCCAAGTTACCCCTTAACCCTTCTGCATTCAAGGTAGTTAAGTATAGTGAAGTGTTTTTCTTTTCCTATTTGACGCAGTGCACTTTAGTTTTTTCTGTCTAAGACAGGGTTAATACACCATGAAGAAATAATGCAACCTCTTTTGGCATTTACTTAATCATATTTAGTTACTTTAACACAATTTTATGTCCTACAGTGCTAACATGAAACAATTGTGTTAAAGTAACTAAATATGATTAAGTAAATGCCAAAAGAGGTTGCATAATTTTTTTCAGTAGATCAAATCATATTCCTACAAAGGGCACTTTTACTTTTGCTATTCAGCCAGTGCCGTGTTGGATGCATACCTTCCCCACAGCTGTACACACACAATAATAACATGGTCTGTCTTCACACATGCATCCACAGATCCAACACCACTTCTCAGCTATTGCTGTATCTGTAAATCTTTTATCTGGTATTATCTGTCATTATTTATCCTATATTATAACCCCACTAATATATATTTATATATAATCCATATCATAACTTTCATGCATAATCATGGACAGCGCTGTTTGAATTTTCTTAGGGCTAAATATGGTTTTCAACAGATTTTACCTCCATTACTTTTACCAAACTGAAAAAAAATGATCAACAAAAAATATTTATCTTGCTTCATTTTATGTACAAACATGCTTGGTGCTTTTACCTTTATTTTCCCAATCACTGCGAACAATTTTTTTTAGTTTTACTTAAATACTTTTCTTATAAGTGACTTTCACTTTTTCCAAAGCACATTTTAGTCGAGGTATTTTTTTTACTTTTACGTTTGTTTGTTTTTTTTGTTGGTATTTTATACATCTCTGAAGGAACCTAAATGCACAAAGCTTGCTTTAAAAACAGGACACTCTCCTGCTACCCTGTCCAATTAGCTTTCTGGTACATTAAAACATAACTGGAGTTTTAATGTATGAAAAACTTCTGAGCCTTTGGTACAAAATTACAAAATTCAGTTTATCCTATTTGTGATATTTGGTGACAAAAGTGCCTCTAATTAAGTTTAAGTTTCATTCAAAACATACTCAGTTCTTTAGGGAACATTTAGATCATGGATTACAGATCATGGGGGACAATTAATACAAATAAAATAGTTAAAATAATTTAAAAAATAGATAAACCTACAACATCAATATGAAGCTTTTTTGAAGAGTTAAATTTTATTTTATCAGGAACGGTAATCAAATTTTAGATCAAAACTGTCCTATTGTTAAATGCCTTAAACATCATTTAACCATCTTGAATCCAAGTATTCAATTTCGATTAACATAAGTGTAACAGTCTTATTTAAAGCGAATAGGAAATTCCCCACATTTTTTTTCAAATCATGGCCAAATCAACATTTGTTTTTTCTCTCGGAAGTGTTGCTGCCATATAAATCTCTCGCCAAAACACCAAACCACAGATGTAATAGAAATGACACACCTTGAGAGTCAAGAGCATAATAATAAATGGGATGGCATGCTAGTTTTATGGTACTCCACCTCAAATATTGTCAGGTTTCTGCCCTCTGCTTGGTTTATTTTTAAGTTTCTTTTTGTTCTGTTTTTTAGTTACCCTCAGTTGCCCCCTTGTGCTTGTTTTCCTTTCCCCTTGGCTTCCTTCTAGTTGGTCCTGCCCACACCTGCTCCCAACCTGTTGATTAGCCCGTTTTGGTTCAGTCTCCCATATTTACACCACCTCTGCAGTCACTCAGTGCTGGTTTGTTTTGTTGCTTCCGCATCTCTGGTTCCTCACGTGAGTTCTCCCTGACGTTTTGGTTCTCAGTATTTTTGGTAGTGATGGGTTCCTGAGGCGCCATGAGGCATTTCGACATATTGGCCAACTGTATTGATACTTGTCGATACTGTGTCACTGAATATTGACACCTGCTGGACGTTTAAAAACTTTACAGGCAGCCTCTGACAGACTAAACTGACAATGATTTGACAACCTATATTAAAATCATATTTAAAACCATTGTTTGCTTTAATGTATATTTCATATTTCATATATCATATTTAAATTGAAAATATGTTTGATATTTTCAGATTTTTAGGCATGAGCATGTGGGACTAGGATTTATTTATTTAAGATGATAACTACAGGAAGAACAGCGAACTAAGAGTCAATGTGAATTCGGATTAGCTGAGTGATAATTTAGAGGAACAGGATGACACAACAAGAACATGTATTCAAGTATGAGATTAGAATGGTCCCTCTCGGCTAAATAATTTCTTTTCCCCTGATCGAACTGCTCTGTCTGACACATTGCTGTTTTTTCCTTCTCTAAGATCTATTTTTCTTGATTAGTTTGATGATAAACTGCAAAAGATCATAATTTTTTTTGGCAGATGTGTTGCGTTGACAGATGCTCTTATAAACACAGTTTAGTGCGTCAGTCAGTTCAATCTGGAAAAACTCCCACGAAGAGAAAAGACAGAAGAATTGTATTGATACAATTACTTGGTCTTTGGCGCTCAGACCTCGGCAGGAAACATAGCGCTGAATTTTGATAGATATGCATGAACAGTAGCAAAGAATAGGGCTGTTTCCCCCCAGGCCTGAAACTGGTTGTGGAGTGGAGATAGATGAAGTTGGTCAGTCTGTAGACTGCTGGTTAGCGAGACGGTAGTGGACTGCATTAACTGATACTAGAGCTTCAATCAGGGACCTGGAAGATGGAAGTCCAGTTTGGATAACACAAGTTGCTACAACCTGTCCATGATGAGCAAGCATGAGGCGAAAGTGGAGAGGAAAAACTCCCTGTTGGGAAGAAACCTCTGGCAGAACCAGGCTTAACATGGCCGTGTCTGCACCATTTCGAAACAGTTCCTGTATCGGTCACGTGACTTTCTTGAAACGATACATGCACCGATACAGGGTTTTGCTGTCAGAGCTCAACACATGCACCAATGCATCTGTGTTGCTGGACCCACCGCTTATTTTTGGATTTCTGCCTCAGTTGCCTATTTAATCTGCAAGACTCAACTCTGCCTCCTGATCTCTGTGTTTGGGTCCTCAAAAACCTCCACCCCACCGTGACAAATGTGTTATCTAGGTGTCAGTCAGGATGAGCAGTTCCACTTGGATTCAGTGTTAAATCTAGTGGCTTCCAAGTGGTGCAAAGAGAGTGAAAGCCACTGGAATCAGATCTGGCTGAGGTTAACTTGAGTAAATAGATGAACTGTTCAACAACAGGGGTTTTACAATGGTTTTAATGGGATCACCTAGCGGGAAATTCTGGGCCCTATTTATCAACCATCTTGTTGGTTCCCTGTTTTTAATTTACCAAAACACTAGCATTTTATGTCATCTTTTAAAACTAAGGTTATAAATATGATCATAGTTGAAACCTCTAAACTGAGAGAGGGGTCTCTAGTCGTAGCTGTAACCTGACCTCAGACAAGCAGAAAACCACATGTGGAAAGATGGATGTTGTGCAATTTAAAGAAATAAATAATGGAAAGAAAGATCCCTTGTCACAAAAGGTTAATGTGTTTTAACTTAATACATGTTAACAGTTGAAACTAATGTTGTTTTTGTTTCTATTATGAAACCATTATAATTAAAACAAGAAAAAAATAAAACTTTTATAAGATTATCGCTACCTCATCTATATATATATATATATGACACTTAGAGCTTTCTAACAGATGTATAATAGAAAATCCTAAATTTTAACTAAATATGACTCTGCTAATGATGCAGTGCTGTTAAGCTATTAAGAGACATGCCAGGTTGAATGAATGGATTTCTCAGAATTAGATCTTTACCAGTATATCTACAATCCTAATCTTAAACTGTGCTTATATCCATTTCACTTTCTCAGGACTAATAAAATACATCAGCCACATTATTGGTTTTAGAGCATACTCTCTACGTCTGTTAAATGAAGCCTAGGCGGAAGTTCAACTGAAGAAACTGATTACTTACC